>OY720423.1:45495057-46015252 GCA_963082815.1 Melanotus villosus
TCGTAATTCACGTGTGAACGGTAACCGTCAAAGTAGAGAATGATTTTCTTCCCATTTCGTGTTTCTTTTGATGGAACATTTCTTAGAAATACTTGTGTAAACCATTTGGTGAATACTGTAGTGTCCATCCATCCATTTGCACTTACAGCTATCGCAGTACCAGGATATACTTCTTCATGCTCTGAAAACCAGTCTTTCATCATGTACGCACCTTTAAATACTATGAATGGAGGCAGAAGGCCACCACTTGCATTTCCGCATGCCAGTACTGTAGTGGTCTCCTTGCCTGACCCCACTATATTTTGTGAAATCTTCTTTTTTCCCTTTTGAGCTACAACTTTGACATCACGGGGATCGTGGTGGAAAGACGTTTCGTCGCAATTATATATCAAATTGGGATCATCAATGCTTTCTTTTGCATATATATCTTGGAGGTCATCAAAGAATTTATGGACAATGAATGGGTCGGCACTCTTTAGCCGTTTCAGAGACAATGCTTCTCCTTTGCGTACTGATAGATCAGAATGTCTTTTCAAGAATAACGCAAACCAATCGTTTCCAGGACGGTTGTTATTCCATCTTGTCTCAATACTTTCTTTTTCGCAATACTCGTGGACCAAATCCAATAGATCAACTTTTGTTAAGCCACTTCCGGCGTTTGCGCATGCTTTTAAATATATTACCAATTTCTGCTCAGTTTCCAATGACAATTCCGTGGGCCGGCCGGCACCATGAGATGTGGCTGAAGAGTGCCCTGTCAGTTTCTTTGCTAACGTTCCTCTTGGTACTTCAAAATGGTTTGCTGCTACACTTTGGCTCATTCGACCGGTCTTTACCGCCTCAATCGCATTCTGCATTGAATCAATACTATAATTGCAGCGATTTGAGGTTTTTGTTCGATTTCGTGGCATTTTAAACAATTTTTGAAGCCGCAGATGGTGATGTTCTATTTTCCCCTTATATGTTCCAATAACCCCAACTCTTGTGTTCTAATTGCCCAATTCAGTAAAAACTGGGGGGTAATTAGAACAGGCCTGCTAAGTATTTGTGTATTGAATATTTATGTAACAGTGTAACGGAATTAAAACAACTTACCTTTAATACGAATAAAAAACACAGCTGCAAAGTATTATTTGTAAAACGAAACTTAAAACACATTCAATACTACACAGCACTCCCAATTACACAAACACGTTGTAACTCACGGCCTCACATTGTAGGTTATGTAGAGTCATGTGCGCGTTCCGATGCTTGCGCATTCGTATCGCGTGTTGCCTTATTAACAGGTGGCCACTCCTTCATTATTATTTCTACTGAATTTGGCTAAGAAGTACATAACATTGATCTTGTTCCTATTACCCCGAGTTCTATTTACCCCACGTCCCCCTACACAAAAATTAAATATACATACACAAAAAAATATATCAAGCTGTAGGCTTAAATAATCAGTTATAAATAATACTTAAAGACCAAAAAATATATATCTAGATTAAATGGCAATAAAAATTTTATATATCAAAAATTAAATTGTTTCATTCATAGATTAGAAGTGGAACATCCAAAGTCCCAAAATTTTGAATGAAATAAAATTAATAATCCCAATCCATGAATGAACAATTCAATGAAAATTTATATCTAAAAGTTAACTACAAAATAAGTACAGATATTCCCATGGTACACAAAGTAACCATCAAAAGTTTATCAAAAATAAGTATAATGATAGGCACTTATCTCCTCAATTAACATCAAACAGGTGTAAGATGACAAATAATTGATTCCAACCTAGCTACATAAAATTATAGCGGCCAGGTGGGACTGCAATATGCACAGGAATATGGCACATCAAGATGGCGTCCTCCACGTGCTTTGAAATTTTCCAATCAAGTAAAATTAAAATTTTAACACAGCACCAACCGGAACAACCATCTACATCCGAACATTGGAATCAGATGAAAGATTAAACCCCAACCAGGTTGCTGTAAGATTCAATTTTATAAGAAATTGAAAATAAAAGGAAAAATCAACGCACCACATGTTCAACGAAAGTGGAAAAATAATTTAAATATATTGAATCAAAAACATCCAACATCGGACATCGAAAATTTCCAGGAACAGGAACAGGAAATAATTGCCAATGCAACTAAATAGTCTGTTAAGTTAAAAATTACCAAAAAGATGATTGTAACTTCATGACAATTCACAGCAAAAGAGACCTCGTGTACGATTCAAGTACGACACCTCGACAGAAAAATTCACACTGCGCATACGCAAAGAACCAAAGCCACAAACTCCCACCCTATTTTCATTATGCAAATAAAGTAGCATAACTAATAGGCGGAAAAATCACATAAAAATATGAATTTCACTCGAAAGATTTCATAAATGAAATATACACGGTGCGTAACAAGAAATGAAATTACAACGATGTAGAAATGCTATCAAGACATGGAAATTAATGAAACACAAAAGAAAATTTGAAAGATAGAAAAAATAAAGCAAAACAAGCACAACATAAAATCTTCACACTTAGACAACACTGGCACTTGATCAAAAACTGATACAATTTTACTCGCTAAGCAAAACAATTGTAACAACTGCTGTTTTAAGTTCGTCTAATTTCAGTAGAGTAAATTTTCTTACTTTTAATATTATGTAATTTGCAAAAGAAAACGGTTGAGTTGACTATATTTTCTCCACTGCCAGTAAAATAACTGTTACATTTTTGTGCGAACTCTTTATTTTCTTTTAAATTAAATTTTAAGGATTCACTCCTTTGTAGCTCAATGGTAGAGCAGTGGCGCGTATAGCCGAAGGTCAGTGGTTCGAATCCCTGCGGAGGTGATATTTTTCTAAATATGGAATTTACATTATTTTATCTTTATTTTCTATCCTTCTTTCTTCAAAAATAACCTCATTATATTGTTCAGGTACAGTTTTTGATACTAATTTTTTAATGTCTTCCGCAGTTGTCTGTACTTTCCTTAAAATACTGCTTTTTTTCAACCTGCACAATAAAACTATTCTGTTTCTTTGATTTTTGTACATTGAGCATTACTCATTTAGTTATTAGAAACCTCTTATAATATAGATTGTGTTTAATTGCACTCACAACCTTTGTATCCAACCATGCAATATCATTAGCTGCTCTAACTACTTTTTGTTTTAGCATTATACTATCTATTATTTCTAACATGGCAGTAAGTATATAGAACTGTTCATATTTTATATCAGACAACGTCCCTAAAATTCAAACTGTCAACCATCACTTAATAATTCTGTGAATTCAATACGAACCCTAACAATGTAATGTTTGAACAGTCAGCATTTCTTTAAGAAATACTACAAATATATTTTCCCTTATAATAATAAATTAGACAAAAAAATAAGAATGTTTTTATGTTCTAATAAGGTGTTTGATTTAATTACAGCTGGAATTCGATCAAGCATTAATGGAATTAATACAAGGAATGGAACCTCTGGTGTGGTTCAATGACGGACGTCAAACGCCCTGTAAAACTACAAAAATAGAAATTAATATAAACAAATAATACTAAGTCGCCAACCCCAGCGTAAATTTAAAATACGTATTTCTTTATATGTATTGTTAATTTTGTGGTTTTACAGGGTATTTGACGTTTGTTATTGAGGGAATTAGCTTTCTGCAATACTCGGATGAATTTTGTGGCCAAATGGTTGCATTTTTTTCTCTTAAATTGGACAGTATTAGTTGAGGATTATTTGTTAGCTGCTTCTATCATCAAGAGAGCACCTTCATATTATTATTTTTACCGACCCATGTTTATTGCGTTAACGATGTGGCATGTTGCACCTTTGTACCATCAGGTTGAAATGTGTAATTCACATCTCGCAATTTTAATACCTGGTAACAGATTGTTTTTTCGCATTAATTCTCTTCAATAAATTCCAAGTTACCTAACCATCTTAACTAAAATACTCCCCCACACTATCAACGGTTTTGGAAACTCAATTGTTCCTTTTAAACAATCTTTATGGAATGCTTCGCTTTTGCTCCTTATTATTCGTTTTCTAAATTCTTCTTTTGATTCGCCAATGAAAAAGACTTTTGACCAATCGTCATATATCTTAGGCAATTTATATTATGGCCAAATCAATTTATTATGTTTATGTGTTTTTGTCAAAAATGGTTTTTCCTTGGCCTAACAATTCTTTTTGAAATTATAAAACTTTGCTTGTAAAAGCTTAAGTTTAATTTGTGAATACATTGCCTACAACATTCTCTAAATACATTAACACCAACTTCGGCATTAAGTTTCGCAGACTTACAAATTTTTACTAATGCCTACTCTCCTAATATTTCTTTCTGTTATTATTTTAGATCTTCCTGTACTTTTTTCATGATCATCAGTATTTCCCGTTTCTCAATATGCTTTTACAACTTAAGCAACTGAAGATTTCGGCATTTCCATAATATTCGAAATTTTTTTCATGCTTTGGGCTTTTAAATATAGTAGTATGGGAGAGGCTGGTACAGTGGCCACCGTTTCAGTAAATACTTAATAAACAAACAATAAATTGGTATATTGAAATCCATTTTGTGGCAAACAAAACTTACCATGTGAGTGCATTATAATGACAGTCCGATTAATGAAACGAAATATAATTAAACACAATAATCTGAATTTTATTTATTTTTTTTTGTAAATGTGGCCACTGTACCTAACTGAATGGTACAGTGGCCATAATTAAAGGTGAGGTACAATGACCACTACTTTTTTTGCATCAATAAGTTTGATAACAAGTTTAATATCCAGTGGTACGCTTTACTAATATCATTTCTTACAAAACATAGTTAAAAATAAAATATTTTCTACAAAAAAAACACAAATAAACCATTGTCACAAAATACGCATGATAAAGAAAATTATTTTAACAAACATTGTAAGAAGATAAATCTACTCCAAAAGATAATAAATTTGAAGTTCTACTTGTTCCTCTAGCATTTTTTGGTTGTGGCAGTGAAAAAACTACATCATCTTTTGACACAGTGGCACAGTCTGGTATAATTGGATATGAAAAGTTCACTCCATGCGTCGTAAAAATGTTACTGCGTATTCATCTTCGGCGTTGAAAATTTCAGTGACTTTTGCTACATAAAATTTTGAGGTCTTCTTTGTGTTAAATTTTACTAGAACAAATGAGTTTACTTCGATCTTGGGCATATTCGCCTCTTCGTTAGATATTTCATCTAACTCTGAAAATGGATCTATATTATCATCTGAATCTATAATGTCAGACATCTCAATATCACTAGTGCTTTCTTCACTAGATTCATCTTTCTTTTTGGTACTAGTTTTGGGTTGATTTGGAATAGAAATTCCTCTTTTCACACCTTTCTGCTTTTTAATTCTTCTTTGTCTAGCTCTTTTTATATAGCTTCTTCTTCAATTTTTTTATAAATTGAGGTATTAGTTAAAATTTCAGTAGTCCTCTTATTTCGGGTTTTCTTTGAAGGTGCTGGGGTCACTTTTGGGTAAGGTTTCAACATTTCTGGAGATACGAATGATTTTTCAGGTGTTTTGTCAACTTGAAAAGACGTCATTGATTCATTAATATCCTTCTCAGGTGTTTTATCTCGATGAAATGATGTTGATGGGAAAACATTGAATTCAGATGTTTTATTAGGTGAAAAATGATTACTGGATTCTGATTTATCATCATGCACTATGTCAGTTACAGATGTAGCCATAAAGTCATCGTCGGTTAATATTTGGTCATTAAAGGAAAAAATTCCTGTGGCTCTAAATGCCGAAATAGAAATTTCTGGACAAAAGGCAAGTGAATACGGATCACGTAAAATTTCGGCTATGTCGTAAATGGTTATTCTTTTTCCTAGATTTTTTAATAGCCACGTTTGGCATTCGTAGCTATAATATTTTTTTAGAGGGCCATATACACCTTTATCCAGGGGTTAGAGCCGATGACTAGTATGTGGCGGCAGAGTTAGTAGGATAATATTGTTTTCCTTCGCAAGCGTTATCGTTTCTAAAGAAACGTGGCTTTCATGGTTATCCATGATAAGCAAAACAGGAGAAACTTTTGTGGGATTGGTATTCCTTAAGATATGCCTCATCCATTGTCCAAATAACTCCCCCGTCATCAATCTAGAGGGTGATGCAACTCCCACAGTCCCTGGTGGGGCATTTTTTATCAAAAGGAAAAGTCCTTAAGGCACTTCCTAGGGGAAACTAAAAACGGTGGTATTGAGTTGCCTATGGCGTTTATAGCACCGCACATGGTTACAAAAGTTCCTCGCTCATTAGAGACTATGGACCATATTCATAGACAGTATTTAAAGTTAGTAGGGGTTTAGTAGATATTAAACCAATATAATTAATATATGTTGCTATAGCAATTAGTAACTAACTTTAAACACTGTCTATGGATATGGCCCTATGTTGGATACTTGCCGTTGTCCTTTCCTCGCCAGTACTTTGCCAGTTCCCTGAACAGTAGTTAACGCCGTTTTATCGACGTTGTAAATTTGACTTTGTAATATACTGAATCGTTCATAAAACTCCCTGAGGTTGTTGAAAAACTTTGTAACAACTGGTCGATTGAAACCTTGAAACCCATTGCCCTACCAAGTGACGTTGCTTCCGCTGCTCTTAAGGATAGTTCTCTGTTCCGCTTCATGAATCCTGTAAACCAAAATTTTCAAGCTGTTCGATTTTCTATCCATGACTTAGGTACTTTTTTCTTGTTTGCAAGTCCCAATTCAAAAGGTAGTTTTCTGGCACTTTTTGGATTAAGTCAGTGGTGCAGCCTGGTTATGGTTTGCAAGTAATTACTAACATCTTTTTCTACATATATAGGCAAGATTTGATTAGCTGAGTAATTTGGGGTCATTCTGGTGCTCCTTCCAGAATTTCTGAATGCCAGTCAATATTATCACTGTTTATCTGGCATTTCCTCAGGTATCGTCTCAAAGTTGTACGAGGGATATTATATTTTATAGCTGCAGCTTTTTGAGATCTGCTAATCCACCATTCATTACATCGCGTATAGCGTCTTCATGTCTTGGGCGGCAGTTTTGCCAATGCCAGGGTTTTTTGGTTTTGGTCGTGGCATATTTTCATCTGTAGGTAAATATCATATTAATCAGCAAAATTTTATAATAAACTTATTATTAATCATAAGGAACAGTGGCCACAGGTTTATACAGAAAAACAGCAGTGGCCACTGTTCCTATATTATTCATGGCCACTGTACCAAAAACCACATGTTTAGAAAAACATAGCCTACAACTTCTTACAATAAGTATATACTAGATCCGACATTAAATGCTTGTATTTAGTACTACTCCATGCGGTTTGATCTTGCAGCACATCACAAATTACTACTTATAGAAATTTTACACGTTTTGAAATTTACCTAAATTGTTTACCTACAACACGCTACAAACGAAATTTTCTGTATCACATTTTAAAACACTCCTAACGCATACGTACTGTAATACCAACTGTTTTAGTCGTGAGTGTCAGCTCAGTTAAGAGATGGCAGCTGAATATCTATACATACTTCGGAAATATAGAAGTGGCCACTGTACCAGCCTCTCCCCTTCTACCCTTTGTCGAAGGTTTTTGCTGTAAAATATACTTTTATGCAGTTTCGGAATAGTAATTTGTATAACAAGTGTTGAAAGTACAGTTTTGCAGAACGAAAATGAAGGTTGCAGCCTGAGACGAAGTCGAAGGCTGCATTCATTTGAGTTTTGCAAAACACTTTCAACAAGTGTTATTACACACTATTTTTTCTACTCCTACAGAAGAAAGACATTTAATTCACTATTTAATATTTTAAAGCAAATTTTATAATTTTTTGTGGAATATTAAGTATGCTCATGGAAACTATGGTCACTATGGAAATAAGTCCGTTGCTATGAAAATAAACATATCACAAATATAAACAAACCATACAGTTAACCGGCGCCATTTTGAAAGTGTGTTGCAAAGTACTTTGCAACACACTTTTGGATTTTGTCGCACAGTTTCGACAAACAATTGCTTTCAGCATTAAAAATCATGTGGAAAGATCAACTTTCAATAGTAGGAGTAGAAAAAGTCTTTTACACCATTTATTAAAATAGACTTATGTAAAAAACTTTTTTTCCAACCATATCTGTAATGACGTTATTACTAACTGTTTTGTAAGTTGGAAAATTGGCCTTTCCTGACTGTTACTTTCCTCCCGGCCACGCCCACTGTCATTAATGTCAGCTTGTTTGTTCAAAATCTTAATTATTATTATAAATGATTCATATTAATTTATACGTATGGTTGCAAATAAAATAGTATACAAACCTTGTTGGAAAGTTTCATTACTGCCTCGAGATATAGTAAATCTCGACGCTTTGCGTCTCGGTTAATTATAATTATCTCTCGACAGTAATGAACTACTGTCCACCTCGGTATTCGGTATGTAATATTACCATTTTGTAAACTTTTTCACAACAGTTATTGTATCCGCCCAAACATTTATTGTCACCTTTTTTTTGTAGTTTCTATTGGTTTGATGTAATATGTTAAAATTAGTGCAAAACTGTTTTAAGTGATTAGTTAATGCCAAAACTAATAGCATTTCTTTAAGAACGTTGATCGTCCAAACTTTAGAATCGTAGAATATGTCCCAAAAGTCCATGGAAGATAATACTGCTAATTTGTGAATTTTCTTTGTGAAATGCTGAAAAATGCCTATAAAATTCAGTCAAGAAACAGAAAACAGCCAACGAAACAAATAAATGGAAATGGTTTTTAGTTAAGTTCTTAAATATTTTTTTAATTTAAATCCATATCCAATAAGACAATTCAAGTTAAAACATTATCACCACTCCAAGTAATGCATATAAATGACGTTTACTATTTAATTTTTTTCAACCTGATGCTGATATATTCGATGAAATAATAAATCATAAATGAAAGTTCCGTCATTTCTAGTATATTGCAACTAACAAATAACGTAATTGCTATATTGGTTGCCTATACATCTCATTTTTCAGATTTAAATTGCAATCAACTGCTGTTTATTAGTAATTAAACATTGAATAATATTGCTTACAATTATTAAACTTGTAACTACTTGTAAAAGTAAAAAGAAACTGTTAATTTTTTAATTTAATCTTTTGGTAAAATATAATGGTATATCTATTCTATTACGTGTATTTTCCTAAATTTTGCACAGAAACATATCGCCTTCGCAAAATTTGGATCACTGGCTTCTACTAATTGAACTGAATAAAAAATATGTCCGCTAAAAAATTACTCTACTGCAGGAACATACACTAAATTGTTCATTTCATTCCAACCAACTGACATCTCTAATAATTTATTTAATGTATCTTAGGTTTCAGTCACTGAACTTATTTGTCAAAGAACTATAGACATTCCTATAATAAACATTAACAACTCCCAATACTGTGTTCATTACAAAAAGCTTATTATCATTAACTACAAAATTTAAAAAGGGATAGTCTTTATGAATCACTGAGCGAAGTTTATATCACATTTTACATTAATTACTCGGTGACTGTTTATTATATTCGATTTCTTGATAGATCTTAGTATGCTATTTATTTAAATAATGGTCCCAGTAGTCGCCATACCAAATTTAATTGGTAAAACCTTAAATCACACTAAAGACAATCTCCCAATTAATTTAGTTTAAGTATTTAATGGAATTTGAAAATTAGAAAATTTGCAAACTTAGTCGACCTAAAAAAAAAACGATTAAATTTCATGGTGCAAAAACTTTCAGTTTCAGGTAACAAAAAAACATTTGATTTGTCCATAATTCTTTTACTGATTATAATAATTTTAGCGCTTTTCGGATACTAACTTTATTCAAGATTCATATAATACATGAAAAATTAATTCTTCATCAGAGTGCTATGAGAGACAACTTGCTTGCTCTTGGACATTTTGTTTGTAAATACAGAGTGCCCATCTTTTCTTAAAACATCGAGTCCGAAAAAAATTTAAAACAGACGACAAACGTAACACCCCGCAAACGACTACATTTTTCAGTTACAATAACAATTAATTAATTAAATCAGAGTATCTGTGTATTGTGGTATACCTAACAATATTTCGATTTTAATTTTTGGAATGATATAACTTAAAAATGGAATTTGTAAAAGGTAATTTTCAAGTTTGATACTTTAAACTGGACACCCTATATGTAGACAGATAATCTAAAACATACATTTATATTTAACTGAAAATTAGTTTTAGATCACTTGGAATAAGCCAGCATTTAAACAATATAGCTAGATTCACATATAAGAGTAGGATTATCATTTTTGCATGTTTGACCCTGTACCGACATGTGTCAGGTCAAAGTATCGTTATGGTTCAACGCAATGGCAAGAAATAAAAAATGTCAGTTTTTAACTCTAATCGGCCAAAGTAACGCAATTTCTTCGATAAAATATTCAATAATTAATAAAATATGATATTAATGCATGTAAATATCTTTAACGATACAAGAAAATAAAATTTTAAAGAGCTCACAATTGGCAATACTTCATCGAATCAAACGATTAAAACACAGTCATGCCAAAAGATACTAATAATAATAATATTCTCTTGAAGCTAATGACGTACTAAAGATTCAAGAAACGGGCCACAAGCAGCATTTTTAGAACTATTTTTTTTTTTGCCTCCAAGTTCATAAATACAATCCAATTATATTTCATATCCTTTTCTGTTTTTAAAGAACGGTTAAGCACTTTCAGTTCCATCCAAATTTATTAAATTTTTAATACGAACTCCTCTTCATCTTTCCAGTTGATTCATTAAAATTTAACAATTTTGGATGATGTATTTTCACAGTTACGTATTCAGCTCTAAATATTGAATTTTTATAGCTGGTTTATTCTCTCATTTTAGACGTGTGAGAATTTAACTGAAAGTTGTATGGTTATAACTCGTAACATTTTTTAAAAACTAACATTGTAATGTTTTTATTCCCAAAATCTCAAATCCTGAAAGATCGATACCAACAAAATGATTAAATATGCTGCATAACGTTCATGAGATTTTTTAAACTTAGATATTGAATTTATGTATTACTGTATGTAAATACTAGGATTAAAACATAACAAACACACCCAGCGATCGCATTCCTGCTTGATGAAATCTTCAGGAAGTTTTCCTAGTATTTTAAGCAACCTTTTCTTTAACCTGTTTTTCTTTACAAATTCTCTATTTAAAACTGTTCTTATTTAAAATTTTTTTTATTTCAAAATTGGCGCTATGAAAAGAAATTTTAAATTGTTAAATACCTAAAATGGTTTACAACTAAAAATTACCTACAAATTAAAAACCTCAACCACGAGTGTTTATCACAAACACAATACAAGAAATTTATAACAAGAATTTGTGCATAAAGCAGTCATAAATTTTAACTGTAATTACAATCAATTGCATTTCAAATAAAATTGTTCTGGGCCATAAAAATTCAAACAATAAAACGCACCTTCTCTACATTTTATAACATTCTTAAATTCAACATTTATAAAGACTTCAGTCGTGGTTTTTCCAACGCTCTCACATCGTCATTGATAAACCTATGGCATAAGAAACCCTCTTATCGTTCCTCAATAGTCACCGTAATGTATAAAATGCTTCCAATAAAAGAAGTTTATCGCACTTTCAGACGCCATGGTATTTTCGTCTGAATTGTATTGCAATGTAAGTACGGTGGTAATGAAAATGAGTTTGATCAAATCTTAGTTCCCGTTTCAGGCTCAGCGCTGAAATATGCTTTTGTTAATGTTTGCTTTAATGGGTAAGGAAGTTAACTCCCTCTTGTTATACAGGATTTTTAAAACGTTTTATAGTTTTTAGCACCGGAAATTGTGAATTAAAATTCTCATCAGACCAAATAACATTGGAGGTCGGAAAAAGTGAAATTATGTAAGTGGAAACACTATCTCAAAGCTAAGCATCCTCATTGTGTACTTTTAGAAACTTTACTGGAGAAAATGCAAACGCCACATATACTTTTCTAACAGAAAATAACGCAATACAAGTATTGTCAAATGATTCGATATGTAAATACATATGCAACATCCACCTACAAGCCCATAAACCAGGAAAATCAGGATTAACAGCCACTATTCTGAAAGGCGAACGGTTATTATTTCCCAGCATATAAAGGCAATGTATTTAAATTTACGTTTCAGTGTAGAAAACATATTTTTACCTATCAAAGTGCACCGAAGCGAAATACTCGAGTATTTTTCGATCACAATAGGATGGTGTTATTTTCTAACGTGGTCGGTTTCTTTCTACCCACAAATTTACAGCAATTACAAAAGGAAAAGGTACACATTCGAACCGTTTCGCTGAAATCTTAAGAATTTAATAAAATCAGTTTTCAGCGTAGTTGGACTTAATTTTGATTTTATAAGCTTCAACATAGTTGGCTATGTTATGTACAACGTTTTTAATTGGGGTGTTTATTTTATACCACTAATCAAGGTTCGTACTACATTTTAACATTTTGCTTCGATTGTTTTAATTGGTTTTAAACGGTTTACTCTCATACATATTTCATAATATGTTTACGTAACTACATTTTCAGAAACAATATTCAATAAGGCATCCCAAAGGTATCAACCCCATTCGACCGAACGACATATTATTCTCAACCCATAGTTTTTTTGCAACAATAGTAACTTTAACCCAATGCTGCATTTACAAAAGCGCCAACCAAAAGGTTTCAGCAACTGCTAAAATAATTATCGGAATCTACGTGGCCGTTATTAGTCTAACTGTCGTTTTAGCTCTATCAGAAGTAATTTGGTGGTTGGATTTCTTATACTTATGTTCTTATATTAAACTAAGCGCCACCTTAAAGAAATATACACCTCAGGTAAGTTCTTGGTTCGATTTTCCTTTCACTGTAAGATTGCTAAATTGCTAGATTGTAATTACTAAATAGCAATATTTTTTATTTTACTAGTTTTGGAAATTCTCTATACAGGCTGTCAATTTTTCTCGTGGCCCCTTCATTGCGAAAAAGCATTCGCCCGCCTTTATTGCTGCCATAAAGTTTAACTGTGACTTGTAATTTGGGTTGCCTATTCAGGGCTAATAATTACATTAAAAATAACACTCTAAAATTAATTATTTAACATATTATTTGCGAAAAATGAATTACCTTAACTTGAGTTACATTTTTGATTGCAGGCTTATATGAATTATAAAAGAAAGAGCACAAAAGGCTGGAGTATTGGAAGTGTTACGTTAGATTTTGTCGGTGGCATTTTAAGTATTTTCCAGATGGTATTAGATGGATACAATTACGGTAATTATATGAATTCTTCTTAGTTTTATTCATTAAAAATGTAGATGAAAATAACCTAGAGTAAAAATCAGAAAGCAATAACCTGAATGTTTAAAATGTCCCTAAAGCAAACCCATCTAAATAGTTTCTATGTTTATGTTCATTGCGAATGCAGGTTTTTTGCAAAATCTAATCGTTTAGTAAATATTATTTTCTTGTAGATGACTGGAATATATTTTACGAAAATCCAACCAAATTTGGTTTAGGTTTACTTTCGGACGGCTTTTGTTTAACATTCCTCATTCAACATTACATTTTATACTCTGATGAAAAGCCCAAGGATGATATAAAAATCGATACAATCATTCCCGAAGAAATATGCTGCAGTACAAAACAAGAAAAATTCTAATTAAATAATGGTAAAATATCATATGTTGCACTACGATTACTGTTTTGAATCTAAAAGTAACTTAATAAATTATCGTTACTGTATTCTTTAATTTTTTTCTAGGCTTTTAAAAGATGTCTTTCTTTTGTGCATTCGAATTTTGCGAAAATATAAAGCTAAACTCTTATAATTTAAATAACAGAACGGTGTAGGGAGAGAGTTAAGAAACTGCTCGTATTTTTCAGTGCTTTGATTAAATTGTTCGCTGGAACTGGAACTGAAGAAAAAGTGCTAAATAATTAAGTTTTTGAAGATATACTTTATAGCACTTTTAGCATAGTTTTAGCAAAGCCAACATATTATTTGATCTTTGGTTTTAGCAATCAAAATTTCTTCTAAAACCCGTAAAGGTACGCTTAAGATATCTTAAACATAAGTATGCATATCAAAATAAATTGTGAAATTTTTTCACTGCTTATTTGTTAAGTTGCACTTACAATTTGTAGGGCGCACTGTAAATTAAAAGCCCTCTCGGCGGATTCATACAGGTTCGAATCCTAGTGGCACATGAAATCTTTACGAACCGACTGTTTTTGAGCCGCCGTACAATTATAGCAAGTCAGTATAAAAGCAGAAAGAAAGGGATGTTATTGACGCAACGTATATGAAAACCATTCCCCACTTACAAAAGCATTTTTAAATCAGTATTTCACATTGCCTTTCCTGTTGTACAAGAGATCTAACGTGGGGACACCTAGTAATGGGTTTATCTACCCTAAGCAACAAGCATTGTAATGCATTAAAATTTGAAGTTAGGCAAGTAAAAGGAATAGAAATGTTTTACGGCAAAATTACCAAAGTATTTGTTATCGTTTTACACTGAAAGTAAATTGCTAATAAATAAAAATAAAAAGTATTACAACGATTTCAAAGATTTCCACGGTCAGTGTCATTGTTGAAAAAGTAGAATTCTACGTTTCGCCCGCTTTCTTAAGGGGCTTAAACGGGAGGAGAAAAGGGTATTAAAAGAGCACGGTAACTCAATTCGTCGACCAAGCCAGAGGCGAAACCGAGCAAGCGTATCAAAAGAAGATGACGATTGGTCATGAGTAGATGGGACAGAGCCATTAGCGATGACAGACTTCCATATTTGCCCAATAGAGGATAACCAGCGTCATGATTCAAGTTGTTGGGGGTCTTGATGATTTCAATAGCCTCACGGCTTTTCCTGTTGTATTGACAATAATCGATAATCTTTAAAACAAGATCTTATGACCAGTTTCGTGATGATGTTCAGCAACAACTGAGTGTGAGGAAAGGCCTGTTTTGAACCAACGTTTGTGTTCACAGAAACGTGTGTGCACTGAGCGATTTGTTTCTCCAATGTACACCAAACCACAATAATAAGGGATACTGTAGATGACAGGGGTTGAGACTTTTGGAGTTCGAGGATGTTTTGGATGTTATGGTTTTTGAGAATCCTACTTGACGAATGTACAGTAAGAAAGCAGTAGCCTAGAGTGTACAGGCATTCTGAGGACTTTCAACGTGCGACAGGTGTAATTTTTTTTTTTTCGAAGACCTTCCTAACATGCCTTTTGCCGTACCAATTCTTGACGAGATTGTCCTAAATATGGGCTAACTCGACATAAAGACCGTGACACTGTGAGAACACGTGAACGAGAGAAATGATTACAGAGGTTTTTTATGCCAGATGATGATGTGAATTGGTATAAAGATATAACGTATGTTCATTTAAAAAAAAAAAACTCGCAGCAATCCCCGGAAATGATTTTCATAAATATGTAGCATACAGCCTAAGACATACTTAAAACAAATTCTCAAAGCACTCTAGAGTTTTTTTTTTAATGAAAATACTTTATATCCATGTGGGATGTGGGTAGGTTTACAATAATCTGAGTGTCCGACCATAGTCTTGAAATAAGGGGTCTTTTTAGCTACTTAGTGTTAGTACTACCAGTCACAGAGTATAGACAACAAAAGACGGCAATTTTAATATTACAATATAAAAGTAAAATGTACCTAAATCCTAAATCTGTTTTTATTATTAAAGAAGATGCGATGTAGGGCCGCCATTTTCATTCGAACATAACTCTATTTGTGATGGAGTTAATAACATTATTCAGTATCTTGGGTGAATTATTTATTTCCTCGAATTTGTTGGTTAGTTTTTGCATAAGATCCTCCATATCACATGTGTGCTAAAGTTAGTGTCTAAAATTAATTCGTAAAGTTAAAAAAGCTACTTAATTTAAAGTACTTTGAAAATATTTGTAACTGCAGGTGGCATTGCCAAGTACAGTTTGACAGGTATGACTGAAGCAATATACGACATGACTTGTATACCTATCTCTTTCTTCTACGGCACACTCTGAAGACAAATTTTGTGGATCACCCGATATAATAGATAGACCCCAAGTTCCCGGCGGTCTACAAACGCCCGACCAAGACAGTTGGAAAATGAAGTAGACATGCGGTGCTAAGCACTTCCGGGTAAGATTAGGCTGCCAAAAGAAAACTACGATGATATTTGACACTTTCAAAGTACGAGTACTGTGTTACAGTAGAAATCACGCTCTTGTTGTTTTATGTAAATTCTCGAATTTACTTTAGTCTAGCTAGTTAGACTTCCCAGTTATATCTACGGATTGCATAGTTGCATACGTCATAGGCGCTTCTCTTCTTATTATTTTGAATTTTTCACTTAGTGGATTTAGAAATTTTAGGTTGGTTCTTCAGAGAATTATGTTGGCAAGTTCGTTACTTTGGTCTTCTACGTTAAACATCGGTCACGGATGGATGTCAACCTTGGTCTTAGTATATAATTATCCTAATTTAGTTGGATAATCCGAGGTTCGACATATTTGAAAATGCTTTTAGTTTGCCTATTGGGCCTTTAGTGAATTTAGAACGGTAGTCGTTTTGGATTGTAAGCATTCTTCATAACCTTAATTGGGATTTTTAACCGTTCAAGCGACCATTTTGGTAGGAGCATTTTTGAAGGGCATTTAAGAACTTTTGGGTATGTAACGCATTGATTTTACTTGAAGATTTCTTACGGTACTCGTTGTATTTCAGCCCTTTTTCTGGCAGTACGTTTAGTACTTCTTGTTAGTATTTCCTGTACGAACAACGTGTTCGTAGAAACCACCTGTTAAACATCTGTTATCCACGTGTTGTTCGAGGTCACGTTTTTGGTTTGGAATTTTTGGAGCCGAAGAAATTAGTCCATCCTGTGCTTATTTACCCTGCAATTAGCTGGAATTTCCCCTAACTCAACTTCGTATCCTGCAAGTTTAGTTTTAAACTCAAGGTTTGATTTTGAGGTTATTTTGTGTAAAGTTAAAGTTACAAACATTCAAACATAATTTTATTTCATTACCTAAGCTTGATAATTTTGGTATTTAACTATTATTAGTAATTTTGATTACTTACATTTTTTTTTCCTTTCGTTTAGTTACGAACTTCGTTTGTTTTTGAACATTCCCTATAGTTTTTCTTTGTTTTATTCAATTAGATCTTGTCGTTTGGACGTTATATATTTCATTTAGACTTACGTTTGGTTACGATTTTAGTAATTTCTTTATTTGATCGTTTAAATTAATTCATTATTAATTAATTTTCAATTTCAATTTTGTGTATGTGTTTTGCTTATGAGTTAATATATATCCTATTCGTTAATTACCAAGTCTTGCGTTTTATTGTCAAGTCAATTGACTTTTGGAGGTCTATTCTTCAGTAGGTCCGACTGAAGCTGTTTACGTTATAAGGACCTGGCGCCCAAGGAACATCGTTAGTTTAGCTATTTAGTGAGCACTACTATTTTCTTTTAGGAACCTCACGCCCACGCAACAGAGTAACGGGTTTATTTAGTGTTATCACCTCCGGATAACAATTGATATACTTCACCTAGTGCTGGTGTAGCAACTGTTGGGGGAAGATCGTCTAAATGCACTGGAGGAATCACTAAACAAAATAAAATGGGGCGTTATTGCTATACATATCTGAGATAAGCTGCAAAGAAGAAGAATGCATATCTTTGAAGTCAGGAAACAGTGTATTATAAAGGTTCAGATAACGAAAATAAGAACGGTTTACACGAAAATTATAAAATGAAAATAATTCAATATTATGCACCAACATATACCATACAGACGATGAAATGGAAACCTTTTACAACGCGATAGGCGATAACATAAATAAAGACCACGCCACCCACACCATCATTGAGACATTGAGAGGGATTTCAATTGAAAGCTAGGGAAACAGCAGGAGCAAAACGAGGAATATGTAGGAAAATTTAGCTATGATGAAAGAAATGCAAGAGACTCTATCTTTCTGGAATTTCTAACATTACTTTGCATGAACACAATGAACTCCTTCTTCTCTAAGAAGAGGCAAAGAAAATGGACGTGGATTAGTTCCGACTCGGAAACAGAAAACGAGATAGCTACCCTGTGCAAGATGTAACAACCTTAAACTCGTTCAATGTAAGTATTGATCATATGTATGTTATTCATAACAGTACCATAGGTTATTACGAACAAAAATTATGGTTAAACTCATGTTAATTGCCGTCTTTACGACTTTAGATATTTAACAGATTAATAATGTAAATATAATTTTTTTGTGAAAACAACAACTTCATAAAATATTTAAGATACAGATTTGTTCATAATATCTAATCTACAGAAGATAAGATTAGATGCATTCATTGTTAAATTAAAATTTATGTGACGTACAAAGGCACTGCAAAAATTGCTGGGCCAAATACCGTATTTTATTTAACATTGCTATTGTTAAAAGTTTTTTAAATGACATTACTGTGAAAAATCTACAGGAAACCATTTTAAAAAATTCTTCACGTGCACCATATAATAAAAGCACTAATATTTTTAGTGACGTATGCGATGATTACCCCATATAAACTACATGTAAACTATCAAAATTCCGAATGTTAAATAACGCTTATTCAGAAGTTAAATCATTTAATAATGTCAGAAATACGTAACATTAACCAATTAGTAACCGCTTACTGATGTACTAACATCAAGTAACTGTAATAAACCATCTACAAAAAATTCAGTTAACATATTACTTGATAAATTGAAACAGACATCGCAGTTTACAAGGTGTTTGGTTAGAATGAAAATAAAGGTAGCCGCAAACTGCATTTGGTATAAAATGAAACTGAACTTTACGTAAATGGATAAGCAAATATTAAATAAAAGTTGCATTATTTGAAAGTTCAATTTGTAATCTTGTTACTTTCTCAGCAAAACTAATTCCTTTAAAAAACTGTAAGGACAAGTTTATGTGCTAAACCAAAATAAAATTCGAAATCTATCTGATAATATCCTTTTTCCACTTCCTATTTGGTAAGCTAGGCTTATGTAAGCTTTGATCATATTTGAAGGAAGTAAATTAATTTTATAGTCTGTTTATTGCTTGTTATGACAATATGAAGCTAAATGTTAACTTACATTCCAAAAAAAGTAATATCTATGAAATTCAAGCGTAGCTACTTTTACAAACTATTTCCAGCTGCGCTCCATTTACAATCTTCAAATCTTCACTCCTCGATGGAACAAACCTCACTTACCTCCCTTGCCAGGTAAATTATGCCCGAAAACAATTTGAAGATGCCTTTAAAACAAGCATAACTAACTCAAGGTGGAACTCGTCTCCATCGTGTGTATCCGACTTTAATGATTTCCACATTTGTAAAAGGTTTATGTAATCTCAGTAATCGCGTACTTTAAATGCAAAGTGCTTATAATTATATTTATTTTAAAATTCTTGTAATAACAATCAGAAGATTCATTTACAATTTATAATAAGTTTAAATAAGTATCAGGTGACTGTAGCACAGAGTCCTTGTAACAACCCTAAAATGTTATTGCTCACGTTATTTTTCATTCCAAGTAAGTACAAATGCTTTGCTAATTTTTATTTTCTAAGTCAAACTTACTGTATACATTTTATTCGTTTTTATTAATTCATTTTATGTTCGTTACTAATAACTAATAACTGCTTTCTAGTCGCCTGCAGTGGTGAATTCAATATGAATTTATCAGAGGAAGAAATCACAATGGAAGCTGGCAAGAACCACACTTTACAAGTAAAATTAAGGTAATTTTAATAACATCTCCACAATAAAACAATATTAAACACGGCTATTTAGCAACCAGGCTACTAAAAACGTTAAAGTAACATTGGAATTTTTACCACAATATGAAGATTTAATAGAAGTATTTCCCAATAATTTTACTGTTGACCTTCTTACTGGCAGATCAGTGTTCAACGTTGATTTAGCAGCATTTAGAGCAGGGAAATCTGGAGTGTCCGCTGTTGCCACCTTTAATTTCAATGAAGAATGGTAAGAAATGAGCAAAGGAGGGAATTCTTTAAAAGAAGAAAACTATTACACCAGTAATTAAGCGTTCGTATTTTAGGAACCAAACAAAATTCTTCTACGTCAAAATTTACAAAAATAAAATAATAGACTTGGTATCTATAGTAATAGGATGGCTTTACTTTGCTTCGTGGTCGTTCTCGTTTTATCCTCAAATTTATAGCAATTATAGGAGGAAAAGGTATTTTGGCCTATTTAAATAAGTGATAATCAGACAGTTACCTTAAAAATAGATTTAATGCCAGTATGACTTATGTGAATTTCTTTGAATAAAGATTGTATCAAATATTCGCGAGGTAATTATCAGAAATGAATGTCCTTAAAAAGCAGTTAAACTTTATACTTTTTCTCATACATAACATTAATAACTTTATGGTTGTTACATAATTTGCTAATTGGCCTAATCTTACTAATGCACAATGTTTTTCAGTGTCGTAGGATTTAATTTAGATTATCTGTTCTTTATGTCTTACGGATTTATTACATACAACACATTCAACACAGGGCTGTATTTTATACCAGCAATTAAGGTACTGTAAAATTTCACGTAAATTTAACATTTTCATATATTTACTTCAGACTGGTATGACCCTCAGTAAAACGGGATTTGAACCTGTGTCAGAGCGATCCAGAATCAGACCTTCGCAATCCGCCGCGCTACCAAGGCCCCAAATTTTACTTTTACATTTCAATTTCATAAAGTAAAAAATAATAAAATTTGTCACATTTTACATGGTTTCAAAAAACTTTGTTTACTAAAACATTCTAAACTTTTGACGTGAGTTATATATGTACAGTATGTCCCCGGATTGAGTTTACAATAGGTATGATTGACCAAAAATTTTCGAATTGGAATTTCATATTTTGGGATTCCGCCCTGCTTGGTCTGAAACTTATTTTTAGTTTACTTTCGATTTTTTAAAATCAAGTAGGCCTTTACAGTTGAGCAATAACTCTTTTCGTTTCAGGTAAAGTACCTTTTCCGTTCATAGTACGCCAAAGTGTTACTAAGAAAAGTTGTTCAGAATGAAAAGTTATGGCGGTGTACACATTTTCAGAGTGATCGGCCTACTTTGATAAACTTCATTATTTGTCAATTTCGTTTCAGGTAAAGTACTGTTTCCATTCAGAGTACGCCAATATTTTACTAAGAAAAGTTGTTCAGAATAAAAAGTTATGGAGTTATGCAAATTTTCAGAATGATCGGCCTACTTTGATAAAATCCAGTATTGGTCAGTTTTATCAAAGTAGGCCGATCATTCTGAAAATTTGCATAACTCCATAACTTTTTATTCTGAACAACTTTTCTTAGTAAAATATTGGCGCACTGTGAATGGAAACAGTACTTTACCTGAAACGAAATTGACAAATAATGAATTTTATCAAAGTAGGCCGATCGTTCTGAAAATTTGTACAAAGCCATAACTTTTCATTCTGAACAACATTTCTTAGTAACACTTTGGCGTACTGTGAACGGAAAAGGTACTTTACCTGAAACGAAAAGAGTTATTGCTCAACTGTAAAGGCCTACTTGATTTTAAAAAATCGAAAGTAAACTAAAAATAAGTTTCAGGCCAAGCAGGGCGGAATCCCAAAATATGAAATTCCAATTCGAAAATTTTTGGTCAATCATACCTATTGTAAACTCAATCCGGGGACATACTGTATATTGGAAAATCAAGTTTTGAAGTTTATACATGAAAAATCATAATTTAACCATATTTAAATTAAATTGAGAACAACATTTTTTTGTTGTTTTCAGAAACAATACTCTGAAAGGCATCCAAAAAGTATCAATCCTGTCCGACTAAACGATTTGTTCTTCTCAACGCATTGCCTTTTAGCAGCGGCCATATTAATCATTCAGTGCTTCATATACGACCACGGAAGTCAAGTAATATCAAAAACCGCCAAAATAATAATCACAATTTACAGCTTTATACTTGGCACATACATAATTCTTGCAGGTTTAGGTACAGTTCTTTGGTTGGATGTCTTGTACATGTGCTCTTATATAAAATTAGTGCTTGGTATTCAGAAGTACATACCGCAAGTAAGTATTTTATTTATTTTTTAGAGAATTTCTTGTTTATTGTGTTTTTTTTAATTCACAAGTATTTTACAATAACATAATGGACTCCGCACAAAATTTCGAACTTAGACAAGTTCGAACTTCAGTATTATCTTCGGAATATTCTAACAGTTAAACGCCTTTAAACTATCATTAATTACGCCATTTTAGGTTTACATGAACTACAAGAGGAAATCTACAAAAGGCTGGAGTATTGGTAACGTTTTCCTCGATTTTTCAGGTGGTACTATGAGTATTTTCCAGATGGTTTTCGATGGATATAATTACGGTATTTAACTAATTTAACGTATGATCAAGAAGTTTTTCAGTCTTGAGTGACTATGGATTATAAGGCGTTGTTCACTTATTGATGCATACTTCTACTTGTTGTTAGTTAACCTAACTCAAAACTGGCATTTATGTTTATTAAAATTTATAATTTTATTTCTTTGGAATTCATATATTCGGGGGGGGGTTAAAATTTATGGGTCTTACGATCATAGTATACTGAGACAAAACGATCTTTTGATCACACGTTACCTTCCCTAAATATTAAGGTACCTAAACTAAGAAGTGTATTTTTCAGAGGACTGGGGAATATTCGGAGAAAATCCCACCAAATTTGGTTTAGGTTTACTATCGATAAGTTTTGGGACTATTTTTTTACTGCAACATTATGCTTTGTATAGAAGGAAGAAGATATATGACAAATAAATTAAAATATAACTACATGACTTTCTTGGCGTCTATAATATTATAACACATTACTCGTAAAACACAAGTTTCCCATCTCATCAGTAGTATGATGAATTTTGCAAATGGTTACTTTAGTTAATGCTATTAAAAGTCAGTCTCATAATCTTTCAGATATTTACTTTGGAAACAATTGTTATAACAATGCTCGGTAAAATGACTTTCTTGGCGTCTATAATATTATAACACATTACTCGTAAAACACAAGTTTCCCATCTCATCAGTAGTATGATGAATTTTGCAAATGGTTACTTTAGTTAATGCTATTAAAAGTCAGTCTCATAATCTTTCAGATATTTACTTTGGAAACAATTGTTATAACAATGCTCGGTAAAAAAAATACCTCGAAGTTAATTTTAATCATGAGATTGTAAAACTGATCCTACCTAACTAAAAAATTAAACCCAAGGAACTCATTTCTTTGATCTAATTCAACTTCGTTTACCTTTCGCTGTCGAGGCTGGTGCATCAGCGTATGTGGTCTTCACGGGTGCAATACACAATCCGGCCCAACTCTGCGAGTTACGTAATTGGTGTGCCCTTTAATACCTACATACTGCACCATGTGTATAGTGTAAGTGTGTGTACGTGTAGGACCTTATCACTCTGCCGCTAAGGCTTACGATCTATACCGTAGCAGACTGCAGGAAAATCCTAGCAATCAGGAGATTCGAACCAAGGACTAACGTAATGCTAATCTAAGGCTCTATCACTGCGTTACCCTGACATACAGCTGAGTAGCTACTTACACAAAAATTTAAAATAAATGCCAATAATTTCAGTGGTTTAATGAAAATCATTAAAATTCTATTGTTAGCATCATTTTAACATATTTCTTCTTCTTCATGTGCCTTCTTCTATCGAAGATTGGCGATCAATAAGGAAATCTTTATTTTTGGTGAAAGTTACATTTAAGACATATTATTGTATCTAAAATTATCAAAACCAAAAATAAAACACATTATTATTATTATTATTATTATCCATTAGAGACAGATGGTCTCTCTGGGAAGTCCTCCTTCGTTCACCCCGGGGATTGGGCAGAACCTAGCACACGATCACTCACGTTGGAGATCTCCTACAGGCTCTACCAACTTCAGGCCGGGTGGCTCATCATATCTGGCATCACCTTCCACGTGCTCGCATCCCAAACTCTGGTGATGTGCGAGCACGGATTACACCACCTCGTGCGCCCTCGCGATGTGGAGGGAGCCAAGAAAAACGGATTTTTGTATTCTGCAGATCAGGGAGGCCGAAACTGACCTGCATTCCGGGATGATCTCAAGTTCCCGGACGAAGCTTGCCTTTATTCCGCCTAGGACCCCAATAATCAAAACGACCAACTTGACTCTACGTCCTGGATACAATTTTCCAAGTTCGGACAGGAGATCTCTATACTTCTCCTTCTTCTCGATCTCCTTAGATGTGATGTTAGGTTCTGCTGTTTGAAAATGGTTCAAAATCCAAAACTACTAACGTTATAATTTCACTAAAGGCCTAAAAGGCTAACTAAATACAATTTTCAATATGTCGTACCTCAGGACGATTAAACTAATTTTGGAAAACCAAAAACTAAAACCAAGGTTACGACGTCTGTTCGCGACGGATGTCTAAAATAGAAGAAGCTAACTAATGAATTTGCCAACAGAATTCTCTGAAGAAAACCAACCTAAAAATTACTAATTCCCTACTAAGTGAAATTCAAAATAGTAAGAAGAGGCGTAACGTATGAATTGCATGCAACCATACAAACTTAGATGTAACTGGGAAGTCTAAATATATAACCAGACTAAAGTAAATCCGATAATTTACGTAAATACAGCAAGCCAGTGATTTCTACTGTAACAAAATTCTACTTTCGGTTCTTCCGCCTCTCTGATATTACACCCTCGATATGATCTACAGATCAAGATAGTAACACTACAAACAAAAAACGAAAACCCACAAGAACTTACAGAACGAAAATTTAAGATAGAATTACTCCACCAAGAAAATACTAAAAATATGTGCCAGAAAATATTAGAAGCAACATTAAACATAAAGAAGGAACCCCATCGAAATATACGAGCATATAACAAATTCCATTCATATTGAAGAAACTAAAACACTGGAAGTAGATAATAAGAAATTAAGAAGAGAGTTTTGTATAAGTGAAGAACTAGAAGAATACCTAGAAAAGAAACAAAGAGCTTATGAACATTGGCTAAGTAACAAAAATCATGTAAATAGAACAGAATATGTAAAATGCAAACAAAACAGTTAAAAAGAAAGTGAAATATGAAACAAATGAATACTGAGACAATACATGTAGGGAAATATATTGAAATGATATTTGCTTTTGGATGTTTTGATTTGAGATTATGTTACTTGTAATTTGTTAATGAAGGTTATTTTCTAAAAATTGTTAATGCGGATTTTATTATAAAAATTGTAACATAAATTTTAAGTCGCTAGATTAAATTTAAGTTGTTAATGTAAATAAGTTATTCTTATAATTATTGTTAGAGTACAATTAGCTAAATTCAGTTGTCATAGAAATGTAAAATTGGTTATCATGGAAACTTTGTAAATATAGTTGTTATAGTGAAACATTTTTTGTAAAAAATCTTAGATACGAGAAAAAACAAATTGATAAATAAGAGATTATAATTTGCATTTGAACGGGCAAGAACCAAATAGGTTTGCTCGTCCCAAAGTATTAAATCTCAACCAAATATTTAACTTGAAATAGTCTTAAAGATAATTAGAATCAATTACTGATTCGGTAAACAAGTAAAACAATAATTTAATCTGGAAGTGAAATTGATTTTGATTGGAAATAAACTGAATTCGAAGCAGAGGCAAATTGGATTTGTGATAGTACTTCTTGGAAAAGAAGAGGACTTGAAAATAATTTTAGAACTCTTGTATATAGTGAATGCGAAAACCATAATTTTAAAATAGAGTTAAGCAAGGATGATAGCGTTGAAGAATTAAATAAAAATCTGCATTAAAAATTAGAGTGAAAATTTATTTTTTGTCAAATCAATTCTAAATACAACAACAACAACGAACCTTTGCAACGACCCGTTAGAGGTGAGATCTCAGGAATAAATAATTAATTAAAGGGCAAAACAATTTTTAAAATTGTCAATCCAACGTGAGGCGTTATAATGTAATTTACTGCCGAAGCGAGAATCAGTACAATATAGACGCAAAAATAGGACAGAAAAAATTAAGTAATAGCAACATCACCGAAGCATCAACAACATCACTACGAACTCCACCTGCAGTAGAATAGGCTGCAATATAAGGACCAAAAACAAATAAAAAACATAGAAAACAGACTGGTCAACCAGAAAGAATCCAGGCAGAATTAATAAAATATGGTAGAAGAAAACTAAACATGCTTCTCTTGAAACTATTCCAAAGTATTGAAAATCAAGGGAAAATGCTGAAAGAGTGAAATAAGGTACATATACCATCAATTTACAGAAAACGTGATAAGAAAAATGTAAAAATTATAGCGGGCTTAGCGTTATTCTGCGTATGTTTCGAATTTTCGGAAGAATAGTGAAAACGAAGATGGAAACACAAACGAAAACATTAAATTAACTACAAAACAGCTTCAGGACAGAAAGCTTAAAACAAAGATGCACCAGAATTTCCCCTCTTATTTAGGAAAATGTTGACGAGATAGAAGACCTACATAATAAGTTAATGGACGGTAAAGATCTAAAAGAAGAAGACTGGGAGAATTGCGATTTATGGAAACTGAAAACGACAAACTCACAAAGGAAAAATTCTAAGATGATAATGATGATGATGATGATGAAATCTCTTCAGCCAATAAATAAATCGAAACTTCTACATCTGTGCGCTGCGCTGGGGTTAAACTAAAACTAAATTTTTTTTTTTCTAATGCTATCCGAAATACAGCCACCCCTGCCATAACATGAATTCGTCCGAATTTAAGTTTTAAGTAGCATTTATGCCTTTTCTACAAGTATAATATTTAAAAGTTTATAGAAAATATGGTTGATATTTGTTTACATCGATATTCAACTGATATTTGTTTACATCTTAATAAACGCATTTAATGCCTTAAGTATGGTCAAAAAACAAAACTACGAAATCAAGTACGATTATAAAACTGTAAAAAGCCCATTTGATGGTTGATATATCAAGACATTATTTTACGTTAAAACCTTGAAATTCTGTGATTGATTGATTAGTTGCACACATGTGCATACGGTTCCAAGCAACCTTGGAAAACCGAAAAACAAGCCCCTCCGTCTGACGAATGAACTTGTTCACGTTTAGTCGTGTCAATGAAGGTTTTTACTTCTAAACCCACAAAAACAGAACCGATTTTGATGATTTTTTTTTAAAATTGTTTGTTATGTTAAATTATTCAAAATCAGAAAGCTCCCAGCTGGCGTTATCAAGTCTTTATATTGTTTAAACATTTAAAAAAAATTATTACAAATTTTTTTTCTTCGATGGAATTTTAACTAGAAGTGATTAATTTTGCAAATTTAGCACAATAAATAATTTTTGAATTAAAAA
This sequence comes from Melanotus villosus, assembly GCA_963082815.1. NCBI lineage: Eukaryota > Metazoa > Arthropoda > Insecta > Coleoptera > Elateridae > Melanotus > Melanotus villosus. The sequence goes on from OY720423.1 coordinate 45,522,583, forward strand.
GTTTCAAAATTTCCATTTAAAAATGTTAATTATTCAATCATCCGAATGCTAGAATATAATATACAAAATATACACACATAATATATATATTTTTACCTGAAAAAATCAATACTTTTATGGGAATATATAAACACGCACACGAAATCGACCTTTTGTATCACAGGTAGAGGAATTCAAGGTCAAACTCCAGATGTTTCACCATGATTTTCCGAGTGAGCGCATGTGTTTTGAGGTTATTAATCTGTTAAAAGAAGTTTTTAACATTAAATATTGAAAATATTCGTGAAAATTGTTGAAGGGAACTGAGTTATTGATTAAAATTCAGAAAAAAGTACAAAGAGATAAGTAAAAACGCGATGGAAAAAGTAATTATATGTCATTTATTCTTGGTTTGTATTGAAAATAATTGGATTATATTCGCGTTTAAGTTTGTTTATGCATTTTGAAGAATCGAATTATTATTCTTATTATTATGTTACATTATTACAGTTATTATGATATATTTATATGCTGTAAAATCATATTTTTTTGTAATTTTGATCATTACAGCAAACTCGCTTGCGTTGCATATAAGTTAAAAAATGTTTCCCGTTTAATAAATAAGTACTCAATCTTAACTAAATTTTGTTTGCTTATTTGAGACGCATTGATTTAACGATTCTAAAAATTTTAGCCCTTTAAGTGTAATATTCTTAATTCTACGGTACTTTTTTCAATGGATTTTCCGCGCTTCATGCTCGTCGTTAAGATTATTTGCTAAAATAATTTGTGTTAAATTATTCTTTGAATGTAATAAAATCTTTTTAAATTATTAGAAATATATTTTCTGTCTTACATATATTTCTCTTTGAATTTGATCCTCATATTTAAAATCATACGTGTTAAAAACATTTTCCAACATTTTTTTATATGATACAGGAACAGCAACAATATATTGTAGGCTCTACAGTTAATAGTTGTTGCATTTGCAAAGAACAAGAGAGTTCAGATACATCAAGAACTTCGAGTAAAAGCGTAGAAAAACTTACACAAGTGACAAGAGGGCTGCCAACACTAAAAGCAGTTGTTCCATTATGCTCAAATTCAGTGAAGATTCATTTATTCCATACCCCAGTCATATTTTTTCATCGAAAACCGGACATAATATATAAAAACCTCAAATTATACGAAGTTTTTTCAAAAATTTCAAATTTAAAATTCAATTCTTGCATCCGAAGGATTGAATAATTAACATTTTTCAAAGGAAATTTTGAAACTTTTTACTTCAAAAATTATTTATTATACTAAATTTTCAAAATTAGTCACTTCTAGTTTTTCTAATTTCATCGATAAAAAAATTGTTAAAAATTTTTTTTTAAATTATTTAAACAATGTAAATAATTGATAGCGCCAGCTGAAATGTTTCTGATTTTGAATAATTTAGTATAACAAACATTTTAAAAACAAATTCATCAAAATCGGTTCTGTTTTTGCGGGTTTAGAAGTTTTGACGATTTTTCCGCTTTATTGACTTGACTAGTTCCAGTTTGAAATGCAATTTGTGCCTGTCCTAAGTGTCACGATTAAAAATTCCCACAAATAAACAAAAAATATTATTGATGCCTGATAACCCACACCAAAACAAGCAAAACTTACCAAAAATTACATGACTGCACATTGCCGATAAACCTTGGCCTTGGAAGGAACTCCACATTTGTAACATAATTAATTAATTAACGAAATCAAATCTGTCTTTAGCATAAGGTCCAAGCTATAAGTTAATAAACAAACGTATCGATTTGTGGAAAGATTAAAACACAGTTATACGCGATCATATAGTCATAGAATTTGGCGTCCCCGCAGTTATGCTACATAAATACTCAACAGTAACCTAAATTTAGTTACAAGTGACCTCGCCGTAAGGGCGTAATTTATACAAGCTGATTTCTGTAATTTTGAATGTTAGTTATAATTAGTAAGATACTTCAAGACTTTTACTTTATAATGCAATAAAAGCAACATCTTGGTACTAATCGAAACACTGAAACTGAAAACTCCAAATTTTGAAAATTTTCAGTATCAACAACCTAAAAATTATTGTGCAAAATGCATTGCAAATGTATGGCCATAACTGGTTAGCAGGTTGTAAGTGTTTTGGAGCTGATGTGGTTGACTTCTTTTCGAAAATTGCAAAACTGCAACCATTTTAAAGCAGAATACTTTTTTTCTTCCAGAATTCTATGCAGAAACATAAATGTCTGCAAGAAGTATAAACATGAGGGAAGTGAAGCCCTCATTCGACGTTTACATCTATTGTTGGACATTTTTGACCAATTGAATTGATTTTACTTAGCTGTCTCTTCTTAAAAATCGAGTTCTATACCCTTTGACTTTGACAACCGTCAACTTCGCGCCCCTCTCGCAATCCATCGATGAGTAATGTTAACCTCCTACTCAACATATGTGCCAAGCAAACTTAAAAAAAGAGGGAAGAAAAAAAATTTGATTATAAACGCTGAATCTTAAATACAACTATAAATTTTAAAGTTGCTAAAGAAAATAAGAGTTGAAAAGCACTTTTGTGGAGCGTCACAGGTATTCTTTTTATTAATTACGTTTTATTCCAGTTCGAACTTACTTGCTGCTTTCTGATCAAATTTCCTTTGTCTTCACTTCGTTTTGACTTTTATTTTTTTATCAGCAATCTCAAAAAAGCTTAACACTGAAGATAACAACTTAATCGGCAGTAGTCAAAACCTAAATAAATATAAAATTTACTTCCAATTCCAACTTACCATAAAACTCGAGATTTAAGGAACTAGAAAAATGCCTCCTGCTGAAAATACACAGTTTTATCCCTGATATTAAAAGTTACAGTTTACAATATTTAACAAGTAAAACGGAAACATAAAACAATGGGAATTAAAGCAGATCAATTCCGAGGTTTTAGTTCTTCTTCTTCTTTCATCTTCGTCTTTTTCTCTTTTTTCTTATTTCTTATTCTTTAGTAATTAAGAAACAAAGAAGAAAACTATCCCCCGCCAACTTCCAATTTTTTCCACTAAGGATTGAAACAGGTTGATTTCAGAATAACTTAACATTCCACGGAAGAACTTACTTAGCCATCATTCAGTTCCATATACTTTTTTTTATTTGAAGTATGTTGTAAATCGATTTCACAAATAAAGATGTTAGTTTCACTTTCATATTTTTGCATTGAGCCAATGGAAAATTTATAAATTTTATATACTTCATTTTGAGAATGTTTATGTTAAATATCAGCAACTGCCAGTTAAATTGTAATTTATTTTTACTTTTATAAAAACTGTTTGTTAATGGATACCTTCAAACCTTTTTAGATTTTGTGGTGTTGTTAAATGGGTCAATAAGTGTATTCTCTGTATGTTATTTAAGGGCTCATCAAAATAATACAGATCAGTGGCTTAGTTTTAAAAGGGCCAATGTCACTTTTTGTTAGAATGTACAGGAATAAGCTGTCCAGAGCAATAGTATTTTTGATAAAAATTGCCCATGTCGGCGATTTATACGAACGAATATTTTCACTGGAATAGCCAATGTCGTTTATGATTTGTCTGTTATAAACCATTTAAAAATGCCAAACTCAAGTTTGAGCCTTTTTAAACTTTCAAACTTAGTTTCACTGAAAACGGCCAATCTTAACATTCAGTCCAATTCTGTAAGAGCATTGCTATATAAATTGTTACACAACAAGATTGTTACGAACGTAACTGATAACAATAATCATAGCAATATTTGCCACAAATGGTATTCAGCAATTTCCCGAATAACAAGAATTGTTACCGTTTTGGCATAGCAAAGATTGTTATTTGAATCACATGAAGTTAGCTTTCACGCGTGCGCATAATATTCGATGTATACGTTCGATGTACTAAACAAATAAAAAATTGAATTTGCCGCTAGAAAGACCAACCATTGAAACGCCTTCATGCTGTTCGTTGAACTCCTTCAGTCACATTTTTTGCTGTCTGGCCATTTCTTCGTCACCTTCACGTGGGTTAAGTTCACTTTTTTTATATACCGTAACATAACCACGTGCATAATAATTACAAACAAAGAACTAACCCGTTTTCTTGGATTTAATTTTCATTGTTGTTTCTTTTGCAATTTTTTGTATGCACTTTTTTTTAAGAAATAATAGAAACAAAAAATCTAGAAGTAAAAAAACATCTTTCGAACAGATGAATCTATTATTGAATATTTCAAAAACAATAAAATATTAACGGGAAAGTCTCATCCTAATGCCGCACAAGAAGTTGAACCAAAATAGGTTGAATTAATTCTTATTTATTATATTAAATAATATTCCTAGTGGAGCCAGGAAAGACAAATCTTTCAAATTCATTGATAAAATTGAAATGAAAATGAATTCCAACCAACTCCATAATTTATCAGGCTTGTCACTTCAATATTTTTTGCAAGTGTAGTGCTTGTTATACTCTAAACAACCAGCAAAAGGTAATTGCTATCTTAAAGATTCGTATAGCAAAAAATTGTTAAAATGACAGATGAAATGGTTACAACTCAGTTTAGTGAATACAAAATTTAAGCAATCTTGCTACATAGCAAGAAATCTTTAAGATAGCAATAGATTGCCTTGCTATGTTCTAGCAATGCTCTTACAGAATTGGACTGATTGTCCCTTTTATTTTTTTCACGTGGTTTCATTCTCTATTCTATTTTGCGATCTTACCCCTTACCTCGTTAAATATGTATCTCATCTTCCTGAAAAGTGTAATAATGAAATCCAACCAAAATATCTTCATCAAGCTGTGTCCTTTGATTCGATTATAATACCAAACGTACCTCATATTTCCGAGAAACTAGAGAATATTGAGGAGCGTTACGATGGAAGACAGCTAGATCATCAAACGACTTATGTAGAGGATAAGAGGGCCAAACGATCTGTTGCCGACTCTCTGCAGTATCAGAAGATTATTTTTTTTATGAGTACCTTCCTTATGATCACGAGCATTAGACAGAACTAGAAAATTACGAAGTATCCCAAAAAACTGTAAATATAGTAATGACATTTATAGTATCTGTTGCCGACTCTCTGCAGTATCAGAAGATTATTTTTTTTATGAGTACCTTCCTTATGATCACGAGCATTAGACAGAACTAGAAAATTACGAAGTATCCCAAAAAACTGTAAATATAGTAATGACATTTATAGTACTAGCTGCAAGGGAAAAATAAAATCAAAACATAAAGACGGAGAAGAAAACAGGATACGAAAGAGAAAATTTTCCAAATGGAATAAAAATGCAAAAAAATCTTTTAAGATAAAAATCAAGGTCTTCAGTAAAAGTCCTGTCAGTTAATGAACTACGTAGTTCTTGTCGCTGCAGAAAAATTTTATGAAAAGATAACGCCAGAACAGAGACAGCAAATTATTGAAAACCTCTATAAGTTGCAATTTGAGTCAAAAAATCAGGATCTCGTAAGTTCAGTTAAAACAGGGCAAAAGCAAGTTTAGAGACTTCGAAGAAACAAGAATAAGGAATTACACAAGAAGATACTGTCTCACTGTGTCCACAAAAAGGATCAGAGTTTATCAAACTATATTTCTGCGGACGATAGATGTAACGCTCAATAAACTAATAGTTATAACTTATAACTAAGAAAATACGAACTTCATTAACTAGAACTTACCGAGAGGATAGAAGAGGAAAGCACATATTAATATGTTTCTGAGGTATGAAAGTCAGAAGTCAAACTAGTAGGAAATATCTGTCTCCAGAATTATCGGTTTCAAAAATATACAGTTTATACATAGAGTATTGCAAATAAAAAAGCGTAGTTCCTGTAGAAAAGACGTATTATACATAGGAAAATCTTTGTGGAGAACTTTAATTTGGCGTTCCATAAGTCACGAGATGATACGTGCAGCACATGCGACAAGTTAAATCAATTGCTTAAGAGTGTCAAAGATCGAAATATACATGAAAGTCTGCAAGAAGAACTTAATTAGCATGTGCAATTAGCTGAATCAGCATATCATAAAAAAAAATAAGCTAAGCTGCGAATTCTTAAAAATACGCACAGCCTAACGATACAGAAGTATCTCCATATACCTAATTTGCGTTGTGGAGTTTCCTTCTATAAACGAAAACATTGGACTCTGAACCTGTTTGGCAACCGTTCATAGAGTTTTACGATTATCCACAAATTTCTCATTCCTGGACGTACTCACCTTGAGGCCGGTGCTATTCATACAGCTATTATAAAATCGAAGAGAAACACGAATTTAGAAATACATATTCCAAAGGACTTTATCCGATTAGTACCCGAAAACCGCCAAACACAGTAACCGAAATTTCATAAACTTTTAGGCTTTGCTAGAGGCAAAAAATAGAATTTTTATATCCATCGGAAAACAAATTACTTACCAGTATAGGTTAGTTACTCCTGTGCCTGGCCTTGCATTTGCTTTACCTTACCACTGACTTTTTCCCATTGTTTTCTGCCAGCCGTTAATCTTCTCCCGTTTACGACTCCGACCATCCTCAGGTCATTCTCCACACTACTTTACTACTGCTTGTTGTGTCCATCCTCTCCACCCACCCTATTATCTTTTAGTTTACTCACTAAACTTGGTTTATTATATCTCTCCCTGATTTCGAAGTTGTATCTACTTCTCCATTCACCAACTTCGTTTACTGGTCCGAAAATTCTCCTCAGTCTCTTTCTTTCCCAAATATTCAACTGCCACTTTTATTGAGTGTACATGCTTCTGAACCTTACATTACTGTTGGTCTTGCAACTGTTCTATGTATTTTTAATTTGGAATTTAACAAAAAATCTTTTGATTTAAATTCGTTCTGCAATACATAGTAGCACCTGTTGCCAGCTGTGATTCTTGCTGCAACCGAACTCTCATTTTGTAATGTAACTACGAACCCAGATATTTAAATGCCTCCACATTTTCGAATCCATTTTGCTCTATCTCTAGATCTTGTTGTCCTACTACTTTGCTTGTTGTTATCATGACCTTAAATTTGTTACAGTTAATTTTGAGCCCCGTAATTTATCTGCCTCCTTTTTGTATATTTTTACGATATCATCTGTATACGCTAGAATTTGGTTTCTCTATTTAAGATAGTTCCACCTCTATTTATCGTCATTCTCCATACTATCCAGCACCTTTGATAATGGATACTCTTGTTACAGCCCTTCTTGGATTTGCAATTCTTCTGCCATCATACTGTGCACCTTCACCCTTGCTCACGTGTCTCTTGGGCACATCCTTATCACATTTATTAATTTGTGTGATACATTTAGAGAAGATGGAGTTGTGGATAGTCCTAAGACTGCAAGCGAGAGGGTTTTACAATGATAAGGGCACTAAGAGACGACATCACCTTATACTTAAGGGAGCCGTCAAACTAATACCCCTTCTAGGAGCGGTGGTTGACTCGATCTCTCTCAGATATTCAGTCAAGAAACACTTCGATGTATCGGGTGATCAAATGAATTTAAGATTAGGGCAGGCGCTGTAAGTGCAGAGCATGTCTTATAGTACTGCAGCGCACTATAATTTGAATGTGACAGTTCTAAAAACAAAATATTTAAGATTAAATTAAGACATGCCTAAAAAATAAATAGCCTACTAGATGTGAAATTCATTTGATCACCCGTTATACAGGGTGTCCCATAATGGATTTTAGTTTCTAAATTTAAATTACTGGTTTCTCCTGCAAGGGAGGGGGATCCGACCGTTGGTATCTAGTGTAGAAGAGGGGCGGATTTGTTAGTAAAGATGTATTACTGGACGGGCGAACAGCGTGCTTTCTTTGTTAAGGCATATTTCAAAGCCAACGATTGTTATGTGACTGCCAGAAAAAAATTGATTCTCTAGCAAATTAATTTCCAAGAATGGGGACATAGACTAACCACCTAGATCTCCAGACTTAAGTCCTGTGGACTTTTTCCTTTGGGGATATTTGAAAGCAAAAGTGTACGCTACTCCCCCAGCCAATGTATGCGAATTAAAGTGCCGCATTCAAGAAGAAATCGGCGCTACATCACCTGATATGTTTTTAAAAGTTTTTAAAAATTTAAGGGCCATATTAGAAGAATGCCTACAAAGAAATGGAAAGCATCTTGACAATATTATATTTAAGAAATAAAATCCGCATGCATGCGTTGTAAATTGATATCAATAATTTTTTTTAAATAACTTTTGTCCTTTTTGTAGCCATTCAAAAACTGAAATCCATCATGGGACACCCGTTACATGAACGTCGATGATGAGTGCGAATATAACATATCAATATATACTGATAGATCTAAAACCATGGAAGGAACCGGTACAGGAATCTTCTCAATGACCTGAACATCCACATAAGTATAGAACTTGGCCTACTGTTTTTCAAGCGGAGGTGCAAAATGCAAATAAATTCTACAACAAAAAATGCAGAATAAAACCATCAGGATAACTAGTGATAGTATACTGATAGCTCTAAATAGTTTCAAAATAACGTCAGGAATAACTAGTACTCCAATGCCGCAACACACTGGAGCTAGCTGCCAGCAATAGTGTCCTACAACTTATATGGGTTAAAGGACACACAGGATGGAAATGAGCAGGCTGAATTGGTCCGACGTGGTTCAATGGAACCCTTTTGGTGCCCTAAACCGGCAGTGACACCATCCCTAACTCTGCTCCATACAATAATAAAACAGAAACAGTCGCCACTGTGACACATGGGTTAACTTGGATAAATATCATCAAGCGAGGATGGCTACATCAGTCCCCTCATCGACATTATCTAAATTCGGTATGCAGTTGCCAAGTATGAAACTGCAACCTCTTATTTGTATACTTTTAGGACACTGCAAACTGAAGAAACATATGTACCGATTTACGCTAACTGACAGCCCTACCTGTATAGGTTGGAATTTCCCTGCACTCGCCTCGATTAGGGGTGCCATATTAGAGGATTTTTTGCCTGATATGCAAGAATCCGTAGCACACCCTTGGCTAGAATCCTCAGTTTTACTGAGAAGACTGGGTTGCTTGAATAATACCACCAAGTCCGTGTGCATGACTTCTTAGGGGGTAGTAGATGCCTATGTGCACATGAGACACGAACATAGTTCATCCCTCACACCAAATCCAGAATCCATAATGATAAGTTCTTTGCAAATAAATAATTTAAAATTGTCTTGTAAAACTTACGAAGTTGACAATGGCCCTTTTAGAACCGAGCCACAGATATACATATGTGTATGTCGTTAATTAAAACAAAACATAGAAATCTTCTTTTTTCTGAATTCAACAATTAAATAAAGTCATTTGAGCGTCATTCAATCTAAAACAATAAATATTACTTCTATCTTTTATACATGAACTTCTAGAATAAATTAGTGAATAGTAACAAAAAAATAATGCGCGTTATCAATCAAATTAACTCACACGTTTATAAAATATTTGTAATATGACGTTCGCATAAAACGGTTTAGTCATATATTATCAATCAGGTATGCGCAAAAACTTTTTCATACAGCAACGGTACTGCAACACTAATTTTTAGTAGAACTCCATTAAGCTTTATCGTTTGACTGTTAAATTTTTAATAAAATGTTGTTTTTATTACTTCTGTTAATCGGTGAGAAATCAACATTAGTTTGATAATGAATAATACTAAAGTGATTTCAGCGTTAACTAATGCGAAACATGATATAAAATTATCTACGACCGCTATGACAATGGAAGTAGGAGATGTTAAAATATTCCAGGTTGAGATTAAGTAAGAGAATCATTTTTATCCTAACAAATATCTTGTGGTTTAGTTGATTGATTGATGTAGACTTAAGTTAGTTATTTATTTATTTATTCCATTATTCATTTACTTATTTATTGGGTCAAATCTAAGTTGGCAGGTGCCAAGGATTGATTTATTTATTCATATTTTTTTATTCTTTCCGTAATTTACCTATGTTTCAGTAACGTCTCATTAGACTTCCCAAATAATACGTTTTTAATAACATGGCTACAGGATGATCTCATAAAAGCGATTCCAAATAATATAAGTATTGAACTCAACGATAATCGAACCAAATACGTTTATAACATCAAATTAAAAGCACTAAACACCGGAAAATCATCTGTATTTACCAGCATAAAATCGCCGGAAGCTTCACTGAATCGGTAGTTTCATTAATTTAATATTATTCAAGTTTTTTAAATCTGTAAAACCCGTTTCAGGAGCGAAAGTACCTTTTTGGTTGTCAAAATTTATAAAAGCGAACTTATGGCTTCGTTTTCAAATATAATCGGATGGTGCTATTTTACAGCTTGGTCTTTCAGTTTCTATCCCCAAATTTATGTAAATTATAGGAAGAAAAGGTAAATTCTTTTATTTTATATAAGAAAATGTTTAAAATCTTGGTTATTGCAGTGTAGTTGGACTTAGTTTCGATTTTCTGATGTTCAATTTGTATGGATTTGGAATGTATTTGGTTTTTAATGCAGGCGTTTGTTTTGCTCCCATAATTAAAGTAAGCCAAAACATTTTAAATATTAAATAGGGAATTAATCATGTGCTTGTAATTGTACTAGTAACGATAAGAACTACGTACGTGCAGACACAATACAAGTTTCCTTCAACAAAAGCAAAACTTACATTTTCTTCAACTTGTTTAACAATTCAGCGTTTGCTTTAGGTTCTTTTTAAATTGGATTGAAACAAACTAACAATACGAGTAAATAACTAAATATTTTACTTATGGATTGTTTTACAAAAATAAACATTTTAATCATAAATATTAATCATGTTACTGATTCATTCTTTATCTGCTGCAGTTGGAATAAATAAACCAAAATGTTTTTTATTTAGCAATAATGAGCAGCTGCTCAGCTAAAGCTTTAAAACTCGCCTCACTTATTTTTTTCTGCTCTATTTGCCTCTCACGATTTGGACGCCGCAACCTACTTATAATATAAATTTTTTTAAACACCTATTTTTCGAAAAAAGAGCCGTTTAAGAAATATTTTATGAGTAACCTAAATTCGATTTTGTTTCAGGAACAATATGCAGAAAGGCATCCTACAAGCCCTATTCCTGTCCATATAAACGACTTAATATTTTCAGGGCTTACAGTTTTTGTAACGTTAATAACGATAGTTCAGTGTATGTTATACCAAAGGGACAATCAAAAAGTTTCAGTAAAAGCTACGATTTTAGTAGCAAACTACTTAACAGCTACTGCTGTGTTTATAGCCCTTGCTTTTTACGGAGTGCTGTTATGGTTAGACGTCCTGTATTTGTTTTCCTATTTGGAATTGTTGGTCACCATTACGAAGTATATGCCACAAGTTAGTGAACTTTTAACAGATTTTGTTATTAAGTTGGTGAAAATAAAATAATGCTTTTTAACAATAAGATGCCATAGAATTTGGCAAGACTTTTAAAAATACTGTATTTTAATATTTTTATAAATTATTATAAATCAAAGTAGTGACATTTGATGGCAGGTTCGTCTAAATTACCGAAGGAAAACAACAGAAGGTTGGAGCATTGGAGGTGTGGTGCTCGATTTCCTAGGTGGTAGTTTAAGCATCTTACAAATGTTATTAAACGCATACAATTACGGTACTTAATTCACCAAGCTAACTCTTCGTATTACTAAAATTTTCAATTTCAGGCGACTGGTCGATTCTCATAGAAAATCCAACTAAATTTGGTTTGGGGATAGTTTGCATGTCATACGATTTAATATTTATTTTCCAGCATTCGGTTTTGTATAACAACAAAGCAAAGAAAACAAAAATCAAAAAGAAGGTAATACAAAAAGCATTCGATAATATGACTTTTGAAATTACTGAAGGCAAGAAAATTAAGATGGATACTTCTGGTGATGCGGTTCAGAAAGATCATGGTAGGATTGTGGAGCTGTTACAATGCACTGACTCTGAAGGTGCGGCGAGATTGTCAGAAATGAGGGTAGAATTGCAAGATGGTGTGCTTATTGAGACTTTTCCGAGGGTGGAGGCCACTGGAAAAGATGCTGCAGTTTTGGAAGTAACTGATATCGCACTTTAAGCCGAAACACCGAAACAGTAGCAGTAATGGAACTGTCAATAAAAACAAAAGTTAATGTTACTACCTACAGCGAAATATGTTACTGGTGAATCTTTTGTTTAATAAAATATATACAATATTAATTTGTGATAACTCCAAAAAGGTGAATAAGCCTACTGTGAATCAAAATGTTAGAAACATTTATGTGGTTTTCATATTTCTGAGTTTGTACAAGCTTTAGTTAAGTTGCATTTATTTCTGTATGTGATTTATTTAATTTTAACTTATGTAAACTAGAATATCAGCTTTTTCAATAAATATTGGCATAAAATATATTTTTAACGATCATTTAAGTACTCGAAGGAAAGTAAATTTTGATGGTATTTATTTCTCTATCAGAATTTCAGCAACAAATTTTATGTTCGTATTGTCTGGGTAGGACTATTTTAATTCTTTATATTGCTTATGCTACATCCCCCTTAGGTATAAAAATACACACAAATTGTTTGTTGTGTTTGTATGTACGAATGTGTAAATGAATATTTATTTAACAGAAAATCCAAGCGGCCTAAACTGTAAAAGCAAAAATCAGATTCAAATCAAATTAAGTCCCAATTTCGGCATACAATCAGATTAAAAAATTAACAGCCATACAAAAAGTTAATTGAAAATTAAAGCTGCCGGTAATTGAGTAAACCTGACACCAGAGAGATAAGCAGTGACAGCAGAACAGTTTTTGCATACTTCAATCGTTATTAAATATTAAAGGCTTTAAGTAACTTTAGAGAATCATCTTATAGACTAATGCAGAATTTTTTGTAAATTTCTTCTTGCCCTTTACAAGCTTAAAAATACAAAAAAAATATTTACACAAATAAAATTGCTCTTTTTCATTGTAGTCGAGTCAATGAAGGTTTTTACTTCTAAACCCACTAAAACAGAACCGATTTTGATGATTTTTTTTTTAAATTGTTTGTTATATTAAATTATTCAAAATCAGAAACATTTCAGCTGACGCTATCAAGTATTTATATTGTTTAAACAATTAAAAAAAAATTATTACAAAATTTTTTTCTTCGATGGAATTTTAACTAGAAGTGACTAATTTTGAAAATTTAGTATAATAAATAATTTTTGAATAAAAAAGTTTCAAAATTTCCATTTAAAAATGTTAATATTCAATCAGTCGGATGCAAGAAGATAATATACAAATATATAGACATATGTATATTGTCAACTGAAAAAATCAATACTTTTATAAGCATATCTAAACACGCACAAGAAATCGACCTTTTGTATCACAGGTAGAGGAATTTAAAGTCAAACTCCTGATGTTTCACCATGATTTTCGGAGTGAACGCGTGTGTTTTGAGGTTATTAATCTGTTAAAATAAGTTTTTAACACTAAATATTGAAAATATTAGTGAAAATTGTTGAAGAGAACTTAATTATTGATTAAAATTTAGAAAAAAGTGCAGAGAGACAAGTAAAAATACGATGGAAAAAGTAATTATATGTCATTTATTCTTGGTTTGTATTGAAAATAATTGGATTATATTTGCTTTTAAGTTTGTTTATGCATTTGAAGAATCGAGTTATTATTCTTATTATTATGTTACATTTATATTACATTATTACAGTTATTATGATACATTTATATGCTGTAAAATCACATTTTTTTGTAATTTTGATCATTACAGCAAAATCGCTTGCGTTGCATATAAGTTAAAAAATGTTTCCCGTTTAATAAATAATTACTCAATCTTAACTAAATTTTGTTTGCTTATTTGGGACATATTAATTTAACGATTCTAAAAATTTTAGCCCTTTAAGTGTAATATTTTTAATTCTACAGTACTTTTTTCAATAAATTTTCCGCACATCATGCTCGTCGTTAAGATTATTTGCAAAAACAATTTGTGTTAAATTATTCTTTGGATGTAATGAAATCTTTTTAAATTATTAGAAATATATTTCCTGTCTTACAGCTATTTCCTTTTGAATTTGATCTTCATATTTAAAATCATAGGTGTTAAAAACATTTTCCAACATTCTTTTATATGTTACAGGAACAGCAACAAGATACTGTAGACTCTACAGTTAATTGTTGTTGCATTTGCAAAGAACAAGAGAGTGCAGATACACAAATTATACAAAGTTTTTTCAAAAATTTCAAATTTGGAATTCAATTCTTGCATCCGAATGATTGAATAATTAACATTTTTCAATGGAAATTTTGAAACTTTTTAATTCAAAAATTATTTTTTCAACTAAATTTTCAAAATTAGTCACTTATACTTTGTTAAAATTTCATCGAAAAAAAATTGTCAAATTTTTTTTTTCAATTATTTATACAATATAAATAATTGATAGCGCCAGCTGAACTGTTTCTGATTTTGAATAATTTAGTATAACAAACATTTAAAAAAAAATTCATCAAAATCGGTTCTGTTTTTGCGGGTTTAGAAGTTTTGACGATTTTTCCGCTTTATTGACTGGACTATTGGCCCTACAACCCCAAACCACAGAATAAACTCTCCCAAACATTCGCTGAAACTTATTTAAAAAATCAATGCCTAATATATTTCACTGAAAATTTTGCACAAGAAAATATCACCCCCGCAGGCTTCGGCGTTAATAAAATCGACTGAAGAAGAAAATAAATTCTTTTTATGGAATAATTTATTAACAACGAACTTCACAATTAAATATATCATATCGGGTGTTTGACTTAAGGGGCGAACATAGGGAAATAGCATGGGAAATCGAATATGCTCCCCGTTTGAGCTGATACGATTGATTGTGGCATCAATCGAAAGACAAAAAGAATGCGCTTAATTTGATGCTACTTTACTTGAATTTGTTGCTTATTTTTATGACATGTTGCAGCATCAACAAATACATATGCAACCGGCCTAGGACGAGAACCTGTTTAGCTATAAACCAAGCTGAAATTTTACCAGAAACATTTGTGGAATGTGACTGTTAGTGTTTCTAAATGTAGTAGTGGTGGTAAAGAAGATATTTTTTGGTGTTGTACGTCGGAACATCCAATTGCAAAAATTAAATACAGGTGGTCGTGAAATTTTGAGACATACTTTACCGGCGTTAACTACATATGTAAGAAATAGTGAAGACATTTGAAGAAATGTTTTATTTACAAATAGGTTACAGAATTATATATTGTAGTGTAAACTAATCATTTAGCCAGTGCAGAACTGTTTTTGTTATTATTATTACTTGCAAACAAAAGAAAGTTCTACGGTACTCAAAAACAAAATAAGTACGTAATATAAATCTTATGGCAGTAAAGTACAATGTGATTTTTTAAAAACTCAATTACAGCAGGCCGTATTCTGTCTTAATAACCTTAGAACTGTCTGTATTAAGTCAGAACTTGACGAAACTTGTAAATATACTTGAAGTTACAAAAAGTCTGCGGCGAGGATTGTATGAGTCGTGCACAAGTTTATGAGTTGTATAAACGCTTTGGAAACGATCGTAAAGGTGTTGAAAGTGATCCGCCTTCTGGAAGACCTTCAGGCAGCAAAAGTGCACAAAATGTCGAAGTTGTGCAGCTGTGCGGGAAAATCACCGAATTACTATCCGTAAGTTAGCCACAGCTCTAAACATTAGTTGGTTCGATTCACTCCATTCTTACGGAGGATTTGGGTGTGAGACGCGTCTCAGCTAAATTTGTACCAAAACTTCTCACAGTTGAACAAAAACATGCCCGTGTTGTAGCTGCTACTGACTTGCTTGAATGAGCCTGAAATGACGAAAACTTTCTGAAAAAGATCATAACTGACGACGGAACATGGGGTTTATGGGTATGATCTCGAAACTAAGGCCCAATCTTCACAGTGGAAGACTCCAAATTCTTCTAGACCCAAAAAGGCATGACAAAGCGGCAGCAATGTTAAGAAAATGACCGACTACAAGAGAATTCTGCACCTTGAATGCGCTACACCTGGGCAGACAATTAACAAGGAGTAGTACTATCAAGTTCTACGACGACTGAGAGGCGCTGTTCGTCGCAAAAGGCCGGTACTGCATGAGAATGGCGAGTGGCAATTGCATCACGATAATGCCCCCGCTCAAACATCTCAACTTGGGCAGCAGTTTCTTGCTGCATTCCACAAGTCCGCAATCCACCATATTCGCCAGACCTTGCTCCCAGCGACTATTTTGTATTCCCCATAATCAAATTTCAGTAAAAGGAAAACGATTTCAAGACATTAACACGACGAAGCAGCTACTGGCTATTTCAGAAGACGACTTTAAAAAATGTTTAGAGCACCGGCATCAACATTGGATTAAGTGTGTGTCTTCGGAAGGAGACTACTTTGAAGGCGGTTATATGTCAATTTCATAAATCTTGTATTTCTTTATAATTGGATATTTTTGATCAGACTTCGTATTTGCCTTTGAAACTCTCGTAAAATGCATTACCTACTGATTATTTATCCAGATGTGGAAGATATTAATTAGTCGGAGGAATAAATTACTTCTACCTATAGCGTTTTATTTAAACCAGACGTTTCGAAATTTATTTTCTTCATCAGTGGATTTGTTATAAAATTGGTACATATTAAAAACTTTTGTATATATAAAACAATATAGCTAAAATAAAAATACAACGTTAACATAATGTAACGTTTTACGACGTTTATTCAAATAAACTCGGTTCGTGGTGTAAATTAATTTATTAAACAAACTTAAAGTACGAGATAATTATAAAGAACAACAATTAAACACTAACGTAAAACTAAAACGGAACACTAATATTAAAACCGAACATTAAAGTAATTTATTTATAACAATTTATTTCTACGTATTCACAAACACGCCGCGATTATCAGTTCAAGACTATTCACGGATATTTATATTAACTTCGCGACCGCGACTGTTGGCTGGATTAGACTAACTTCTCGTAATTGAGCGCGCCTTATATATAGGCAGCCTTTTAATCTAGAACTATCCAATGCTAGTATATTCTACGGGCGCCTAGAATTATCAATCGCGCCGAGATACTTCTGGTGGCGGATGACTCATGTGATCTTGCACCTGCTTTCCGTGGCTGCTGATGCAATTCGTTACACTGCCCCCCTCTTCAAGTCTGTTCTGTCCCAGAACAGGTCTCGGCCCTTGATTCCTGAAGAACGGGTCATGACGGTAACGGCATTGTTCTCCTCTTCTGCATGTTCCACTGCGGTAGAAAAAACAGTCTACACTCCTCTTCGGTTTAGATGCGGTTTTCAAATCAGACCAGGATAATAACCCCGGAGTCCTTGAAGACTACCTCCAGCATGTTTCGTACGGTCCTCCAATCTAGCCGATCCAGCCCACAGCCGAGTTTGGGAACTGCCAACTTCTTAATGCCCTTAGCGAACAGGTCTTTCTTCAAATCCCATAGAGCATTCCAGAGGTCTCCATAATCCGGCTTCTGGTAATGGAGCTGTTTCGTAACCAAATAATAAACGAAGCGTTGTTGATCTGGGAGATGTAAGGTTTTGCCGACCGTGGGGTTCTGTCTTTGGAGCTCGTCTAGTCGCCCAAACTTCTTCTTAAATACCACTGCAATTCCTCTTCCTAAATGAAGGTCCTTGGAAACGCAGTGAGCTATCGAGTAGTCAGCGGGAACCTTGAAGAGATCTTGCTGCACTTCAGTCGTCACTCCAAATCGTGCTTTCCCTGTTCCGGAAAATGCCGACATGAATTCTTCAAAAGTTGGTCGGCTTCCTGCAGGCTCCATCCTTCTGACCTCGTCTTCAACATGTGGGGTTCTCTCGTTACTCCCCTCGTATGGTGCCAAACGATTGGAATGTACCTTTGGTTTTCCTCTGGGTTGTTTCTGAATGCGATAGATTACGTCATTTATTCGCTTCTTCACTTGATACGGACCTTCCCAATTCCGTTGTAGCTTCGGTGAGAAACCCCGACGCCTCTGCGGGTTGTAGAGCCAAACCAAATCTCCAGGCTGAAATCCGCCTTCTTGGGTCCTTACGTCGTAGGAATTCTTCATCCGGTCGCTAGCGATCTGGGTATTTCCGCGGGCCCGATCGTGGATGTCATTCAACTTCAATTTCAATTTCGTGACGTAATCGTCTCCTGCTACCTCTTGTTCCGCAGGCGGACTTCCAAATTCGAGGTCGCAGGGTAGTCGCAGTTCACGTCCAAACATCATGCAGGCCGGCGTTTGACCAGTGGTTTCGTGAACTGCTGCACGATTGGCCATTAAGAACAGGTGCAAATATTGATCCCAGTCTCGTTGATGGTCGGATACAACCTTGGCTAAATATTTGCCCATGGTTCGGTTCATTCGCTCCACCATTCCATCGGACTGCGGGTGTAGCGGAGTAGTTCGAGTCTTACGGATGCCCAATAATCGGCAAACATTTCCGAAGAGTGCAGATTCAAAATTGCGGCCTTGATCTGAATGTAGTTCCAAGGGCACACCAAAGCGGCTGAAGAATTCCTTAACTAGCACTTCGGCGACCGTCACGGCTTCCTGATTTGGTAGTGCATATGCTTCCGTCCATTTAGTGAAATAATCCATTGCTACCAGGATATACTTATTTCCCGCATCAGTCTCGGGAAACGGTCCAGCAATGTCTATGGCCACTCTCTCTAAGGGATTCCCCACGTTGTATTGTCTCATGGGTGCCCTTCTTTTTCCTAGCGGCCCATTCCCTGCGGCACACAGGTCGCACTTGCGACACCATTCCTTAACATCTTCTTTGCAGTTGACCCAATAGAATCTTTCTCTAACCTTCTCGAGAGTTTTTTTCACACCATAATGTCCTCCTGAGGTGCCATCGTGAAGATTTCTAAGCACTTCTGACATTCGGCTTCTCGGCACTACTAACTGAAGCCTGACGCTAGTTCCATCTTCGTTTTCCAGTTGCCGCTTCAGAAGCCCGCTTTCTATCTTCAAAGAGTTCCACTGGACCCAGTACGCCTTCAGGGTTCTGTTAGAAGAGCTGATTCCCCCCCAGGTGGGTCTTTCACCCTTTCGTTTCCACTCAAGCACCATTTTCAATTCGGGATCTTCTCCTTGCTCTCGTTGTAACTCTTCAGGCAACCAATGGTCGTTGACGATTGTGGTACGGCAAATCTTCCCTTCTAGTCCGGAGCAGTGAGGACAGTCTGCTGGACATGGCCTTCTTGAAAGGGCATCGGCATTTCGATGAGTAGTGCCCGCACGATGTTCCGTGTCAAAGTCGTACCCTTGCAGTCGTTCAATCCATCTTGCGACTTGTCCTTCTGGATTACGGAACTGCAGAAGCCATTTTAATGCGGCATGGTCCGTCCTCAACAAAAACTTCCGCCCATACAGGTACTTGTAGAAGTGTTCTACGGACTTGACGACGGCCAACAACTCTTTTCTGGTCACGCAATAATTTCTTTCGGCTTTCGATAGGACCTTGCTAAAATAACCGATAACCTTTTCATGTCCATCTTGTACTTGGGAAAGAACACTTCCAAGGGCTAGATTACTCGCATCCGTATCAAGTATAAACTTTCCATCCATCCGCGGGTAGTTTAATACCGGTGCGGTTACTAGAGCATGTTTCAGTTGTTGGAAAGCTGTCTCACAGTCTTCACTCCAAACGTAATCGTGACCATCTTCCGTCAGCCTTGTCAGCGGTTTTGCTGTATTGGCAAATCCCGGAACAAAACGCCTGTAGTAAGTGCATAATCCAAGGAAACTTCGCACTTGGTGTTTATCCCTTGGTGTTGGCCATTCTTGCACCGCTCGGATTTTATCAGGGTCGGCTGCTACTCCATTTCGCGAGACAACATGTCCAAGATAGTTGACTTCTTTTCTAAAGATGTGGCACTTCTTCGGACTTAATTTCAAGTTGGCTCCACGAAGTCCTTGGAACACTTCTTTTAGGTTTGCCAAGTGTTCTTCAAATGGCCTGCCAACCACGATTACGTCGTCAAGATACACCAGGCAAGTTTTCCAGGACAATCCCCTCAAAATGGTCTCCATCAAGCGCTCGAAGGTGGCCGGAGCGTTGCATAGGCCAAAGGGCATAACTGTGAACTGCCATAATCCCGAACCGATGGTGAACGCAGTCTTCTCTCGGTCTTCAGGTTCCATTTCAACTTGCCAATAACCACCCTTCAAGTCCAGTGTCGAAAACCACCGTGAACCAGATAACGTGTCCAAGGTGTCATCAATACGCGGTAAGGGATAGCTGTCCTTCTTCGTGACCTCATTGAGCTGCCGGTAGTCCACACAGAAACGCGTTGATCCATCCTTCTTGCCAACTAGAACCACTGGTGATGCCCATGGACTGTTTGATGGTTCAATGACCCCTTGTTTCTTCATGTCGGTAATAATCTTCTCAGCTTCGTCACGCTTTGCCCATGGAAGTCGTCTCGGACGCTGTCGTATAGGTCTGGAATCCCCGGTGTTAATCTTATGTCGTACCACTTTTGTTCGTCCCTTTTGATCTTCACCAAGGGCAAAGACGTCTTGGTATTGGCAAATCAAAGTTCGCACGCTCTTCAATTCTGTTTCATTAAGGTCTTCACATGAATTGGTTATCATGTCAATACGTTCACCAGCATGTTGTTTGGTAGCTGGTCTTTGGGATTCATTCATGCATTGGGCTATTTGGGATACGGTACACACTGCCCCACAAGGGTGTTCCTCTTCAACGTCACGGGCTCCATATTGACGTTCATAATCCTCACCGGTACTGTTTCTCCAACCTTGACCAGCGCTTTCCCTACCAGTATGCCACTGTGGACTTTCTTGTCACAAATAGGTTCCATCATTCGTACACATCCCGCCCGAAGATCTCCATCCAGACCTGCCTTGACAATTCGTTCACTTCTAGCAGGCATCGTCACGTCTTCAGTTAACAGGACTCGTACTACCGGATCGTCCATTGGATGTAGAGGAAGTTCTTTGTTGCCGATTTTTAAAACCCCTTCCTTCAAATCCAGCGAAAACCCGAATTTTCTCAAAAGGTCCATTCCCAGGATGAATTCATCAGTGATGTCAGCCACTAATACTTCATGTACAAGCTTCTTGCTCCCAATACTGATGGTCATTTTCGGTATACCATGCGTCGTTATTACATCACCTGTCGCAGTCCGAAGCTGGGTATTCGTGGATGACAGCTTCACGGATTCTTGCAAAATGTCTGGGCGTATGATGGATTTTGTTGCCCCAGTATCAATGAGTAGCGGAACAGTTTGGCCGGCAATGTTCCCATCGACAAACAGACTGGCATTTCGGTTCTTTGACGATACGGCGTGGATGGTGATCTTCGGGGCATTTCCTTTCGAGGTCAACGTTCGCCCTCTCACGTCAACCCGTTTTAGTTTTCCGCCGGCTGCTCCCTTCTTGGTTTAACGCAGCGACGCCGGATGTGCCCTCGCTCGCCACAATTCCAACAACGGGGTCCTTGTTCTTCGCGAACATTCTTCTTACGACTATCTTCTTTCTTCTGGATAATCCTCAGCACTAACTCTTCTAATCGGTCCTGGGAGCCTTCAGGTTCTTCGGCCATCAGGCGGACACGTCCGTGTCCTCGTGATGCTTGTTTCGCCGCTTCGAATTCTAAAGCGTGGGCGAGTGCATCATCTATTGTTTTTGGCCGCGCTAACCGCAATGACTGCTGCGTTTCCCCATCCCTTAAACCATCTACGAACGTTTGTACTGCTAGTTGCTCCAAGAAGGAATCGGCAGCCGTAGAGTAGGCTAGTCGAACCAATCGTGCAATGTCGGCTTCATACTCTTGAAGATTCTCTCCACTCTTCTGAATACGATTCTTCACTTGTGCGTGGTACACCTGTTGAAGATGTGCGTCCCCATATCTCATTTCCAATCGGGAAACTAACAAGCGGTAGTCATTCTGTTGGCTTGTTGGAATCGCCTGGAGGACGTTCAAGGCATCTCCGCGCAAAGCAACGATTAATGACACAGCCTTTTCACGGTCAGCCCAACCATTGGCCCTGGCAGCTGCTTCAAATTGTTTGTGATAGGTGGACCATGGTGTCTTTCCATCAAACGTTGGTGGTTTGATTCTCATGCCGGCGGCAGACCCTTCTTTAATCTCCGGTCTGATTTCGACAGGCTCTGTGGTTGCTAAGGGTGATAATATTTGATTCATCCTTTCTTGTAATAGTCCTGTAGTATCATCTTCTTCGGCAGTCGTTGCTAGTTCCATTCGACCCATTCTTTCTTCCATCATTTTTACAATTTTATCCTCTAAAGTTCTGGAATTTTCCAACATCTCCTGCTTCAACATAGTGGAACTTTCGAGTACTTTGTCTTCCAAGGATTTAGAATTTTCCAGAACTTTTTCTAAAAATTCTTGTCTCAGCATTCCACAATTTTCTAGCATTTCTTGCCTTATTATTCCAGAACTTTCCATTACTTTTTCCTCTAATGCTCTAGAGTTTTCGAGTAATTCGAGCTTTAAAATTTCAGAATTTTGTACTACCTTTTCGAGCACTTTTTCTTCTAATGATCTAGAATTTTCCAGTAATTCTTGTTTCAACATACCAGAGTTTTCGAGCACTTTGTCTTCCAGGGACTTACAATTCTCAAGTACTTTTTCTTCCAAGGATTTACAATTTCCTTCTAAGGATTTCGCATTTTCGTCGATTTTGTTCAGGAGCACTTTAAAATCCATTCCGCTGCCTGGCATTTCGAAACTAAAGGT
The DNA here is from genome assembly GCA_963082815.1 of Melanotus villosus. Taxonomy (NCBI): domain Eukaryota; kingdom Metazoa; phylum Arthropoda; class Insecta; order Coleoptera; family Elateridae; genus Melanotus; species Melanotus villosus. The sequence goes on from OY720423.1 coordinate 45,545,321, forward strand.
TTCTGGATCTTGGCCATCTTGTAATAAAGCTTCTTTCAGTCGTGCTTGCAATTCCTTTTTTGTACCTGCCGTATCCAATTCCCTTTCTTCCAATTCTCTTCTCAAGTCGGCCACTTTCAACTCTTGAAGCGATTTCGTCGCCATTTTCACTTGTTTTAAAGCACTAAATTTTTTAGCCGTTCAACTGTCTTTGTTTTTAATTCACACCGAACACCGCACACCTGACGCCAATGTAACGTTTTACGACGTTTATTCAAATAAACTCGGTTCGTGGTGTAAATTAATTTATTAAACAAACTTAAAGTACGAGATAATTATAAAGAACAACAATTAAACACTAACTAAACGGAACACTAATATTAAAACCGAACATTAAAGTAATTTATTTATAACAATTTATTTCTACGTATTCACAAACACGCCGCGATTATCAGTTCAAGACTATTCACGGATATTTATATTAACTTCGCGACCGCGACTGTTGGCTGGATTAGACTAACTTCTCGTAATTGAGCGCGCCTTATATATAGGCAGCCTTTTAATCTAGAACTATCCAATGCTAGTATATTCTACGGGCGCCTAGAATTATCGATCGCGCCGAGATACTTCTGGTGGCGGATGACTCATGTGATCTTGCACCTGCTTTCCGTGGCTGCTGATGCAATTCGTTACAATAAGAACCAAAATCTTCCAACATAATATGAATTATACTATATCTAAAAACGGTAGACTCAACAATTAAAATTCTTAACATTTTACCAATTAGTGTAAGTATAATATCTTCCACATCTGGATTTTCAACTCTCAAATTGGTCCATTTTTTCAACTCTAATTCACCTGATTATTTATAATTAAAAACCTAAAAATACCAGGCTTAGCTATTGTAAGACGAAGGCACAGATTACTTTAAAATCCATACGTTTTATTAAATGTAAATCGAAAATTTATTATAATTTATTATAATTTAAAGTTCATTGGATATAATATTTATGGAATACGCAAGTTCCACTGTTTTCAACGAGGATAAAGTTTACATAACGAGTGCTACAAATCGGCGAGTAAAGTAGTCACCTTACTCACTATTGTAAACAACATATGTTATTTGTAATAAATTAGACTAACCTACAGTTTAGCAAAACGATCCCTTAACGTAGAACATTATTCTGCAAAACGTTTTGCAAGGACTCCCATTAAAAAGAAACATTAAAATTGAATTAACTTTAAAGTTCACTCAAAATCTAGACGTTGACCTGTTAGTACAAAATAAATTTATTTAAATGTAATTGTTGAACAAAAATCTACGAATAAATGTATTATTATTATTTTTTTAATCGGAAATTTCAATGTTATTGTTTCAGGAACAATATTCAGAAGGATATCCCAAAAGTATCATACCAGTCGATGCTAACGACATTGTTTCCTCAACTCATAGCTTATGAGGATATTCAATGACTATATTTCAGTGCTTCATCTACTTATGAACACGGCAATCAAAATATATCACTCACAGCTAAAGTAATCTCGGCAGTATATATTTTAGCTCTAATCATAGCTACATATGGTTAAAAGTTCTGTATATTCTGTATATAAAACTATGTATGAATCTTATTTTACTCTGTACATTCTTCAGGTATGTTGAACTATCAACAATAATTAAGAAAATTAATTAATCTAAAAATAAATCGACATTACTTCACATACAAAAGAAACCTCTTCCTCCTCATCAGTTGTTAGTCCCTGTAGGACTGGTTTGATGCAGTTCTCCATTGCTCTCTGTTTTAGGTCTTTTTTCAACTCGCAGTAGATATTTATCTTCATAGGTATTCTGTAGCCGCGGCCGCCCATTTGGATTCTTCCCTGCTATTTTCCCTTGAACTATTATCTTTAGCATGCTTTTACCTTTCAGTATGTGTCCTTTTAAATTGTTGTCCTTTTATTTCTTTGTACATTTTTCTTTCATCTTCGGCTTTTTAGAGAACTTATGTATGTGTGTTCTTTTCCGTCCAGCGAATCTTTAGCATTCGTCTGTAACACCAAGTTTCTGGGGCTTCCAATCTATTCCATTCCTGTTTGTCTAATGTCCACAATTCGCAACCGTACGATGCCACAGTCCACCCGAAGGTCTGTATAAGGTTTTTCTTGAGTTTATTAGAAATTTTCCTTGCTATCAATAGCCCTTGTTTGTTAAAAAACGCTCTTTTTGCTTGTTGTATTCTACTACCTATTTCCCTTTTGCTGCGTCCGTCATTACATAAGATGCTTCCTAGGTACGGGAATTCGGTAACATCTTAGATTGCTTCGCCTGCTATGTTCGATTGTTCGTTGGCTAATGCTGCTCACAAGTCATTACCTTTGTTTTATTTTTGTTCGTGTTGTATGTATTTATCCCTCAGGAGTCGTTTCATTTCATTCAATACGCATCTCAACATGTCTATTTCTTGTCGTTGTGCCTTACTTCCGGTTTCTCTCTTCTCCTATGGTGCAAGAGTTAGAAAAAACACAGCTGCAGTGTGGATAGTCATCTGATCCGTATGGGAGACACTCGTTATCCTCAGACAATTTTCGAAATACGATGTGAAGGACGAAGGGCAAGGCGAAGACCTAGAATATTATAGGAGGATAATAGCCAGAAGAAAAAGGAAAGACATTATCTCAACTGAAAACCCTTGCTAGGGATAGAAAAGTAACAATGGCTTATTACTCCGCCAACATCGTGAGGTATACTGGGAGAAGATGAAGGTTTCTCTTATTTCTCTTAACTCATACATTGCTTTCTGTATGTAAATATTACACAGCAAAGGTGAGAGGAGCATCATTATCTTACCCTTTTCTTTATTTTAGCTTCCTCTCGTTTGTCTTGGCATTCGATGACTACGGTTTGGTTTATGTATAAAATCTAAATTACTCTTCTGTTTTTATTGCTAACTCCAATCTCTATCAATATTTTAAACAGTTTTGTCCAACTTACTTTTTCAAATGCCTTTGGCAGAAAAATAATGGGACTGATTTTCTGTTAACCATGAGTCTTTATTCTTTTTACAAATCAAGGTTATCCCCGTCAAAGTAATGCAGCTACACACCGATGGAGGCTTTTTTTCATTGTTCGTAGCAGTCCTGGATGGCGTCTGCTGGATTGCCTTTCAACCCGTCGCGTCGGTTACGCTCTCCTGGATATTATCCAACGTATAAAAAGAATAAAAAGAACTCGCGGAGACTGAGACCTGGAAAATAGGGGGGCTGACAAATGTTTTTTTCTGCAAAAAAATCGTTGGTGGAGGCTGACGTGTGATGGTCGCGCACGTGCCACCCTCTTTCTGAGCCTTTCAAGGACTTTCCGATAAAAAGTTTGATTGGCAGTTTATCTGAGTCCTCACTTTTTCCACATTGTCGTCCGTTTTTGAGATTGAAGGTCTTCCAGGACGAAGTTCGTCTCTACTTCTTCTCGGTCCTCTAAAAAGCTTTGTGCCATCTGAATAGTTACTTACGCACCTGACTACACTTCAGACACTCTCAACAATAATGTAGCAACTGTAACTACTAACTCTCCGACAGGAGTTATTCTAACTGCCGTGTGAAGGATTTATTTTTCTGCCAAAGCTTGTATTTATTTGTTTTTTTGTATGGTTTTTGCTATTATATAAGTATTTTCACAATATGAACCAATATATCCAAGTTTTCTTGGCTTAGATATTTTAATATTTCACTATTTATTTTGTCTATCCCAGGAGCCTTGTTTATTGTTAGATCTTTTAGTGCTCTGTCGAATTCCTTTCTTAAGATTGGAGCGCCTCTATCTTCTTCTTGCATTTCATCTGTAGTATTTGAAGCTATGTTTTCCACTTGTTTGTCGTTATAAAGATTTTCTATACAGTGTGGTACAAAAGTATGGAACAAATTCAATATCTACTGAAATAATTGTTTTTTGGAAAAACGCTCGCACAGGTATAGCGATTTAAATTACGGTGCATATTTTAAGAGGAATCGAATTTTTTTTGCGACAGTCATTTTTCTACGGTGACGTTATCGCCCTTTTTTTTAAATAGGAACTTGCATATTTGACAATTGCAGTAAATAGTCCTTTTTTTCTCTTTCTAACCGTGCAAAAGTTTTATACCCTCACATAAGATTTTTTTTGAGATATGGTCCTTCGAAAATGCCAAAATCGGCTTTTTCGTAGAAGGTTGAAATTCGGATTATGGGGTAATGAGACCCTCCTAATGACGTTTCCGTGGTCGGTTGTCCCTTAGCGTGCGTAATTTCGAAGATACGGCCGTTCCCACCTATCAAAAGTGGTGGGGGAAATTTTTTAAAACCCGTTTTTTCGTGTCCGGCGGGGTCGCTTTGGGGTACTAGACCCAGCTCACGTTCCGCATGGGTGGGATAACAATAGACACGTATACGAAAAATCGACCCTGCCATTCGGGCATTTCGAATCCAAAATGTTTCGGATAAAATATTGTTCTCTCCTAAATCGACCCCTCTCTTTCCGAATCCCCAAAGCGACCCCGCCGGACACGAAAAAACGAGTTTTAAAAAATTTCCCCCACCACTTTTGATAGGTGGGAACGGCCGTATCTTCGAAATTACGCACGCTAAGGGACAACCGACCACGGAAACGTCATTAGGAGGGTCTCATTACCCCCTAATCCGAATTTCAACCTTCTACGAAAAAGTCGATTTTTACATTTTCGAAGGACCATATCTCAAAAAAAATCTTATGTGAGGGTATAAAACTTTTGCACGGTTAGAAAGAGAAAAAAAATGACTATCTACTGCAATTGTCAAATATGTAAGTTCCTATTTAAAAAAAAGGGCGATAACGTCACCGTAGAAAAATGAATGTCGCAAAAAAAATTCGATTCCTCTTAAAATATGCACCGTAATTTAAATCGCTATACCTGTCCGAGCGTTTTTCCAAAAAACAATTATTTCAGTAGATATTGAATTTGTTCCATACTTTTGTACCACACTGTATATTCCTTCCAACTATCTGTAATCCCAAGTTTTCGATTAAAGTTTGCCTCTTCTGTTGGATTTCCTTTCGTGAAAGAAACGTTCTGTTTTTCTATATGCTTGGTCACTTTTCCATCTTTTTTTGTCTTTCTGAATTTCTACACAGTTTCCTTCAAGGTTTCATCCTTCGCTTTTCTTGCCAATATGTTGACTTTGTTTCGTAGTTCTCTGTACCGTTTTGTCCTTCATCAGTCCTTGAATTCTTATATTTTCTTCTGGTTTCAATCAATTACGCTATATCTTTTGTAATCCATGGTCTTCTGTTCTCTTTCTTTCACTTTGCTATGACCGTATTTAGTCCTATAGTTTTACTTTGTTTCAGACCTACCCATTGTTCTTCTACACTCTTTCTTGGATTTTGATTCCACCATGCTTCTTGAATTTTCCAGCAGTTTTGTGTTTACCTCTTCGTTTTTTACTTGATGTAGAACCCATTGCTGGTTTTCTTTTCTTGCTAACTTTTTCAGGTCCAGACGACAGTTCATCATAATCATATTATGGCCGCTATCGATATCTGGTTTAAGGTAGCTCCTACAATCATTTATTTGGTTTTTAAATCTTTACTCGGCCGCCGACTTCTCTTATGGTATTGAAATACGGTATTAGCGATAATTAATTATATTATGTACAGCCCATATTTACCAACGATATTTCCTTCCCCGCCACAGCGTTCTAATTACCCATAACTCTTAGATTCTCTTCTCCTCGTGCTGTTTTTATTATCTTGTCTATTTCAACGTATGCGTCTTCGATCTCACAAACTGTGTGGTCTGAAATGGACACATAAACTTGTACAATCATGATACTTTTTTGTTGGGTTTTTAGCTTCTCCATAATTATCCGTTGGCTAAGTTGATCGTAACTATTACTCTGTTGCCCAAGCTGCTATTTATTAACAAAAATGGCCACTTCAAGGGAGGCGAAACCCCCTTCCAGTGTAGAATCTTACGCTTTTTTTGCAAAAATACTTCTTGGGGGATAGTTTCAGCCCTAGTCCAAACTTTGCTAAGAGTTTAGTTTGGTACAACAGGATTTTGCAGTTAAAATATTATACACAAATTCAAAAACTCACAATCACAGTTTATTAGTTATCTTTACTGGTTTTATATTTAAAATTTGTGTTAAAGTCACATTCGCGCTCTCTGGGGTGAATTATTAAGCTGATTGGCCCACTTTTTTAGACTTGACGTCATGCATCACTAGTTTCCATTCACAATATAACCCTCTTTTAATTCAAAAGCTTGCAAAAGGACCCCAGTGGGTTAACTGTTCAGCCAAGCAGAAATGACAATTCCTGATAATAAATACTTTATACCTTTAATTGCACATGAAACTGGTTTGACAGCTACCAGACTGTTATGGACCTTCAATATCGCTTATAACCCGTCTAAAATTCAAACGACTGATCCAGGGATTTTATGAATATAAATAAAATATTATATTTTTAATTCGATAAAAAGCTTCAGTACATTATTTACATCCTTAATGGAAAAATTAGGTTTAGCTTTTAAAATTTACAATACTTACTTACTTACTTACTTTTGCTGTAGAAATTTTAGTCTAATACAATAATTACAATAAAAGAATGAACCACAAACCCAAAAGCATCCAAGGATGGAGCATTGGTGGTGCAATTTTGGACATTTCTGGAGGATTTTGTAGCATCTTGCAGATGATGCTGCCAAATGGATACAATTTTGGTAATTTAATTCTGAATTATACAGGGTGTATCTAAATCTGACTGGCAAACTTTTAGGCGTAATAGAACTTGTCAAGGGGAGAAACTTTTGTAAGCAAATTTGGAAACGTAAGACAATGGAATTATACATACTTGAAAACGGTTATCTGAATAACAATAGTATATTATAGACCAAGGTAGAGAAGACATTTTTCTCAGCTGAGCAGTATTATTTCCCGACATGCGAAGCATGGAGGGAAATAAGTTGTGAGGCTGAGAAAAGTCTTCTCTACCGTGGTTTATATACTATTTTTTTCACTACTAGCACCTTTATTCCTTTTAATTAATCATTTTTACATAAATAAAAAATAAAATGACAGATGCGTATATTTATTTCTAAATATCCACAAAAATCAAATAGCCTTGCTTGAAAACAAGGGGAGAGGTTAATTTCAATTGACATTTGGGTAAAACATATTTAAAATAGGCACCTGAACGCATAGCAATTGTTTTTATTATTAACCAGTAGTCAATAATAAAAAATTATTGACCACTAGGAGAGAAATTCATCTTCTGGGCTCGAAAATAAGGTCAATAATGACATCTTCTAATACTAGTAGTGAAAAAAATTATTTAATGGGCGAAATCTAGGCTTGCGGCTGGCAACGACCTCAGATCACTATAGACCTTATTACATATTGCCTACTTTAAGGTCTTTTCAAGCATATTTCAATAGTTCCAGCGCCGTAATATTAGGGTTCCGACCCAGAGCCCAGAGTTGCTTGTCTTAGTATCCTTTGTCATCCCTAAACGTCAGTCAAATTCACACACACTCAGTAGGGTCATTGTGGGAACAGTGAATCTACAGTACACAGTGAATCAGTGACGTATAGGGTTAAAATAATAACGCGATCGTGTTGTCTCTTTCCCACTAGTTCACATTCCTAGAGCCTCTCAGTTTACTCCAGCTGTGACGCCGGTATAAGTTTGCACACGTTTTCTGGGAGTGCGTTTTTGTTTTTTATGGACCAAAAAAAAATTCCGTGTAAGTTTCATTAGTTATTCTTGTCCTAATTCTTGAAAATAATCTATATGTTAATATTTGTATGTAATAATCATACATTGAGCATTATTTTTATGATATATCCACTGCTCAAGTCGGTGTTTAAGTTAGGAAATGAGTTAACAAAATCAAAATGGCGGGAGTGGTACACAGTGAATCTATACAAACTAGTACACAGTGAATCAATCCACTGTGTACTTTTATCGTGATTAACTGTGTACTTTTAAATTAAATTTTAAATTTCTGAATTTAAATTTACTTGGTAAGGTGGCAGGCAAATTTGCTCCTAGAATTGATAAAAGACTGGTATGGGTCTGATATGCGTACTAAGCTAATGTTTAAAAATTACAATAAATACAAATTGTAATGTTCTGTAATTTGCCATAGATAAGGTAAACTGATGTTACATTAATTACAAGCGATATTTAAATGAACATTACTGTGTTTTCCTTACATAAATCTTATGATTCTCTGTGTACTTTGCTGTGAGTCATTGTGTACACCCCTAAGTACACAGTGAATCATTACCCACTTTCTTTTAAAACATTTATTACCTACTCAAACATCCTAATAGTCCAAGGAGGGATGTCTTAGAAGAAAATGTTGCTAAATGCCAGCATTGTACACATTTAAGTTTGACTTGTACAATATGCATTTACGAAGTTATATGGCACTGAAAAAATGGTGATTCACTGTTCCCACAATGACCCTATATTTAAATGCTTGCATTTACTTGTAATTTCTCAGCTGACTGGAAAAGCTTGATAACTAACCCAATCAAATTGGGAATAGGAATTCTTACAATAATTTTCAGTTCGATTTTTCTAATTCAGCATTATATTTTGTATGCGAAAAAATAAGGTGCGAATAATGTTTTAGATATTTCACTCCAACGTAATTATTATTCCTTGTAAATAAATAAAATTTATTAGTTTGGTATTCAATATAATTTTGTAATTTTCACACCTACAATTTTCCTTCACAGTAAACATGAATAGATTATACTGGAAAAAACATGTGTTCTACAACTCTTAGATTTATGCAACCCAAAATTCAGTTCAATAATTTAGGTAACTGAAATTTGTAACAAATTTATTGCTCCAATTTATACATAGTACTATGTTGAACTAGTATTAAACAGCGATTATTGGGTGATCCAAAGCTTTTCGGAAGAAATATATTAGAACCTGAAACTCGCCATAAGATTTACAAATTTATTTCATGAGATTCATAAATTGAAATTTAAGATTTGGTAAAATTAATAATTTCAGATTTAGGCACATTCTTTCTTTATAAAAAGCTTTGACATTTTTTACACAAAAGCAAGCTTTTATTTTTTATAAACTGGGAATAGAAAAACAGATCGTTAAAGCTATAATTTTCAAAGTGTCTAACAAAGTTGTGGTATTTTTCAATTTTCCGTGTAATTTAAGTATAAATTCGAATAATAATGGAAACCGAATTAAACTTTAGAGTAAACTTGTTAAAAGTAAATAAATAAATCAAGTTGTTTTTATAACGTATAATGGACGAAGTACAAATTAAACAGTAGGAAAATTCCGGCCTCTGACTTTCCAGCCTTAAATTAAATTACTCTCACATGTTTTCTAGAGGCGCAATAAATTAACAAACTTTGAACGTATGGTGAAGTTAGTTCATGAATTTAAACAATTACGGGAACAGCTGTGAAAAATACCGATCTGCAAAGTTTGGACCAAATTACACTAATAAAGAGAAGTCAATCATGAGCTTTCTCACTTTTTGGGGGCGCAACTGTCGCGCTGCGCTTCCTGTTTTTCTCTAAAGCCGAAAAACCGGCTGGCTGCGCCGAGAGTTTCTCATTCGATTTAATAAAACTGCGCCCGTTATTCAAAATTACTTCACGGTTTGTTGTGGAAACCGATTTAAAGGCATACAAATGAACACGGCCGCAATGTGACACTATTGTGTTGGAAAATTTCTGAGATTTATGTCCTACAAATACGTAGATCAACTTGATTTAAGGAAGAGCCGCTAGTATAACTATAACTGCATTCTGCTTTGTAATTGTACAACTCGGCCAAATCCGGGCTGCGTGATGGATAAGGTCTTCCTTTGTGTTAAATATTCATGGGTTTTATTCAGCCAGAATGAGTTATGCCTTAAAACGTGTTTCTTTATATATATGGATATGGACGAATTTTCGGTACGTTTCCTGTATGAATGATATATTACGGCCCTTTAAAATAAGCCAAGAATATCGTGATATATATCTAATAGATTAATCACTTTACTTCTTAATAAGAATGCCGCCAAAAGTCAACGGCGAAAAACTTCAAAAGGATTCGTTTTGTTTAACTTCCCAATTAATTCACAATCTGTATAATACAAGTTACAATAAGTAAATGGTTTAATATAACGACAATGTCCTGCGGGAAGCTGTCTTGTAACAATTTTATATTTTACTATAATTTTCACATCAAAATTATTTATGTCTTAGGGATATCATAGTCTTTGCAGATTTAAAAATCTGTTAAGTAAGTCAAACCGAACACGCCTTGTTGGTCTGGTCGTCCCATTAGGTTTTCTGTCAATCTGTTGGAATGATTTCATAATATTTCTTCATATTTTTGGGAGTAGACAGTTATCTCTTCCTTCACAGTTTTTATTTGGAGGCCGTGAGTAATGAAATTATTTGGCACGTACCAAAAAGCATTTGTTACAATAGGAAGAATTTTTGGTTGAAACCTTTCTCGGATCTCAATATTAACTAATATAGTTTGCTGAGTTTGAGTCCCAGCTGTTTTCTCTTCGTGAAGATATGTTTCTTCCAGGTTAATCTGCAGTCGAGATGCATTTGCATTGACACCTTCTTTTTATTGAAACTGCTGGTTATTTAGTGACACTATAGGGTAATTACCTTTGCGGTTGGTAAAGGTAATGTGAACAGATTTGTTTTAATTTGCTCTGACGCGCTATTCCAGGCTTGTATCAAATCGAGGTGTATCTATAACAGTGTCATCCACATATGTCGCAGTAATGGCATTCTGGATTGTGGGTAGGTCCGCAGTTATAATAAGTACAACACAGGTCCGAGTACACTGCCTTTAAGACTCATAGTTAATTGGGCAAAGTACTGAATATTCGTTTTGATATTTATATTCAGCATTAGGAAATATATTTTTTTTTTGAGGATTGCTCTAATTTTGTATAGGACCCCAAAGTGGCAGACTTTATCAAAAGCCTGTGATAGATATAAAAAGGTTCCAGAACAATATTTTTAGTCTTCCAATGCTTGCTGTATTTGTATAGCGACTCGGTAAATTTATTCAATGATTGTATGCTTCGGTCTAAAGCCAAACCGATAGTTTGGTATTAACTGATGCCTAGTTAAGATTGTAGTTTTCCTAGTAAGAGCTTTTCAAAAACTTTCGATATTATCGGTAACAGACTAATACTAGGTCTGTAAGACTAAACATCGCCAAGAGGTTTACCCAACTTGGGAATTAAGATAATTTCTGCTACCTTCCACAAAAGGGGAAGGTAGCCTGCTCTTAAGACGGCGTTGTATATTTGTATATTGTAAACCCCCTTTTGAAAATTCTTTAAGAATTGGTTTAAATTATGTTTCCAGCATCAGTTGTTATGAAATTCTCTAGAGGTAGACACAGCTGGTAAGAAGTTTGTAAGAATAATTGAACCTTATTTTTCGATGTTAAGATATATGATTGAAAGACTTGCTTAAGATGGATAGCAAAAACTTCAAACTTGTTCATGTTACTTTAGGCCCAGTGCTCATTTTCTTTACGAATAGGGTGATTACAAAGTTGTGATCGATTAATTTTCTGCGTTCCTTTCCAGAGTGAATACTTATTGGTTTCGATTGTTGTCAAGTTTATTCTTATTTTATTGTGAGTTGCTCGACTTCTTTGCCACGTTTTTCGTAACCTTCGTTTTTCTAGTATTATCTTCTTGATCAAATTAGGCAATTCTTGGTGTATAAAAATTCGGTTTCTTGTAGATGTTGACTGCCAGACTGCTTCTCCTATAGAGTGAATACGATGTTGAACAGCATTGTCAATATCAAAAACTTTAAACGGTATTTTCAGTTCCAATCCGTTGTCTAAGATTTCACGGAAGTTATCCAAGTGTTGGTACAATTACTGCCTAAGGTAGCAGGCAATTCCTTTTTAAGGATATCAGTGCTTCTTAAAACGAGTGAATGGTCTGACAACAATTCGAAACAAGACTGTACTAATAGTAATTCGATATTCCTTTGGTAATGCCAATATCTACTAGTCAAGAACCCTATTCCTGTCCGAGTGGTTGCTTTCCTTAACCAAAAAGATTTGTCTTCCTTTCAGAGTAGTTAATCTGAATCCCCAAAAGGTATTTTTCGCGTTATAATCGCCAGCAGTTAGAAATCTATTATCAAGTGTACTGAAAAAGTTCTCAAATAAATTGCTCTTTTTTTATGGGATGCCGGGGTGGACAATACACTAAGGTGATTGTACGTAAGTGGACCTCGCCAATCCTCTATGGTTTTTTGCTAGTTACTTGTAGCTTGTATGTATTCTTTATTGTGTTTTATTAATGCTTTAATTAATCAATTCCTCCATGAGCAGTTCCGTCTGGATGGTTGATGTGATAGATTGAATAATTAAGAAGTTTTGAATAGCTTCGATGTGTGAAATAACTTTCTGAGATAAAGCATATTATCAATGTTCTGATTAATGATAAAGGCTTTAACCTCTTGTATATGTTGTGGTGGCCCATTAACATCCTAACATACTATTTTCTATTTAAGAGATTACAATAAGTGCTCGATAAGCAAACTATTTCCAAAATGGGACAGTTTTTTATTTCAGTAATTTAACTAAGGTCTCCATGTCATCTATATAAGTTACACGATGCGATCATATTTGAAGGAGGTAGGCAAGTAACTGTGCAATTACTTACCTCCCGAGGGAACACCTAATCAGAGATATCTATTAGATAATATTTGTGATTAATTACAGTTAATGATAAATTAGCATGCCAAAATTTTTAAATTTCCAAATCCAAATAATGACAAAAATATTGTACATACCATGGGAGGTAAGTGAGTTTTATTTTATGTCGCATTGTTCCGCACTCACTAGCGTAAGTTTCACTTGTATCCATTGCTATATAAATACATATTTTGTTAACATTTTTATTTAACTATAAGTAATAATAATTAAACTACAAAAAACAGCAACCTTTAGGTCTTTTCGGTTACACAGAATTTGATAAAAGTCCGGCTTTATTTAAGTTCTCGCTTTTCATATTTATTACTTCTAATTCCGGTTTCTTGTCATAAAGTGAACAATTTGGAAGCATTAATACTTTTTAAGCTCCTGTAAAAGCAAGAAGGAAACATTAGTTATAAACTATCTATCTACCTGTTGCTGTTTAAAACTCCAATTTCTACTCTGCACGTGTTTTTGATCAAAGTGATAAACTGCTGACGTTTCAGGGCCCCAGTCTTAGGGCCAGTCGCACAAAACTTTTGACAAATTAACGAATGATGAAATTTGACAAAAGAGTATAATTTTTTATTTACTAATGTGTTATTTACCGAGTTTTTAATCAATTTTGTTCAATTTGACGAATGATTAATTTAACGAGGCCGTTAAATCATGTTTGTGCAACATGTCCTTACTCTTACCACAAAATAAAGAATAGATAAGGTATTCTTTGCTCTTACGAAAGAATATTTAAAAATATTTGAAAAATTATTAATTTACAATTGTATGCAAAAAGCCCGTACGTGTATACATTGGGTTGCCTAAGTAAACGCCATTCAAATTTATTATTAGCTGACTCGGTTTGAAGTTTAAATTTCCCCCAAATCCGCATCTTTAAAACCTGTGCCTTTTTGTGTGGACAAAAGTTGTTACGTTCTTATTTGCTCAACCAACTACAAATAGATTCGAATTGTTTCGGGCCGACAAAGTTAAATTAGTCTTTAAAATACTGTGTATCAGTTTTTAAACTACAAAAATGTGGTGTTACCGAAAGGCAACTGTGTTTTAATGTAATATTTTGTGATTTTCCACAACTGCTGGGACAAATAGAAGTTGGATCGAATACTGATATAAAGAGTGATTCAAAAGCAGATTCATCAAAGCGTGCCATGATAAAAGTTAAGTACCTATGTCTTTACTTAAATTGACACATGCGAACTACTTACATGCCATTGAAACTAGTTTTATAAATCTGAATACACAGCAAAGTAAACTAATTATTGAGGGCCAATTTCATGTAAAGTATGATCAAAATTTCTGTTCATCAAGTATGGCCGTGGAAGTGCAAACCAACGCTTTTAAAATTGGCTTACATATAATATTAAATGTGACAGCTGTCAAAAATTTTGAAGTCAAGATATGTGAGCCAATTTTAAATGCGTTGGTTTGCACTTCCACGGCCCTACTTGATGAACAGAAATTTTGATCATACTTTATCTTAAATAGGCTAAAGAACTGAATTTTATAAATTAAGTGAAATCGTTTTTACATGTAGTTGAGGGGTCACTTATAAGCTACATAATATTTAAAATAATAAAAAAAAAATTTATCCCCGAAAAAAAATAGAAAATTATCTCAGCAATTTTGAATTACCGCCGGAAAATCGAAAACGGCATGTGACGTACCGCGCCGCACGGATCGGTGTTGCCTGGTAATATGCATAAAATAGACTCTGCAGTGTCAAAGTGACTGGAAAAAATTTAAGGTTAGTATCATGTACCTATTCATTAGGTATAGATAGAAATATTTTGCCTGGTGTAGAAGTAGTACTTGTTAATTTTCACAGGTGAAGGAGGTAAATAAACACGTTAAATATCGCGCGTCGCGCTACAACGTTCGCGTATGTTTTGCTGACAGCTGACAGCTGACTATTATTGGTTATCTATGCAGCTGACGCGTTCGGCTACATACGTCACAGCAATACGTGCTCGTTTTGGCGGGAAAATTTTTCATTTGAAATTCCGACCCTTTTTTACGCTTCTAAATTATTAAAAAAAAATTTTTTTTGTTTGGGTCTTTTTAATACGGCATAAACATTAAAAAACATTAATTTAAAAAAAATAATTCTGTTGCCCATTTTATTGTACGTAATGGAATAATAATAACAAACATTTGAACACGTTTTAAGTTTGCTAGTTGTACACATGCTAAAGTTGCTTGAAACAAAATTAATTGAAAAATTTAACACTTATAATAAATGCAAATGGAAAAGCTTCAATTTTTAGTTAAAGAAGATGTGCCATGTGGCCACTCCAATGTCTTAAGGCTCTATTTTCCTTAACGGAGATATTGACAAAAATCGCAATATTTTATATCACTTTTGTGGCTTTATTATTAAATTTGAAGAGCTGGCCGACATTTATAAAGGTTCTGTAGAAGGCAAGGTAATGATGTGTTGATATGTTGATGTCAAAAGGTCAATTAATTTTCTGTAATTAATCGAAAACGTCCTATAATTTCTGCAGTTTCTTTCGTTTATTTGTGATCGAAACCAAAAAAGTTTGAACAAACTGACAATGATTAGCACGGTCTAGTGAGGTCTTCTAATAGATTTATTTCGTCGATGTTTATTAAACATTTATATGGCAAAGAGAAAATTGTATTTAGGCAATTATTGCAGAAATTATAGAACGATATCGATTAATTTGCAGCAAATTAATTGACCTTTTGACATCAACATATCAACACATCACTACCTTGCCTTCTATAGAACCTTTATAAGTGTCGACCAGCTCTTCAAATGTAATAATAAAACCACAAAAGTGATATAAAATATTGCAATTTTTGTCAATATTTTCGCTAAGGAAAGTAGAACCTTAACAGTCTAACTTCGTTTAAAGCTACACATAACATTATTTAATAACTCACGATTATCATTAATTTCTTCGATTTTGTTTATTATTTTCTGTCGAAGGTCATTGATATCGCCAACAGGACTATTAAAAATGGAATTTTTCAGATATGGCCATAAAAAGAAATCACATGGAGTCAAGTCGCATGATCTTGGAGGCCATATAATTGGCGTGTTTAAACTGATGATACGATAAACTGGAAATCCATTTCTCGTGGGTTAATTATGATTGAAGTGAACGAAAAACTTGTCTAATCCCACAAAATTTAAAAATTTAAATTAATTCACTAAATAATTTTCACTTTGTTTTTGTAGCCATCTAGCGCCCTTTGTTATAAGTTTGATTTATTAGTAGGGTTTGGTTGTACCGACTGATTTTTCATTTTGTGGCAGTTTACACGTGTTATTCTTGTGGAATGGACCACGTTTGATTTGTACGTTTCTTGATCCTTTTGAATTCCTGCCATCAATTATGTATGGTAGGATTAACTGCAAAATGAAAGAATAGTTGCTGAGCCCTAATATGGGAGTCATTTATTTATTACTTTAAATTTATTTTGGTAAGCAAATTTTGTCATTTAAAATTCTCATGGTTTCACCATTTTGTTTTTTAATTTTAGGCCCATGCCGTTTTCGTATTTTATTTTGATGGTATTTGGATATTGAACCCCTTTGTTAGTTGGTTTATTGGATTGTTATTTAAAAATTTAATCCTGCTTTTGGTTTATTTTTAAGTATGGCATTTATCCCATTACATGTTTGTAATTAATTAACCTAATTTGATTCACCTTTATTGTAATTAACTAGGTAAGTTAGACATAACCGTTGTTATCCAACTATTGTTTATTTAATAGATTTGTACATCTTCTAGCCTGAAGATGACCTTAGAGGTCGAAACATATGTAGCAATGTAGCTGCTTACTATTCAAGTTAATTTTGATGTTTACTGTTCAAGTAACCTTTATCTGCTGTTTACTGCTCAAGTAATCTTTATCTGTTGGTTACTGTTCAAGTAATCTTTGTTGGTTACTGCTCAACTTTGTTGGTTACTGATCAAGTAATCTTTATTTTATTAAATTTTGTGGGATTAGACAAGTTTTTCATTCACTTCAATGATTATACGATTTTCAAAATACTCCATAAGAAAATTAAGATTTTCTCTTGTGGTATGTATACGAGCCCCATCTTGTTGAAAATATCCTTCTGCTAGTTCATCATCCAATAACTGATTTATAAAAGGAGTTAAAATTTGTAGGCGGTATCGTTGAGAATTCTGTATCCCTTCAAAAATATAGGTCCTATTATGCGTCTTCTACTGATAGCTGCCCAAACTCCAAATTTATGTGGATGTAGAGGTGCCTCAATAAAATAATGTGGATTATTTGAACTCCACATCCGCATATTCTGGGAATTAGTGTACCCAGAGAGGTGGAACCAAAAATCATCAGTAAAAAATACTTTTTCAAACGCCTCATCATGGTTATCAAGATTATTAAGAAATCATGCACAAAATATCTGCCGCTGGGGAATATCATTTGGCATAATTTCATGGAATGCTTGTATACGACAAGGATGTAGTTTTAAATCTTGTTTAAGGATGCGTTGACAAGTACTATATGAGAGATCGACCTGTTGTTCCAAATGTCGAATTGATGTATGCGGTTGCTCTTCGATCACGGTTCTTACAGCTTCAATGTTTTCTTCACTCCTTACTCTGGGTGTTACGTATGTAACTTAATATGACCCCGTGTTTATTTAGGAGTTTGCACGTACGATTATAAAAACAACTTAGGACAAAACTTCTACTTTTAATCTTCAAACATAATATGTCTCTACAAAATTATTTGTTTTTAGCACACTACTAAATTATTATTGCCCAACTCTACAACACTAAAATCTCAGTTTCTAAACATCAATGGTTCTCAACATTCTCCCACCTAGAGTTGGCAATAATAAAAAATTGAAACGACAATGTATGTACATAATATTAACTTATAAAATATTAATCTAAAAGTTTTAATGGTTTCTTCACCACTCGTCCCGCTCTTGTTATTGCTGGTAACTTCTCATCTCTCTTCTGCATCTTTCTTCTGAGAGCCAGTATGCAATTTCACACCTGGTAAATGTTTTCGATCATCGTACGTTACTTCTAAAGGATATATTCTTTGTACTGGTCTCAGAAGTTCACCTTTCGCTGTTTTTAGTCTTGCCAAACGACTCTTACCATCCTTTCCCGGTATCATCTCTATTACCTTTGCAAGCGGCCAATCGATTCGTTTGGTGTCATCACTTCCTATTAAAACTATGTCGCCTACTGTAAGTTGCCTTGAATTCTCGTTGCATGGCTTGACCTTCTGCAGAAGTTGACCAAGATATTCACTTCGGAATCGATTTCTGAGGTCAATTCTGAGTTTATGAACGTACTGTAAACGTTTATTTAAACTTTTACTGTCAACCATATCGAGATCTGGTACTCCAATTTCTCTTACTTCATGTAGAAACATGTTGGGAGACAACGGTAAAATGTTCGTATCACTATCTGACAGGTAAGTCATCGGTCTCGAATTTATGACTGATTCACAATCACATAATACGGTAGTCATTTCTTCATATGATAGACATGCTCTACCAAGTGTTCTTCTCAATAAATTTTTCATAACTCGTATTAATCGTTCCCACCACCCACCCCACCAAGCAGCACCAGGTGGATTGAATTTCCATCGTATTTTCTGGGCGGTAGCATATTCTTCTATCTTACCCCAGTCGAGTGACATCAGGGAATTTTCTGTACCAACAAAATTTGTCCCGTTATCGCTATAAATAACTGCAGGCCTTCCACGTCTTGCTATGAATCGTCTTAAAGCCTGTATGAAAGCTTGTGTTGATAACGAGTTTACCAATTCTAAGTGTACAAATCGATACACTGCACAAGTGATTAAACATATCCATGCTTTATTATTCCCTTTTAAATATACAGGGCCAGCATAATCTATACCAACTATTTCAAACACGGCCGCATCTTTCACGCGGTCTATCGGTAAAGCACAAGGTACAGCTTCTATACGTTTTGCTTCATACCTTTTACATACTACGCATTTCTTTAAAACTGAACGTATTGTTTTTCGACCTTTTATAATCCAATAGTCTTCGCGTAGAATATTCAACAAAATTTGGACTCCCGCATGCCCTGTTCTTTCATGTCGATCTTTTATTATTAAGTTTACGACTGGGTGTCGATTCGGCAAAACTATAGGAAATCTAAAATTGTTCGTGTCTTCTCTTAACGTAATTCTTGTCTTTATCCGAACAATACCTTCTGTATCAATGAATGTCTTTAGAGATGATAGATCTTTACATTTTTCATCAACAAATGATTCTGTCTGAATGAATTTAACAATCTGTTTTTCAGCATTTTCTAGTTCTTCAGTTGTAAACTGTGACTTTATTCTAGTTGCTTGGTTTAAACAATTATTTACAAAACGTTTGACCCATGCAACTACTCGTACAACTCTACGATAACTACCAAAATAATTATAATACCAATCTACCTTACTTGTATTTGTTGTGTTGCTTGCAGTAACTGTGATTGTTTTCTTCTTTTCTCTTATAATTTCTGCTTCATCAGTATCAAAATTTGATTCTGGCCACTCTTGCGGATTTAATTTCAGCCAAGCAGGTCCCTCCCACCATTGCAGTTGCAATAATTTCCTCACTCCACAACCTCTTGAGGGTATATCTGCTGGATTATTTTCACTGTGGATATGTTTCCAACTCTCAGGATTGGTTAACTGTCTAATTTCTTGAACTCGATTTCTTACAAATGTTTGCCATTGCTCATCACGTTTGATCCAAGGTAATTGAATCTCATACCGATTGTCTTCATTAATTCTCAGTGTCCTCTCAAACAACTCTTTGACTTCCATATCCTTTTCTTGTTTTAATTTAGTTTCCGTTGGGTCCTTTATTCCTAGAGTATCTAAATCCCATAAATCACATATTTGGGCATTTCTTACAAACATTGATATGACACTCATGGCCACACCGCTATCAACTTTTCCTTCGAGTGGAATTTTACCTAACAAAGTCCACCCTAGCCGTGTTTCCATAGCCACTAATCCACAATTCAATTCTCTGCGTTCGCCAGTAAAAAGTTTCCCTGCGACATCTGCTCCAATGAGTACCTCTATTGGCCCTTTTACATCACCAATGTCACTTAACTTTATGTTCAATGCATTTATTTCAGTCATCCATTTACCTTTTTTAATTTGTGGGATGACATCAACTATAATTTTCTGATTTAAAACGTCAAACTGACATGTATACCCATCATTTAAACTGCTCAAACGTATTCGGTAACGTCTGTGGTCTTGTTGAACAGTTTTCATGCCTCCAAAAAGGGAATGTATTAAGACTTCCTTACCAGTACATTGATAACCTATACTTTCAGCTGTTGTATCCAGAATATATGACCTTTGTGAGCCTGTATCAATAATTGCTCTCACAAGTTTTAGTTTGTCATTACATTTCATCTTTACAACTAACGTCTGTAGAAATACTTCGGGTGTCGTAGAATGATTAGCCAACATAGCGTCAACCTTTGTAGTATCTGTTGGTTCACTTGCTTTACCTACATTTGTTTCTTGAAGCCCTGGTAGTTTTGGACACATTAATATAACATGTCGTCCTTCGCATGTTGGACATTTAATGAAAGCCCTACATTTTCTAGCAAAATGGCTTGTTTTCAAGCAAAAGTAGCAACATTTTTTATCATTTACCATTTTCCGTTTCTCATCCAAAGTCATTTTCTTGGCCTTGAAGCATTCTGTACTATTGTGCTTCTTTTCACAGAAATGTAAGATAACAGTGAAAAACTCTAATCAGTTATGGCACGAATTTATTGAACACTAATTATAATACGTGTACCACGAACAAAATCTTAAATGGAACTGTCAATGCTTGTTATTTGTTTTCTAATCGCCAGCTGGATAAAACACCTAAATCTCAAGTTACGATACAATAACCATAACAACATGCCCAAGCTGGAGGATGATGTCATCGGCGTCGGTAATGCAATCTTACATTCGGCCATCCTACAAGCGGGATGTCTCAGACCGCCAGATGCTCCCGCTATCAGCTACTTTCACTTCGCCTCTACCACCCTACGATTTTAATTCCGACAGCGATCCGGCAGTATCGGCCGCTCGTGTCATCATCAGTACCGTGCGCCTCTCGGTGGTCACTTCCCTTATACATTGTCAGGCAGTGTCGGCCCCCTTTAAACTTATGCTTCAACTCCAGTAACAAGTAGGCAGTATCGGCCTCAGTTGTTACCTTCCTAGTATCAGCCTCTTTCGAGCAGTATCGGCTCCCTTCAAACTTATGCTTCAACTCCAGTAACAAGTAGGCAGTATCGGCCTCAGTTGTTACCTTCCTAGTATCAGCCTCTTTCGAGCAGTATCGGCTCCCTTCAAACTTATGCTTCAACTCCAGTAACAAGTAGGCAGTATCGGCCTCAGTTGTTACCTTCCTAGTATCAGCCTCTTTCGAGCAGTATCGGCTCCCTTCAAACTTATGCTTCAACTCCAGTAACAAGTAGGCAGTATCGGCCTCAGTTGTTACCTTCCTAGTATCAGCCTCTTTCGAGCAGTATCGGCTCCCTTCAAACTTATGCTTCAACTCCAGTAACAAGTAGGCAGTGTCGGCCTCAGTTGTTACCTTCCTAGTATCCGCATCTTTCTGAGCAGTATCGGCTCCCTTCAAACTTAGTCCACACTCACCTTGAAATACACTTACTCGTGCACCATCGTAATCCATCTTTCGATGTTATCCACCGACGCAACCATTCGTAGCGTCCGTCTCCTTTTACCTTCGCGCAGGTCCTCGACTTCATATCTATCGTTAGGGAGCACTCGCACAATCCTGAATGGTCCCTTATACTTCGGCAGCAACTTCTTACTTGAGCCGGTACAATTTTCACTCGTAATTCTCACTCGCACCAAATCGCCAATTCCGTAGACTGGTGCTTCCCGTCTGCCCTTATCGTACCGCTCTTTTTGTTTGTACTGGTCGCGATCAATATGTTCTTTAATTCGTTGTCTCAATTCTTTAATGTCAATTCGATCCAACGTGGGCTGGATAGAATTTAACAAGCTAGCCTCAGCCATCGATTTAGGTTGATAGCCAAACAGTGCATTAACTGGAGTGGCGTTTATTCCTTTGTTGAACGCTGAATTTATAGCACTCTGCACGTTCTTTACGTAATCGTCCCATTTGTTACTCTCGTCCTCCGCACTCATGGTAGATAACATAGCGACTATTGTCTTATTGTACCTCTCGCACTGGCCGTTAGCTCTGGGGGTGGCAACAGCGTTTAGCACATGCTTAATCGCATAAGAGTCACAAAACAGACGAAAAGTCCTGGACGTAAAGGCACTTCCTCGGTCGCTGACAATTCGGGTTGGAACCCCAAAAATGCACATGACATTTTGCAGCGTCTTAATTACGGGTTTCACTTTTGTGGACTTCACAGCTTCCATGATTACGAACTTTGTGAAAGCATCCACAATCACGAGCAGGAATTTCTTTCCGGATCGACTCGTCTCGAACGGGCCCACGTGGTCGAGATGTATCGTATGGAATGGGACGGGCTGTTTTTCGATCGGGTGTAGCTTCCCTTGCCTTTTACGTGCGACACTTTTGTAATAACTGCAATTCAAACATGCGTTTATATACTTCGCTACGAACCGCCGCATTTTGGGAAACCAATAGTTTTCGTTAATTCGATGCAAAGTGCACTCCACACTTTGGTGTCCAGCATTGTCGTGACACAATCTCACAATCTGCCACCGCGCGGCTTTAGGAACGACCCATAGTTTCCTACCATTCGGTAACCGCCGAAAAATCTTCTGATTGTGTAGTAGGTAATCCTTGTAATATTGTTCCGTTGCGGGATTCCGGACTCCGCTTTGCAATATTTTGTATATCCTGGACAATTGGTCATCCTGCCATTGCGCGGCAAGGATCCATTCGCCTTCGGTGATATCAACCTGGTTAATTTCAACCCCTTCTGAGATGGGCAATCTACTGATGGCGTCTACATGCGGTATTCGTACTCCAGGACGGTATTTGATGTCAAACGTGTATTCTTGGACCAGTAACCACCACCTGCCGACTCTTGGGACAAGATCCTTTTTAGAAAAAGCGGTACGAAGCGCGCTACAGTCTGTGATTACCGTAAACTGTCGACCCAATAAATAAACTCTAAAATGCTGCAAAGCGTACACAACGGCCATCGTCTCTAACTCATACGAATGATATACTCTCTGATCGACCGTCGTTTGCTTACTGAAATATGCCACGACCCGTTGTTTACCATCCGGATGGCCCTGGAACAAAACTGCCGCTACGGCCGTCGAGCTAGCATCCGTGTGCAGCTCCGTCGGCAAATCTGGGTCAAAGATAGTTAATATTGGCCGGGAAATTAATGTCATTTTTACAGTCTCGAATGCTCGTTGCTGTTCAACGCCCCAGCACCATTGTACGTTTTTGCGAGTAAGTCTAGTAAGCGGCTCTACGATTGTTGCAAAGTTCTTAACGAATTTGCGGAAATATCCCGCTAGCCCGAGAAATTGACGCACTTGCCGCACCGTTTTCGGTTCACACATTTTTGTAATCGCTTCAGTTTTGCGTCGACCCGGTCTGACTCCCTCACTACTAATTTCACGCCCGAGATAGTCTACCTTACTAAGGAAGAAGTAACACTTACTGAGTTTCAACGTCAGATTGTGCGAACGAAGAGCCTCCAGTACCATGCGAAGTCGCCTCAATCCCTCGTCGACCGACGTCGCTGGGATGATAATGTCATCTATGTAAGGGAACGCTATTTTATTCCTCAACGGTCCTAGAACTGAATTTATTAGACGCTGGAACACCGAGGGTGCATTGCACAGCCCAAACGGCATACGCAAAAACTCATAATGAGAATCGGGAGTGATGAAGGCTGTCACATGTATGGAGTTTTCGTCCATCGGTACCTGATAAAACCCCGATGCTAAGTCCAAGGTCACGTAGTACTTATATCGATTACCCTCTTCATCCTTCCCCAGTCGGTCTAGTTGTTCCTCTATCAAAGGAAGCGGAAATTTATTCTTAACCGTGATGGCGTTCAAACGCCTGTAGTCGACACACATTCGATAATCATTGGTTTTCTTCTTGACCAAAATTACTGGGCTGGCGTAAGCGGAGGTCGATTCCCTAATAATCCCATTGGATAACAGGTCCTGGATCATGTCCCCTAGAATGTTCTTCTCGGTCTGTGGTAATCGATAAGGGTTGTAAACAATTGGCTCGTTAGTAGTCAATTTGATTTCCATTTTCGCTGTCTTGGTCTTGCCCAAGTCGGCCATTGACTTAGACACGCGATCTTCGAATTCATTTAGTAATGCCTCACATCGAACCTTTTGGTCCGAAGTCACGTTACCAAAGTTTATTTCCACCTTGCCACTTTCGAGAACTCCGAAACACTCTAAGTCGCATACCGGCTTCACAGTTCCTAACTGACGCATAAAAATTTGCTTACCGACCGTCACAAGCATAAAGTTTGGCAGATTTATAAAGTCACGCCCGATAATACAGTCATACATCAGTTTATTGTCGTCTAAAACAACGGCGTCCAAAATAGCACCGGCTTCGCCTAATCGCACGTGCACTTTCGCGACTCCGATGGGTGTGACGCGATCCCCAGGAAAACTTCGCAACAGATACTGCCTATCCGCGTCCCAACTTACACCCAAGGTTTCCAACACCCTTTTTCGAATTATCGTACGCGAACTGCCCGTATCCACTAAGCACGTGAATTTCCTGCCATTCAGGGCGACTTTCATAATATACGGGTTTGTAGTAATACTTTGCAAAACCTCCACTTCATTCACGTTACCGCCTTTCTGTCCCTGTCTGGCATTTTTCATGGGGCAGTTGCTCTGTTTATGTCCCAAGCGGTTGCACGAAAAGCACTCTACCCTGGGTTTCGGGCAATCGCGCGCACGATGCGGTCCTTTACAATTAAAGCACTGTATTGCAACTTTGTCTCCCGATGACTTCTCCGAGTACCGTTGCGAAGAGCTTGGAACCATCTTGCCGCCGATACCTTTTGACCCTCTTGGCAGATGTCCCAAAGTACTCAAATGTGCATATAGCTCGTTAGTGTCCTTGAAACGCGACGATCTAACTGACCTGGCGATGCTTTCGTCCGTAATTCCCCCAATTACGGCGTCTATTAGGTATGCCTCCGGTATATCTATTTTCAACGCTCTTAACTTCGCCAGTTTATTGAAACAATACTCACTCAATTCTTGACCACCGTGAGCCTCATACAAGGCCGCCTCCCGAAGCAATTTTGAAAATGGAAGAGGTTTAGTAAATTGTTTGATCATCAGCTTTTTCATTTTTCTCCAATTTATAAATTCCTCCTGCGTATCGTACCATCTCCGTGCCATCCCTGTCACTCTGTTCGCGATCAGTCGAATGACTGTACGGTCGTCCCATTTATAGCATTTGGCCAAATCATCCACTCGACGGACCCACCAGCTAATTGACTGTTCAGTTTTTTGCGGATCGAATACGGGAATCATCTTTTCTTCCCCAGGATACGTTCGACTAGGCCGATCCTCCATTCGGTGTAGTCGCTTCTCCAACCCTTTCAGTTTTCGTTGCTTCTTCCTTCGTTCCTCGTCGCCAGACGTGGAGGATGTGGAGGACGTGGACGAACTCGAGGTGATTTCATGCGGTCTCTTTGAAACCGGCTTTCGCTTAGGTATTGACGGGGTAGATATCGGTGAATCGCGAGGCGAAACATTTCTCCGCGTCGACGGTCCCGGTATTGGACCTTCCGGAGTCGTGGATCGCCCAATTTTAGACATACTGAACACACAGGCACTTGATGCTTTAACACATGTGTACAGGTCGCAAGTTAGGTAAAAATCCCACTTCTGAGATGTAAGATAACAGTGAAAAACTCTAATCAGTTATGGCACGAATTTATTGAACACTAATTATAATACGTGTACCACGAACAAAATCTTAAATGGAACTGTCAATGCTTGTTATTTGTTTTCTAATCGCCAGCTGGATAAAACACCTAAATCTCAAGTTACGATACAATAACCATAACAACATGCCCAAGCTGGAGGATGATGTCATCGGCGTCGGTAATGCAATCTTACAGAAAATACAAATGTTGTTGTTTTGTCTGACATCTTTCACATTAATAAGACCGGCTGCTGTCGGCACGTCATTTTTGACAGATTGTACTTTGTTCTGTCGTATCTTTGTTTCATTAGTAAGACTGAATCCTGATGATGCTAGCTTTATTCTTTCTTCATTTTCGATCTCAGAACGAAGAAATGCCATTAACTTTTTTAATCGAATTCCTGTCAATGTGTTCGCTGACTCTATGCTTTCGAGTTGTAGGTTGTCTTCTGATGCTGTTGATGCTCGTTGCCACGTTCTTAGCAATAATTCAGGTAGGCTCGATTCTACTAATGGGAACAGCATTGCTGCATATTTGTCACTGGTGACACCAAGTGACTCTAAAGCTCTCAATTGTGATTCTAATTTATCATATAACGAGCAAAGAGACATCTGTTCATTGTTATTATGGACCTTTTTCAACACTAATGTCAATAATTCTCTAATGTAAACCTCAACGAGCATATCCTCTCTACCAAAACGTGACTTCAGTCCTTCAATAGCTTTTGCATAATTTTCTCCCGTTGGTGGGAAACTATTTACATACTCGCGTGCTCTGCTACCTTCTACTGTAACTTGTATCAAGTATTGGAATTTATCTTCCGTTGCTATTTCATCGTCTTCATCGATTTTTCGGAATTGGCTCCAGAATTGAAGCCATTCTTTAATGTCACCTCCGAACTTCTTTAACTCGATTTTAGGTAACTTGAACTTACGTCTTGTCCCTTGGGCTGAATGTACTGAATTGTTGTCGTCATATGTGATTGTAGTTTCTACGGTTAAAGCATTTAATGCATCTATTCGCAATCGTTCGTACTTACGTTCATATTCGTCTGCGTCTGCCGTTTCCTGTTCAAAACTAGCTTCATCTACATTTTCATCTAGCATATGCTCAATAATAATTTTGTCCAATTCACGAATTTCATTGACCTTACGTTCCAATAAAGATATATTGGCTTGAACTTCCTTTTTATCTGGATTTTCAGAATTCAAATCTGCCACCACTTTATTATGCAATCTAGTGAATGCACTTCTTATAACTCCTCGTGCTTTCTTTGCTCTTTCCATTTTAAAATACTTCCTCCTAACCTTACTTATAACACGAGGTCCTGTCACGGTCGCCAAATATGTTACGTATGTAACTTAATATGACCCCGTGTTTATTTAGGAGTTTGCACGTACGATTATAAAAACAACTTAGGACAAAACTTCTACTTTTAATCTTCAAACATAATATGTCTCTACAAAATTATTTGTTTTTAGCACACTACTAAATTATTATTGCCCAACTCTACAACACTAAAATCTCAGTTTCTAAACATCAATGGTTCTCAACACTGGGCCTGCCAGTAACTAGTTTATGAGCTACGCTTCCCGTTTCCCTATAAACATCCACAATATGACGAACAGCCCTACTAAACATATTGAGGTGATATTGTTTTAATTGAATTTGGATAAAGTGAATGAACACCTTTTGAAAGTATGAAAATTTAGTGTAAATAAAATTGTAAATAGTTATAAGTTAGAAAATGAATATTGTAAATAAGTAGGATAGAATCTAGATAGTAATTTTGTAAATATGTCATAAAAATAATTTTGTAGAGTGTTAAAATTTAAGAAACTAGGGTAACAAATAAAAAACAAACAGTTGAATATTTTTTTTGGAAAAACGTAAGTTGAGTTTTTTTAAAAACTCTTAAAAACGTATTAAAGTACCAAAAGAATATTCTGAAAACAAATTGTAAACAAATAAAGATTGAAAAGAAGTTATAATTTGGAATTTTAATTTAATAAAAGTTTATTTGGAATAAAAATTATTATTTTTGAAGAAGTTTATATAAAAATTTGGATATTACACAAATATAAATAAAATCGAAAGAAGGAAATTGTGTTATTGGTGAAGTTGCAGTAAGGTTGGTGGAGTTGCAGTCAGGTTGGTGGAGTTGGAGTCAAAGGGGAAAGTCTTTCATTGTGAAAAGGTTGGTTCAACAGTTGGATACATTAGAAGTCAAGCCAGGGAGTATTGTTTGTTCAAGTTGTTTTTCAAATATAAAAAAAGGTAGTTTATATTTTTAATTTTTAAAAAAATTGTTTAGTTTGTTATTAGAATTATTTATTGCTATTTCTTTGTAAAAGTTTATCATAATTTTGAAAGGTGTTATATTTTTAAAAAATTTATCTTGGTGAATTTTTATAAATTTTGAAATTCGTCAAAGGGAACCCTTTAAAGACCTTGATTTAGGAGATTCTGAAAGAAATTAATTAAATCTTATTATTGAGCTAGCCGGAAGAATAATTAAAAATTGTATGTAATTCTTTTAAGTGGAAGAGCATAACAATAAATGGCGCCCAACGTGGTTGCTTTGTCACATCAATTATCTTAATAATAATTGGCACCAGAAACCTGGGGTTTTGAAAAGTGGTTATTCATATAATTAATGAGGCTATTTTAAATTTGACATTTATAAATTAAATAATTTGACAATCCAAAGTAGAACGTCAAATTATTTTAATAATAATTGATGCCAGAAAAGTGAGGTTTAATATTAGTTGTTATTAATAATTTTGAAGGAGTTATAAAACTTGGTAGGGTAAAGATTAGTTTAATAAATTATTAACAGAAAACAGAAGTAATAAAAACTTGGTAGGGTCATTCACAGTTTTGAATAAAAGTTATTTAGTAATTGAAATAATACAGATTTGAATCAATAAAGAAAAGTATAACGAATTTAATTGTAGAAGATATTTCCATAAATATTGAATTGTTTAATAATAAAAGTCAGTTTGAAGTTTATTAAATTTGACAAATTGATAAAATTGACAAACTTGATTGTTCATTGTTTTGTGTGAAATTTTTGCTTAAATATTCAAATAATAAAATTCAATAAAAAACGAGATACAGATATTTTGACAAAGTTTAGAAATTGATAATATGAGCGAGGGCAGAAGAAATTTAAGAAGTTCTAGGAAAGATAAAGAACAGGAAATGGAACAACAAGAGGAGGAAAATGAAATGGAGGTAGTTGAAGTTGAAGAAGAGCATGAAAATGCAGGTGAACAGTCAGAAGAGGAACCTCAAAGTGTTGGAGATCAATTACAAGTTCAAACTTCTCAAATTATTACAAATCCAGTTCAATTTGACGGGAATTTTATGCAAATGATGATGCAACAGTTTAAAGAAATCAAAGAAGATACCAAGAAGCGATATGAAGAGTTGAAAGAAGAAAATAAGAAGCAATTTAATGAATTGAAAGAAGAATTGGCGAAAAATAAACAAGATTTATGCAAAGAAATTAAAGAAATATTTAAAAATGTTAAACATGAGGAAGAAGAGGTTATTTTAGAATACCAAGAAGTAATTAAAGAATATGAAGGCGTGGAAGATGAAATAGAAGTTCAGGAAGATATTAATAATGTTAATAATCCTGAAGTTATTGAGTTAAATAAAAATAAAATGTACATAAATGATGTGCAAGAAGAAATTAAAATTACAGAAGAATATCTTGATATGCAAGATGAAATAGTAATGGATGAAAATGTTAAACTAATAAAGGAGGGTGAAAAAGAAAATTTAGGGGTAATTAAAGATGGTACTCTAAAGAATTGTGTACGAATAAATAAGAAGAATTTAATTAAACAAAATATTAAATCATTTATCAAAACTGAAAAATTAAAATATGGAATGAAATTGACCAAACAGGTTAAAAAGAGGTTCTCAAAATCAAATAAGATTAATAGTATGAAGAATTGTGTAAGAATATGCAAGAAGATTTTAATTTATAAAAATACTAAACCATTTATTAAAACTGGTGTACAAAATAACAATTTTGATTCAATTAAAAGGTCTAAATTAATTAAAATTGAAAAACAAAGCCTTTTAATGATTAAAAGACATATTAGAAGCAAGAAGAAAATGGAAGTGAAGGAAATTCATGGACCACCGATATAAAAATAATAAGAAATGAAATTTTAAAACTTTGTTAAGATGTTTATTTGTTAAAATGTTAATTATTTATTGTTAAATGCTATTTACATGAACCAAATGAAAAATTTAATTGACATTTATTTAAATGATTAGTTAAATTTTAAAATTTAAAACTGCAATTTGTTTGATAATTAATTGAAATTAATACATGAGAAATTCCTCTAATTTTTCATATATCAATGTTATATCGATTTGAAAATTTAAAAAAATTAAGATAGAAACATTATGTCAAATGTCAAACGTCAAATTTATTAAAAGTCAAAAATGACTTAAATGTCAATAATGACAGATCTAAAGAAAAGTCAAAATTTAACTTAACCTGATTTTATATGTTAAAATGACAAATAGGCTTGTTAACTTAACGAAATTAAAATTGAGAAAATGTGTTTGAAAACAAAAATTTCACAAAAACAAGGTAGGGTTTTGAGGTGATATTGTTTTAATTGAATTTGGATAAAGTGAATGAACACCTTTTGAAAGTATGAAAATTTAGTGTAAATAAAATTGTAAATAGTTATAAGTTAGAAAATGAATATTGTAAATAAGTAGGATAGAATCTAGATAGTAATTTTGTAAATATGTCATAAAAATAATTTTGTAGAGTGTTAAAATTTAAGAAACTAGGGTAACAAATAAAAAACAAACAGTTGAATATTTTTTTTTTGAAAAACGTAAGTTGAGTTTTTTTAAAAACTCTTAAAAACGTATTAAAGTACCAAAAGAATATTCTGAAAACAAATTGTAAACAAATAAAGATTGAAAAGAAGTTATAATTTGGAATTTTAATTTAATAAAAGTTTATTTGGAATAAAAATTATTATTTTTGAAGAAGTTTATATAAAAATTTGGATATTACACAAATATAAATAAAATCGAAAGAAGGAAATTGTGTTATTGGTGAAGTTGCAGTAAGGTTGGTGGAGTTGCAGTCAGGTTGGTGGAGTTGGAGTCAAAGGGGAAAGTCTTTCATTGTGAAAAGGTTGGTTCAACAGTTGGATACATTAGAAGTCAAGCCAGGGAGTATTGTTTGTTCAAGTTGTTTTTCAAATATAAAAAAAAGGTAGTTTATATTTTTAATTTTTAAAAAAATTGTTTAGTTTGTTATTAGAATTATTTATTGCTATTTCTTTGTAAAAGTTTATCATAATTTTGAAAGGTGTTATATTTTTAAAAAAATTTATCTTGGTGAATTTTTATAAATTTTGAAATTCGTCAAAGGGAACCCTTTAAAGACCTTGATTTAGGAGATTCTGAAAGAAATTAATTAAATCTTATTATTGAGCTAGCCGGAAGAATAATTAAAAATTGTATGTAATTCTTTTAAGTGGAAGAGCATAACAATATCATAGTGAACCGCCACATTTGGAAATTCTTAACGAAATTCAGCAAAGACATTTCGAGTGGAGTAGATCCAAACGCCATTAATTTTTTGGTCATTTTTAAAATAAATCTCTAGTATGCACCGCTTTTGATGATCTGTAAAACCCATAATCTAAAATATGCAAATTAAACATTGTTTTCATTTAGTATGCTGTATTTTACTACAAACAATAATTACTACTTACAGTGTATGCAGAATAAGTTCCACTATAGTAAAACTGTTACTAATTAGAGTTTGTTCAAATAGATGCCAAAAATCCGCAATTTTTTTCAGGTTATTTCAACAAATTATTATAGATCAGGCTTGAAAATGGACTTAAATCACATTAATAAGTCAGATTTACTGCTAAAATTCTTAAAAAACGTTTTAAAACGTATTAAATCACGATGACATCAAACGAGTTGACAGTTGACAGAAATTATTAACAAACATGAACTATTTTCTGCATTTCTGTACTAATGTCAGACATGTAGTAGAATAAGTCCATCTTTCTCTTCCACAGCCGACTTTGATAAATCTACTTTTGAATCACTCGTTAGCTACAGCAGCATTCCTTTGGCGATTTTAAATTGTAAGTACTGATAAAACGATTAAAGCTTTGTAGTTTTTGGAGTGACATAGATGCTTTTGTAATTTTACGTACCTGACGCCCCTGACGGTTGAATTATCATTGGATTCCAATAAATTAGCAGATTAGCACCGGTAACCTTCGTTCTGTCAACAGCATTATAAAACCAAGTCATCTTCAATAACATAATTTCTTGGGTTTATTTTTAATTTTCTAATTAAATGCTGCTATTCGCACTGTATATTTACCAATAAGAAAAATTACATGTTTTGGAAGTTGTCTAAACATAAATAAATATGTTTACAATACCGGCATTCTTTTATGGTAACCCTGTACTTGAAAGAATGGATTTATGAAAAAAATTCAAATGGCAAGTTTACCGTAGTTTCTGATCTTTCCTAGTACATCATCATCACCGTAGTTTTCAGATATATTTACAAAAACAAAGCAAAAGGAACAAAATCGTATATTTATCGCTACTGCTACCTACACTATCAAGAAACGAGTTTCTTCAAAATTTTTGAGGACGTCATTAAACAATTTTATTGAATATTGAATATTGTGTGAACGATTACTTTAAATCATAAAATGTTATACATAAAATGTCTAAAGAAATTATTTGAAAAACGAAATATAACATTACAATAAATTTGCCATAAAGAAGTTACAAAATACATGTCATACGTAAGCTCTTTGAAAGAGTTTGCTCCAGACTCCAGATAAACTAAAACAGCCACTACAAAAGGTAATTTGATTAGAGAATTAATAAGCCTGTCTCTAAATAGATAAATGTAAAATTCATGGTCACACATTGCACCCACGTGCGTAAATATAAACTTATTTCAGTTAAATAATTAAACTTTTAACCTTTATCTCGTCAGACAGTTCCCTGGCAGTGGATGATATGACGTATAAAACGTGTGTAATCCTTTTGCTAACCAACGCAGAAAAATGTGTTCAACACTAAACTAATATTATAAGGGTACATTAATTAAACGAATGATTGATATAACCACATGCTGGTAAACTAATAACAGTTGTGGTCGTGCTTCACTTAAATTCTGACAAGATACGTGTATGATTGTTAATTTGAGGATGTTTGTTTTCCTGTTTTCGGTACCTCGGAGATTAAACACCGAAATTAATCAAAGTATTAACTTTAGAAGGGAGTTGCTTCAATGTTTACCATTACAAAACGTGCCAAGTTTATAATTCTTCGAGTTAAATATTGATAATACCCGTTTTATCCTTACCTAATTTTAATAATTTTGAATAAAACGTTAACAAATGTTTCGATTCAATTTTTTATTTTGAAAACAAGAAAAAAAATTCTAAGTTTCAGTATATCGTACTTAGCCGTAATTTAATCTTTGCTTTATGCTTCAGTTTATGAATTAACAATTAGCTTAGTTTAATTGACAAAAGAATATTTAAAACTCCAATATAAAAATTCTCCTCGACGGTTTCTTTAATTTTGGATTTGGTCTGCGTGTTTCAGCTTCATATAAAACCGTGTCAAACCTTTTTAGAGTTTATTAGTCGGTTATTTTTATAAAGAAATTCTTGCCCTTTGCTGTCTTCGTTTGTATCTCCCTCTTTTTACTGCTTTCTTTTCATTTACTCGCGTGCTATTTGCGAATATCTGCACTTTGCAGCTTGGCTTTCATCCCATTTTAATGCATAGTTAAGCAACGCGATGCTGACTCTAAGCCTCAGAAGGCCCATATAAGTTGGAAATATGCATTTCTGTTTTACATCTCGTTTTTTTATTCATGTTCTCATACAAAATAAATATCTGTCCTTGTCTTACAAACGAAAAAGTATATTCTATATTGTAATATCGGAAATACGTCGATAACAAGCAGAAAACAACAAACTCACATTCGGTAACTCCGTTTTCTATCAATGTTATCAAAACTGGTAAAGACATTTCTGCTTCTCTATAACATATTTTAAATTATTGATAAATAGTGTCAAATCTCGCGTGCTTTATTAAGCATAAAAATCATCACACGCAAAGCTAAATAAATTATTTTAGTCCTACACCGTTTGAAAATTTCATTTTTTTTAGCGTTGTAAAAATTAGGATCCACTGCGTTGGATAGACATATAAAGGTAATTATATACTTTATTTAATTCCAGAAATTAATTAAATATCTTTTCGTAATGAAATTTAATAGGAGCGATCACGGAATTCTGAAACTCAATTTCTATACTTCTTCAATTGGTGAAATATAAAATAAAAGTCGATACCTTTCCTGACGTTCAGCAAGAAAAATTTGTGCTTTTAAATAAATTTCCCAGGCTGCAGTGCTAGTAATTAATATTTATTACGTTACGTTCCCTTCTATTGTCACTACAATTGCATCATTCCGCGAATTTTCATTAGTTTCGTAAATACATATATACCTGTCTTGAA
The DNA here is from genome assembly GCA_963082815.1 of Melanotus villosus. Classification (NCBI taxonomy): domain Eukaryota; kingdom Metazoa; phylum Arthropoda; class Insecta; order Coleoptera; family Elateridae; genus Melanotus; species Melanotus villosus. The sequence goes on from OY720423.1 coordinate 45,579,551, forward strand.
TTACTAAAGCCAATCAATTTTTGGATTTATATTGATAGTAAAAAGGAAGCTTAGAAAATCGATAAAACACCAGCCTTAATATTTTGGTGTTCAAAACTCTCATTTTGGAATACAAACAGGAGAATCAAAACTGAAAAACGTATTAAAAAATTTTATTTTAGAATTTTGACTTAGAGACTTCGGACTTTTACATTCAAACTTTACAGTGGATCCCACATTTCACAAATTTTCAAGATTTTTTAAGACTTGAAAATATTGCTGATTAAAATTTTTAAAAATTAAACTGAGTATGTATAATTCAAGCCTTCGCGTTTGGACCCAAGATTTGCAAGTTTGAATCCTTATTTGATATTGTAAACGTGGAAATTAAATTAAAAAAATTAATTTGGGATCCTAACTTCTGAACTTCGTATTTTCAGACTTCCATAATCAATTCCGTTTCTCCAAACTCTAAGCTTTGCGGAGACTTGAAAATATTGGTATTGAAATTTTTAAGAAGTAGTATTATTTGGGCATCTGGTTTTAATAAAATAAAGATCATTTTGAAATCCTAATTTAAAATTTAAAATGGCGGAATTTGATTCAACAGTTAGATCTTAGAATCCTGAATTGGTGCCCTCTTACAGAGGCCACTTCTGCTCCTTCCTCCTTGCTATTAAAACTCATATCAATAATTACAAACAATAACCTACTACCGGGCCATCAGTTTGGTTTCCGTGAACAACACTCTACCATAGAACAAATTCATAGAATTGTAGCTGTAATAAATAAAGCCTTGCAGACTAGAAGGTACCGCTCCGCAGTGTTCCTAGATATCAGCCAGGCCTTTGATAAGGTCTGGCATGAAGGATTATTGTATAAAATAGAAAAGGCCCTCCCAACCGATCTTTATCAAATAATCAAGTCGTACTTGTCTAACAAGGCATGCTACAGACCGGGAAACTGTTTATTATAGAAAATGAATTAAAAAGATACAACATACAACTAACAGGCATTTCGGAAACACACTGGAAAGGTCACGGCCATTTTACAACTAGAAATAACAACACAGTGTACTACTCTAGCCACGAATCAGAAAGCATAAATGGCGTAGCCTTTATAGTCACAAAACAAACCAACAAATACGTCTCTACGCTTCTCTAGAGCAAACAATAAGGACGATCCCAAAAAAAGAAATAACAATCATCATCGGTGATTTCAATGCCAAAGTAGGATCAACAACAAATGACGATCACATTAGAAATATAGTCGGAAAATTCAGTATTGGCACAAGAAATGAACGAGGAGAAAAATTTTTAGAATTCTGCACAAATAACGAGCTATCGATTACGAACACCATGTTTCAACACCACATCCGCCGCTTATGAACATGGCAAGACCCCAACGGTGCTAGAAATCAAATTGACTACATTCTAGTAAGCTCAAGGTGGAGAACATCAGTAAGAAACACAAAGACTTATCCAGGTGCCGATTGCGGTAGTGACCACCAATTGCTTATAACAAAATTCTGTCTGAAGCTAAAAGTATGAAAAAAGACTAACAGCACTAAACCACTAAGGATAAATAATATAGAAAAATTCACAGATGAGCTACGACAAAAATTCCGACTAGAACCTATATCCTATGACGAAAGTGCCACCTCTAACGCAATTTGGATGAAAACTAAAAATCACATAGTAACGACAATCAGTAAATAAGAAAATCATGCAGTTTTAGAAAAGAAGAAACCATGGATAAGTAATGAAACGCTAGAAATTATAAAGGAAAAAATACTACTTAAATACACAATGGAAAGCAGATAGATATAAACAACTGCAACGTGATACCCAAAATGCATGTAAAAGAGATAGGAACGAATATTTAAAGAACTTATGAGCAACACTGCAAACGCACGCAGACCAAAGTAACACCAAAGATCTATTTAAGACGATTAAACAAATAACTAGGGACTTTTCCCCAACAACATGGGCAATAGAAAACACAGATGGAATAAAAGTAACAGAAATTGACAACGTTCTAGAAGAATGGAGAAGATACTGCGGACAACTTTTCAACGACATAGAAGAACAACAATATTTAACCAGTGAACTCGAGCCTGACATACTAAGAGAAGAAGTAGTAACTGCCAAGAAGATAGGGAATGGCAAATCAACAGGGCACGATGGAATCACATCAAAAATAATACAGTGAGCGGCAATGTGACTGGACTAGTTTTGAACTCTAATAAGTAATAATATTTTATTGGTAAAAACAAAATTAACATATTATTTAACATTAATGGGAGATTGTTCAGTGAAATATTGAATGCAGTAAATGATTTCCATTATTGTCTAGGCACTCTTGCAAACGGTGAACCAAATTGGCCATTACACGTTGGAGCATATTGATTGGAATAGCTTCGATTTCAGCTAGGTCTGCCTGTTGATTTTCGTTTTACAACAGTGCCATACTCTCGCCACTTTCCAACCCATCTCGAAATGACATTTCGTGCAGGCGCTTCTCTAATATGAAAATTACGCCGGAAATCTCGTTGCACTCGAATTATTGAATTAAATTTGATAAAATTTTCAACACAATAAACGCGTTGCTGTACAGTCCAGCGTTCAATTTTGAAAACTGTCAACCAGTAACAAATATCTCCAAGGCCTGCTCTTTGCAACCATCACTAGATCAATTGCAATTTCTAAACCGTATCTATTTTGTTATCAAAATAAAATGGTCCGGTCATTTTGCCGCTCACTGTAAAAGAAATGGACGAAATTGGCGTTGAAAATATACATCAAATCTGCCAAAGAATATGGACTACCACACAATGGCCGGAAGATTGGATGCTCTCCACACTTATACCACTACATAAAAAAGGCTCAAAGACCAAACACGACAATTACAGATTAATCGCGCTGATCCCCCACGCTAGCAAAATAATACTTCATATTATCAATGAAAGACTTAAAACATATCTATTCTGGTAGATCCCAGAAGAATAAACCGGATTTGTGAAAGGAAAAGGGACCCGTGAACAAATACTAAATATAGTCAAAGTAAGTTTTAAATGGCGGTTGAACGGGAATTTATTTCCCCGCCCTATGTAGTTTCAGATTTAGTTACAACAAGATATAACGCATGGCAAATTTCACGAGTCAGCGCATTCTTGTTCGTGCATCGGTCGTGTTCACCTCGTGTTCGCGCATCGAAGCAGCAGCAGTTGAGCCTAGCAGCAACTCCGACAGCAGTGCAGCCACAGCAAAGAGCCAAGCAGCGACTTCCTCTGCAGAGCAGCCAAGCCGCCGGATCGCCAGCAGCGCAACCGCCACCAACCTACCTCGGCGGCCCAGCAGCGACTTCCACTGCAGAGCAGCCATCCGCCCTCGGCGGGCCAACAGCGGAACAACAACCACCAACAACAAAACGCCAGCAGGTTTGCCCCGCAGAGATCCGGTCGATCCCCATTTGTGTGTGTTCATATCCCGTAACCACCAACCCGAGCTTCACTCCGGCCCTCATTTTTAAATTTCAATTTTTGAATTTTAATTTTAAATTTTTAATTTCTAGTTTTAACTTAATTCTTGATTTTGAGTTTTGAATTTAATTTAATTTTGATTTTTAATTGTCCTTAATTTCTAATTCTGATTTTAACCTTTGATTTTCGAGTTTTAAGTTTTAATTTTGAATTTGATTTTGATTTTTGTTTTTGATTTTAATTCTAATTTCAATCTTTGATTAATTTTGAATTTGATTTTCAATTTTGATTTTAAGTTAATTTTAAATTTTAATCTTTCTCTTTTCCTGTCCATTATCTACCCCCCGTACACCCCAGCCCACCCCGTTCAACAACCCCCGAGCCCCTCAAGCCTCACTTGAGCGGCCCCCGAGACCCCCGTCCTTAATCACAAATTTGAATTCCAACCTCAGTTTTGAATTTATGTGTTTTTTGGATTTTTGTGTGTTTTGAATTATTGTGTTTATTGAATTTTTGTGTTTTTTGAATTTTGTGTTTTTTGACCCTGACGACCCACCCCAACACCCCAGATCACTTCTTCCAACAGCCCCTGATCTTTAATTCGGAATTTTAATTGAAGTTTGATTTTTGATTTTTGAATTTTATTGTATTTTGATTTTGAATTTTAACCCTGATTCTTGATTGACTTTCAATTTCTAAGTTTTAATTTTCAATTTTTGACTTTAAACTTAAATTTTAACTTAACCCCTGACCTTGACACCCTTGACACCTGAAGACTCACCCCAACACCCCAGCTCACTTCCTCCAGCAGCCCCCGATTTTTAATTTTGAATTTAAATTTGATTTTAATTTTGTAGCTCTTTAATCTTTAACTTTCAATTTTAATTTTAATTTCGAATTTTAAAATTCAACTTTTGATTTTGAATTTTAATTTTGACTTTTAACTTTGTTTTTGACTTCTGAACTTTTAATTTTTTGATTTTTGATTCCTATCCTTCATTTCGATTTGATTTCAATATTATAATTTAAATTAATTTTGATTGTAATTTCTAACTTTACATTTACCTCTGACCTTTGACCCCTGACGACCCACCCCAATACCCCAGCTCACTTCCTTCAACAACCCCCGATTTTTAAATTTCGAATTTCCATTTTATTTTAACTTTAATTTTTGCTCTTTAAGCTTTGCTCTTAATCTTTAAATTTTCATTTTGATTTAATTTCTTATTTTAATTTAACTTTTGATTTCGAATTCCAATTTGACTTTTAACTTTTTTGAATTTTTATTTTTTGATTTTGAATTCTAATCCTCGAATCTTGACATAGATTTTCAATTTTAATTTTAATTTCATTTAATTTTTACTGACGACACACCCCTACATTTAAGTTTCTTCGACTCCCTCTGCCATGGGGTGCGTACGCTCCCCTGCAAAGGACTCCCCGACTTGCCGTACCACCACCACCTGTCCCACCACCACCACAACCACCACCATCACCACTACCACCACTTCCGCCACCACCTCCACAACCACCGCCACCACCACCACCATGTCAGCCACCGCAAACACCGCCACTTTTGCCACCATCGTCTCTTCACGATTCTCGCCCGTTGGAACGCGTTCCCGTTCCAAGAAGGCACCTAAGCCCTCAGACGCCCCTAAACCCTCCACCTCCAAACCCTCCACCACCAAACCCTCCAACTCCAAACCCTCCACCTCCAACCCCCCCACCTCCAAACCCTCCACCACCAAACCCTCCACCTCCAAACCGTCCACCTCCACACCGTCCACCACCAAACCTTCCATCCCTTCACTCCTTGACATGCCACTAATTTCACCACCACATCCAAGCCCCAAAGGCCGCGACATGCCTAGTCTGCCGCCACCAATTCCATCCCCCAGAACCCCCACCCCCGCCGCCGATTCAGACTCCGAATCAATCGGTCACTCGCCCTCTGACTGGCAGCTCGCTCCCGGTCAAAGGCGTAACCGCCGCGTCTCCTCCGACGCCTCCGAAACCTCCTCCACCGCCACCAACGCCCCCTTCAAGACCCTTTACGTTTCGGGACTCCCGCGGGAGTTCCGCTCGGCCAAGGCACTCTCCGGGGTGTTGAAAAACATTCCCGGTCTGCTAGTTTCGGGCCTTAAGTTTACCGCCACCGGCACAGCCGCCATCACATCCCCAACATCAGACCTCCGCGAGAAGCTAAAGGCTCTCTCGCACCACGTGGGTAAATCCCTCGCGTTTTCTTCTCGGGATGGGCGCAACCCTCCCCCAGCGCCCAAACCCAAAACTCCCTCCCTCTCGTGCGTCGTCAAAGGCGTCGAACCAGACGTCTCGGACGACGACGTGAAGGCAGCCCTCACCGCCCAGGGTATCCCCTACACCCACGTCTGTAGGGTAATCTCCCGGCGTACCAACCGCCCCACATCCCTTTATCGTGTCATTACACACGAAGAACGGTCCCTTGACCTTCTCTTCTACCAGGGCCTTCACATGTTTCACCATGTGTACCCTGCCGAACCCTCCAACCCTCCTAAACCTCAGCCCCTCCAGTGCGGTAAGTGCCTGAAGTTCGGGCACACCTCACTCGCCTGCCCCCAGGGAAGACCCACCTGCGGCATATGTTCGTCCCCTGACCACGCGACAGGAGCGTGTCGACCCAATGCTGTTGTCAAGTGCGGCAACTGCGGAGGTGACCACGCCGCCTTCTCGCACTCTTGCCCCCGACGGCCTGCGGAAGCCGCTTCTGATTCATCCGCCGCCCCCCTCAAAACCCTTGACGGCAAGTTATCAAACAAGCCCCAGGGAAACGGCACCCAAACCCTGATCCGCTTCCTTGTCTCCTCCCTCCTTAACCTCTTCCCCACCCACCGCAACCACACCGTCCGCATCCTAAGACCGCTCGTGAAACAGTTCTTCGATCTCCAGATCGCCGCCTCCTTCAGCGGGAACTGGATTCACGTTTCGTTGACCCCCTAAACCGCTCCCCTGACTTAAAGTAATTAGTTTATGGATTTACGACTTACCACAGTAAACTCCAACGGCTGTATGAGAAAGAAACCCCTCATACAGCATCTTCTCAATAACGACAGAATCCACATCCTTGGAATCTCTGACACCAAACTCAAAAATCACATGAACTTCACACTTCCCGGTTACCGAATCTTCAGACATGACGGAACCGGAAGGTCCACCGGAGTTGCACTCATCACTGACAATAGGCTTCCCGTCGAAGAATTCGACATTCCCGTCGATTTTTCAAATCTCAATCTCTGCGGCGTGCAACTCCACAGCCCTCGAGGTATAGTGCAGGTCTTCTGCATATACCTCAGACCCAACGACCCCTTTCCCACAGACTTTTTCGACTGGGTGGCGATGCTCCCGCGGGCGATTGTGATGGGCGACTTCAATGCCCGTCACACCGCCTTCGGGGACCGCGACACCAACCACGTAGGGCTCGAACTCGCCCAACAAACCCTACTGACAGACCTCTACCGTATTCGCAACAGGAAGCCAACTTTCATATCCCATCAGGGTACATCCATTATCGACCACATAATAATTACCGACCACTTAACCCCATTCTTCGAGGATGAAGCTGTGATTGCCACAAGCATCGCAAGCGATCACCTACCCCTGTTGGCTTCCTCGACACTCATGGCCCCACCGGACCCGAGATCCCGCACCAGAACGATCCGCGACTGGAATAACGCCCTCTGGGCCGACTTCCAGGACGTGGTTCAACAACAAACAGACGAAATTCCCGAACCTCAGACCGCCGCTGACATCGAAACAGCGTCCCGACTAAGACAATAAAAACGTTCGGACCTCCCCTACCTCCAGCAGTCCTTGCTCTCATTAGGAAAAAGAGACGGATTTACCGCCAAACCCTCACGTAAAAACGGAATACAACCGACTTAACGCCCTCATCCGACGTCAAACCATTCGCTTCCGAGAGGATAAATGGAACGACGCCATCGAAAAACTTGACTACCGTGACGGCGGTCGTTTCTGGCGCAAGCTTAAAGCGATCGCCGGGGACAAAACTAACCCGACCACACATCCCCTCAAAATAGACGACACTGTCATTACTGACCCCCAAAGAAAGGCAGACATTTTCGCCGACACCTTACAAAACGTCCATCAAGTCCCCCGCGACCTCCTCTTCAACGAGGAATTTCTTCAAGAGGCCGCGTTTCACATAAGGGAGGACCAACAAATCAGATTCCCCAGACTGATCCCTGCCCCAGACGCCATGCCCGACCATGACCTTCTTTCCCCTATCACGAAAGCGGAGACTACCGACGCCATTTCTATAGGGAAAAATTCCGCGCCCGGTGAAGACGGCATCACCCGCAAAGTCCTCAGAAACCTTCCTGAGGCCACCATCAACCTTATAACACTCCTGTTTAATCTCTGCCTACGCTTCGGGCACTTCCCAACTGCATGGAAAACAGCCAACGTCATCATGCTGCCCAAACCAAACAAAGACCCACAAAACCCGAACTCCTACCGACCCATCTCCCTACTAAACAGTATAGGAAAAATCTATGAGCGCATCCTTGCCACACCACACGCCTTCGCGGTCACCTAGAACAAAACAACATCGAGTCCGGGTGGGGGGAAGCTTTTCGCGTCCCTTCACTCCGGCCGCGGACGTCCCCCAAGGTTCAATTCTAGCTTTTTATCTTCTATTGCCACGACATCCCCAGACCCCGACATCCCACAGCGCACATCGCGCAATACGCGGACGACACGGTCCTATGGGCCTCAGGTACTTCTGCCCAACGCGCCTCCAGGGCCCTCTCCAACGCCATCACCGAGCTCGAGGGCTGGTGCCAACGTTGGAGAGTCAAACCCAACCCGGCGAAAACCCAAACGATCCTTTTCCGTCACCCCAGAAAAGGCCGCAACCGCAACTTCGATCCCCGCAATGTCCAACTCACCCTGTGGGGTAACCGACTCCGGCTCTCACCACTCGTCACATATCTCGGTGTGGCGTTCTCGTCCACCTTGACCTGGACGGAGGAGGTCCGGCGGGTGCTCGACAGGGTGCAGCGGCGTGCAGCCATAATTTCAAAACTTCGAGGCAACCTCCGTGGCTGTCACCCCAACACCCTCACACATACTTACAAGACGTACATCAGATCAATAATCGAATACCGATCATCCAACTTTTCCACGCTACCACAAAATCTCTCCAAAAAACTTGCCCAGAAGGAAAGGGCGATCGGCCGTCGCGCTCTTCGCCTGGACCGAGACCACCCATCAGAAGAGGTTTGCGGCCTCGCAAATATTCAGCCAATCGAGGCACGACTATCCTCCCTCCGCGGTCGCGCCGTCGACCGTGCAGTAACACAAGACCGCGAAGACATTCTCACAATGCTCCGCACTAGACCACCACGCAACCGCAACCCCAGACTAAAACTCCAACACCCAACCGCCATTTTTCTACGGGACGCCGAGAATCTTCCAGCCGACCTGGAAGAGATCCTCGACAACACCCCGCTCATTTTCCTTCAAAACACTCACCACTAATCACTACCACAGAACAAACTTCTGAAAAGACCGTTCCACACAAACCACCCACACCCAGCACCCTCCAATCGTACCTTCCCTAAACTCTGATATGTTTTATGTTTATGTTTCAGATCTCTTGCCGTCGCTGACGTTGCCTGAGTAGTGTCAGCGGGTATCCTTGCCTTCCAATCGGCTTGCGGTCGTTTTCTTTCGTGCGTGCCATACTGCGTCAGTTCACCAACAAACAAACCCACTCCAGGCTGCAGAAAGCACAAGCTTTAGATCAGCCGTTGGTCGTGGCGGGAAACATCTCGGGCCCTTCGGGACCGTAGTGCTCCCGATCACGATCATATACTTCCTTGATTTCATTCACGAGTCAGAGCGAGAGACGGATATGCGTTATATCTTGTTGTAACTAAATCTGAAACTGCATAGGGCGAGGAAACAAAATCCCGTTCAACCACCAGTTAAAACTTACTTAAACTATATAAGACAACTAATAGAAAAAGCTAGAGAATATAACCTGCCCCTATATCTCTGCTTTATAGACTACAAGAAAGCTTTTGATAGCATTAAATGGGATAAACTGTGTACAATACTAGCAGAAATGGGGGTACCAAAACACATTATCATCCTGATCAAAAATCTGTATCAAAACAGTAAGGCAGTAGTAAAAATTGGCAACCACCTGTCAAAACCTTGTGATATCAAAAAAGGGGTCAGACAGGGTTGCATATTGTCCCCCCTCCTGTTTAACATCTACGGTGAATATGTTATGAGAATAACCATGGACAACTGGGAAGGAGGTTTCACAATTGGCGGCACAAAAATTAGAAATTTACGTTATGCAGATGACACAACTCTCTTAGCGAGTACAGAAACTGAACTAATAGAAATACATAGTTGAAAATGTCAATATGGACTAAAAATAAATCACAACAAAACAAATATAATGATCGGAAGACCGGAAGAACAGAAACCGTCCGGACCTAAGATTTATAAGGGACTACAAAGTGGTGAATAATTTTGTGTTCCTAGGCTCAACCATAAGTAACGAAGGAGGATGTGAATTAGAAATTAGAAGGAGAATACAGATTGCACGCAACGCTACGACTAAATTACAGAATGCGTGGAGGGACAGACAAATCACAGTGAACACAAAAAAGGCAATAGTAGAAGCGCTGATTTTCCCAATAATGACGTGAAACATGGACTGTAAAAATGGCAGACAGAAGACGAATAGATGCCTTTGAAATGTGGGTCTGGAGACGCCTACTCAGAATACCATGGACGGCACATAGAACTAATGTGTCAGTTTTAGAAGAAATCAACAATCCAAATCGCCTCTCTAGCAGAATAAGTGTAAAGATAGTAAAATACTTTGGCCATATAAATAAAAGAAATAGCAGTAACCTTGAGAGACTAATCATACAAGGCAAAGTGGAAGGACCTAAAACGAGAGGAAGATCGCCAAAACGATGGTCGGATAAAATAAAGACACTAACGGGCAAATCTCTTCAAGAAGCCACGAGAACAGCTGTCCACAGAGGAAGATGGCGCGAAGTTGCACGACGAATCCGTAACGAATAAAAACACAAGTCGATGTGCTTTCATAGAGTCACGATTCTTCTGACAAAAAGAGAATGCAGGAGGAGGACTTGTCTAACAGATATTATCTGGTCAAGATTCAAGATGAGACCACCACGCTATTTCCATTTAAATCAGGAGTACCACAGGGCAGTGTGCTAGGTCCGCTGCTGTACTTAATTTATACAATGGATCTACCAACAAAAAGATTAACGACAACAGCGACATATGCTGATGATACAACCATCTTATCTTCCCATTTAGACCCCGCAACAACTTCACGCAAACTCCAAACTCGCCTTATGAAGGTTCAAAACTGGTTAAGAAAATTGCGCATCAAAGCCAATGAAGCAAAATCTATGCATGTCACATTTACGCTGAGGCGAGAAATGGTCCCCCGGTCATGTTAAACTGTCATTAGATTCCACAACAGGATACAGTTAAATACCTGGGTCGTCATCTGGGGGTCAGCAGCCAACTGCACTATTGATATAATTAGAAGATTCCAGTTTAAAGTGTTACGCGATATTGTAAACACTCCGTGGTATGTCCCCAATGAAGTGATCGGACGTGATCTTGGAATAGGCTCAGTTGGCGAAGTTATTACGAAAACTAGTGTTAATTAGCGTGATAGACTCAGTTCATGCCCAAACTATCTAGTTAGTTATTGATTTTAAATGATAAAGATGAAGTGCGTAGACCAGCGGTTCTCAACCTGTGGGGCGCGCCCCCTTAGGGGGGCGCGTAATAACGGAAAGGGGGGCGCGAAGACGCGAGAAGAATGAAGCAAACATTACAGAATAGCTATTTATGGTATAAGTGAATAAAGAGAAATCCACTAAATGAAAAGTTTTGCAGAAGCATTACCTAACATCCTGTATGTGGACCGCGAGCGATTGAACATCGATGCATATTTTCACGACGCGGCGGTAAGTATTGTCAGACATGGCAAAATTTTGCAATTCATGATGGAATCTTGGGCTTGTAGCGACGTAGTAGCGGCAGAGCAAAATAGATTTAAATAGATATTGGTATTTTATTAGTACTCCAATAAAACAGCTGGAAGGGGGGCGTGGTTAAAATGAATTCAGAAAAGTGGGTCCCAAATACTAAAACGTTGAGAAACGCTGGCGTAGACTCAAGAGATTTAAACCTTCAGACTTACATATTTAATAAATTCGCTTAAATCATTTCTAGTTGTTGCCAACGTTTAGGTTAAGATATAGTTAAGACAGTTTAGGTTAGTTCGTGGTCACTCTAGGATAACGTATAAAGCGGAATTGTTATATTGCAATAACCCACATGACGTATTACATATTCATATCAATTACTGAATGCTATACTGTAATATATCAGATTGTAAATAGCTAATACAATAAAAAACGGAATCCTGAATTAGAGGTTTCGAACTTTAGCCCTAAAAGTTTACATGCAATTCCATATTTCGCTTTGTCAAGATTCAGAAATCTGAGACTTTCACAGGTAATAAAAAAATTGAAAAAACTACCATAAACTACACGAAAATGCGTTTTCTATGTATAATTATTAAAATTTGGACCTTGAAAGGTTGTGTCCTTGATCTTGAAAGGTTTCACTTGTGTCATTGGCCCAAACAATCTTTAAGGAAGTTCCGGTTGTGACCTTGACCTTGAACTTGAGGTCAGGAAATTGCTTTATATTAGCCTTGTTACTATGATTGCCAGTATTCAATCTTCCACATCATGTTGTTCTTGTACATCGTCTTGTTCGGAAGAAGAGCTGGAAACCCTCCATAATGGAATCCGATTCCAGCTCTAGGACTACCCTTGGCCGCTGCTGCAGAGCAAGGACCTGCCAGAGCATCCATATCACATCCTCCACGACTTCTTCATCTCGATAAATCTAGGTAAGGACTTCTTCGAATACAACTGAGGTGAATTCCGGCACGAAAGAGAACTCCGCGTACCACATCGTCCACGAGCTGGAGGAGATGGTCGAGTGGTTGGAGGATCTCTACGGCTGGAAGTAGCAGATAGAGCTATTGAAGGTGTGGGTATAATCACTGAACCAGAAATTGAGAAATCATTACTGGACTACGGAGCTATAAGTTCAAGAATTATATTGATCAGAATAAAATTGGACGAGATTTTAAGTATTATACAAATTTACGCACCAAATGAGGGAAGCACGAAAAATGTAGTAACAGAGTTCTATAATAGATTACAAGAAATAGTTGAGAGCGAAAGAGAAAAAGCAAAACATGTAGGTACTAATTATCGGGGACTGGAATGCGAAAACTGGAAAAGATGAAAGAGCAGGATTTGGTAGTAAGTGCCTATAGGGAAATTTGGAGGTGAATCAGTAATAAATGGAGAGAAAATGATACAATTCTGTGTGGAAAATCAGTTGTTAATAGGGAAGGGGGTAAAATGCATCTTTTTTTTAGTTTTTTGCAAATATCTCAAAAACTATGAGCCACTTTCACATCGACATGGCAAGTAGAGGCTGATCTCCGTAGATGTTCTTCATCTTTAGTGCTCTGTTCATACCCATCAAAAACGACAGTTGATTTTCCATATTGAGTAACAAAATAGCCTGTGTACTGCTGACGTATTGCTTTGAACTTTGCTGGGCGTTGCTACACTACACGATAGAGGAGGTGTCCTCCATCAATAACATATGAAACTCCGGGTGGCTTTTTGATGATAGCAGATGGCTCATTCGCTTCCTTCCTCATCAAAAAGGGGCGAAGGCTAAGCACATAGCTCGTATTTGAAGATTTCCGCTAGTTTCTCTTCCGTCCTTACTGTGCACACCATCTGGTATAGAAGCTGGTTTGGGTTCAGACACAAGTATCATTACGTATTGTGACTGCTTTTGAAACGGTAGCTAGAGACTTAATAGCGTACTTCCTCTTTAATTGAATGTCACTGAATTTCTTGCCCTTGATCTCCTTCAATGATACTGCACCAATTTCAAACGCTTCATCACAATTAACATTTTCATCGGCCACAACACCTGTGGATTACGATTACAATTTCATGGTGTTTTGAGCAATTTTTACAGAAAGTAGAAATTCAATGTAACTTGCCCCTTTCATATCTCAGCAACCCTTGACTTTAGGAAAAAAATGTATAAGAGCATTTTTACTCAAAATTAAATGTACTTTAATTTTGTGTATGATGATGTTTGCGATAGACCTCATAGTTTTTGAGATATTTGCAAAAAACTAAAAAAAAAAACATTTTGCCCACTTCCCTCCCCCCCTCGCTAAACCCGACGAGGGAAACTCTGGGACTTTTTACCACTTATTACGGTGAGGGTAATAAACAACTTGTGACAGGTTTCAACTTTTTTGTTTGGATGTCAAGGTTGCGCCTATTTTTTATCTAATTTTACTGTACTAAGAGGATAGTGCAAGATGCAAAGAGGGAAACCTGGGAGAAATTTGGAAATGAGGTAGAACAATACAAAAACGATAGATGTTTTTGGCTGGTAGTTAAAAAATTGAAGGGAAACAGTTTGCCAAAAATTAGAAATATAAAAGATAAAAACAATAACCTAATCACAGATAAGGAAGGTATTTTGGAAGTATGACGTAAATACTATGAAGTAAAATTTGACAAGAAATTAGACAATAGAGAAGAGTACAGAGAAATTGAAAGTGATAAAGATGAATATGATAATAGTATAAAGAGGGAGGAAGTTGAGCAGGTTATAAGTGAGATGAAAGGTAGGAAAGCCGCTGGGAAGGATGAAATCACACCAGAAATGATAAAAATGAGGGGGACAGAAAGTTCCTCATTGGTTGGTAGATATATTCGGGGAGGCTTGAAAAAAAGAAGTGTTAGGTACCTAAAGAATGGGAACAAAATTTAATTTTGCCGCTATATCAGAAGGGTAGTTTTAGTGAGTGTGAGAATTAACGTGCATTGAGCTTCTCATCGGTGGTGTGTAAATTATATATGAAGATACTGAAGAGAAGATTACCTATATGAAGAAACAAAAGGAGTACCTACTAAGTGAAGAGCAGGCTGCATTCACACTAGGGCGCCAGACACAAGACCACACCCCCACCCTCGCGATGATAATAGGGAAAAGCTTAGAAAAAAGGAAAGCGTTTCGTATTGCTTTTCCCGATATAAGGACGGCTTTTGACAATATTGATAGGCTTAAAACTTGAAAATTCCTTGAGGAATAAGTACGGGGTAAACCATAAATTAATTAGAGTTATTAAAGGTAAATATAAAAACGTGGAAGGGTATGTGAGAGTTAATCAAGGAGTTTCTGAAAAATTTGTGATTAAAAAGGGTATTAAACAAGGGGATAGTTTGAGCCCCTTGTTGTTTATATTGGTTGTAAATAAAGTTAAAAAAATGTAATATAAAAGTAAAGAAAACAAAGATTGGTAACAGAAGACTGCAAGCTATTTATTTACAGCACTTGTCATATGCAGATGATGTGATACTGTTTGCAAAAAAAGATAGTGACTTGCAAGTGGCAATTGAAGCATGGAGTGAATGTTTAGGGGAAGTGAACTTAGAGTTATTTGGGAAATATAATAGCGAGGGATGGTAAAGTTAGACAAGAAATAGTTAATAGGATTAAAAAGACCAATCAAATATATTACAAAATATATAACACGTTGATAGGAAAGAAAGAATTAGAAACAAAAACAAAAATGCAAATACTTATAATTATAATGCAGTATACTTACCTACACTTACCTACGGTGCAGAGAACTGGGTGTTAACAGATGATCTGAGATCAAAGATTACTGCAGTTGAAATGAAATAGTCACCGGATACACCAGAAGGAACAGAATATACAGGGTGTTTCAAAATTGCACGGCACCATTTTAGGGATGTGTTCTCTAGTACAAAATATTACGATTTACCTAAAATTACCTTAGTCCAAAAGTTAATATTTAGGGAGATACAGGGTGTTAAAGCCGAAATTTTAATTTTATTTTTGGCTGTAATTTCAAAAGTTTTCAAAATATTGACATGAAAATTGCGAAAACTACCTTTCTTGGGACGAGAAATAATAATCCGTCCTAGCTGTTTTTTGCTTCTCCGAAAGATTTCCTTTCCCTCTTGTATTTTCCTTTTGCCGTCCTCAGTTGAGGAGCTCTCTGCATCCTGATAATTATATCTCAACATTTGAGTTTTATTTTTGTGCTCCGCAACCAATATAACATTTCTCTGTACCGTGTGTTGCCTATCCTGAATTTTGTTCTGCACACCTTCAAACAGCCTTGTCCTTTTATCATTCTTATCTATATTTACTTATTGTAGGTTATAACAGTTTATTGTACCTAGTTAATTTTTAAACCTGATTATTTCAGTTGTTGTCTTTATTCCTCTTTGTTTACCAATGCTTCGTCCTTCTCTTCGCTTCTTTGATGTTGTTTAGGCACTGTACCTTTTCAACTTCCAATTGACACCAATCATTTTCAAATTGAGAATAAACACGTTCAAATTGAGACAAAACAATCTGAAATCGATTAAACACAAATTGAGAACTAACACGATGAAATTGAGAATAAATATATTCAGTGCTTTTTTGTCATAGAACGCACCGGAACGGCTTTCCGGCACCTTTTTTCGATGGATTTTTCAAGTTTTAAAAGTAACTTTTGAAAATTTGATGTTTGGTCCACGTGGACTTGAATCGCCCTGTCGATTAGGTGACATTTCAAGAAGTGGAAATTAGAAACTTGTCAATCAGACTGCAACTAAATGAAAGAGAAATAATTCGTTGATTCCGTGAATACATTCTCGAAAATACATATCCAGAAAAACTGTTGCATTTGATACGGACTCTGAATACCATTCTCATTTCTACAAGTGAATGTGATCGCGGGTTTTCGCAGATGAATCTAATTGCCACCCCAACAAGAGCTTCGTTGAAGACTAAGACAACTTCAGCACATTTGTTCATCAAACTTGTTGGACCACCTCTAAGACTTTTCGATACTTCATGGTACGTTGATCTGTGGTTACTCAGAGGATAACATTCGGCCATAGATACTAACAGCAAGGAAAGGAGTCGAGACGATTTCTCGGTCGAGAATTGGACAAAACTTTGGAATTTGTGAATGCTAATTTTTTAAATCATCAAATTAAGTTAATTTCAAAAAGTTAGTCTTTAACTGTTGCTGTTTTTATTTTCCTTTCTGTTTTGTATTGTTGATATTTTATGTTTTAGAATAATCGTTGAATTAAAATTATTTTGATATTCCACTAATTTTGATTTATTTTTATTTACGCACCACGTCACGTGACGTTTATAGTGTATAGTTGGTTGCCTACATATTGCGTTTATTGTAAAAGTATACATAGGGGATATGTATACTAAAAAGAAAATTTCCCTGTATGTCTCACATGTCAGGCCACACCCGGTATACCTACTTCATTTTTTTAATAAAAGATTAACAAGATGTGAGTTCCGGCACCTTTTTTCTTACAAAAAAAGCACTGAATATATTCAAATTGAGAATAAACACATTCAAATTGAGACAAAACAAGCTGAAATCAATTAAACACATTCAAATTGAGAATTAACATAATCAAATTGAGAATAAACATATTCAAATTGAGAATAATCAATGTAAAATTGGGAAGCAATTCATTTTATTGTATCAACTACAAAAATTAGTAGAAACAAAGATGACTACCTACATGTATATTAAGTTATTTTAAATAATATTTATACACTTATTGGCAATTTTGTCTCATCACCAATTATTAATTTCTCTCCAGTTGATGGTTTTGTTATATGTACAGGGTGGTCCAAATTGGACACTTTTGATAGGAAACACCAATTTCTAGGGGAGCTGGAAAAAAACTAACCTACATGTTACGAGCTCGATTTTTGTGAGAAAGTGAATGCCGAAAACCGCACATCGATATCTTGAACTGTTTAGAAGATATAGGGTGGTTTTCAATTTTGTGCATTTTTGACCCACCCCCGTAACTTATTTATTTATGAATATTTTTTGTTTGTGTAAAAACATTCTTAAGGCACTTTTTTTAAAGGAATCCAATGGTGTCCCAAATTTTTTTGTAAAAAGAATGGTTTTGAAGCTATGAAATTGGTGTTTCCTATCAAAAGTGTCCAATTTGGACCACCCTGTACCTACATACGTTTTCCTATACAGTGAGCACGTAAAGGTTGGAACAAATTCGTTAAAATCTTTATTGGGCAAGTAAGAAAATAATGCTCGGACACGTCGATTTTATTTTTTTGATGCGCATTTTTTGGTATGCGTATATTTTTTATTACGCCACCCCTCTTCGAGTGATGACATCATCATCTGTTTTTTTAAATGGCAACACCCTCATCTTTTGATCGTACCATTTAAAAGAGCACATTTTTTTGCTTATGGACGCCAAAGTTTACGGTATGTTACATAACAATATTTTTGAGAAATTAGTACCACAATTTTTGCACAATTTGTTATTGGCGGCGCATTAAATGCTGAAAAATATTTGAATTTGCTACAAAAACAGATAATTCCTGCACTTATAGCACTATATCCAAATAATCAAAATCCCCAAATGCCGGATGAACCAATATGGTACCAACAAGAAGGCGCGCCACTCTATTATTCACGGATTGGGCGTCATTATCTAAACACCGTTTTCGCCAATAGATGGATATTGTCAAGAGGTGAATGACATGCAATTTGAACATTCAATTTATTGGGTTTTAGTTGTATTTATTATTTATTCTATTGTTATTTCATTACATTGTTATGAATTCTAAAACTTTTTTTTCGAAAATATTGTTATGTAACATACCACAAAATTTGGCGTCTATACCCATAAAAATGTGCTCTTTCAAATGGTATTATCAAAAGAGGGTGTTGCCATTTAAAAAAACTGATGATGACGTCATAACTCGAGCAGGGATGACGTAATAAAAAATATACGTATACAAAAAAAATGCGCATCAAAAAAATAAAATCGACGTGTCCGAGCATTATTTTCTTACTTGCCCAATAAAGATTTTATCGAAGTTGTTCCAACCTTTACGTGCTCACTGTATAATGTTTTCTATATACATACACAGCTGACGAGGAGAAACTCAGTTTGGGGTAATTTCTGGCAACTGTACAACAGTTTCATTTATAAAAATTATTGTTGATATATTTTTTGATATAATATTGATGATTTTTTTGAATTTTCAGTTGTTATTTCCCAATTTGAAGTTATTTGGTCTCAATTTGAATGTATTTATTTTCTATCTGAAAGTGTCTATTGTCAATTCAATGCGTTTAATCAATTTGAAATTGATTATTCTCAATTTGATTATGTTTATTCTCAATTTAAATGTGTTTAAGTAATTTCAGATTGTTTTGTCTCAATTTGAATGTGTTTATTCTCAATTTGAAGATGATTAGTCTCAACTTGAAGTTGAAAAGGTATAGATATGATTCAATATTTGAATTTTGATTTCGTAACGTTTAAAACCACACCTCTCTTACACTATTACCTCATCTCTCCTTCGTCTCTTAGTATGTATTATAATGATAAAATAAAACTTTAAAGATTTTACAACCCGTTTTATCTGCTTCCATATTTTTCGATACAGTCTTTACTACCTACTAATAAAATTCATAAACTCTCTAAACTGAATTTTAATGCAATTTCCCACTCCCTACAGCAAAAGATCACAACTAATTCAATTTTATAGTTGAGTAGCTCAATTGGTTAAGCGTATGTCTGGCCACAGAGATTAAAAATGACCCAGGTTCGATTCCCAGGGCCACACATACATCAGAAATACCTGACCACTTCCTTTCGAAGACAATGACAAACCACCGAGGTATTTCCACCTAGCAAATCTTCTCTGGAGCAGAAGTGCAAGCACTTCCGTGGTTCAGACCACTTAAAGCTTAAGTCCCCTATGTCTGTAGACCAGTGGTTCTCAATCCGTGGTCCGCGGAACACTGGTGCTCCGTGAAGCCACTTCGAGTGTTCCGCGAGAAAATTAAGTACACAATTACACAATTAAAAACTGTTTCAAAAGAAAATGTTAAAAAATTAAATTTGAAAAATATTTTGAATTTTTGTAAGTTTTAACTGATTTTTAAATAGGTAAATATGTTTGCGTTAATAAATATCGGTATTTTCTTCTTTTATAAAAGTAACACTTTGAAGCGGGGGTGACTTTCCTGCGCCCGCATACGATATGAGTTTTGTTTTTGCTTTTCCACAATGGACTTATTTTTGCGAACAATCTCCTGGTTTAAAGCTCACGATGTATTGTAAGTGTTCCGCGCAACAAAATATCAAAGTTTAGTGTTCCCCGACTTAAAAAAGATTGAGAACCACTGCTGTAGACCACCACAGACAAATGGGAAGAAGATGGCACTCTTAAGAGAGATTTTTAGTCAGCAAATCTTAATTTGAAGCAGAAGAGAGTTTCGTGTAAATGTCACATAATTACAGGCAATAATGAATGTCCATGAATAATAAAAACACAATTGGTTTTATACATATTTATATTTGACTATATTGTAAATATATAAAAATCATACATGCTCTTATAGTACGTTGTGTTATACGTATTCCATAAAAAGATTAGTAATTGTTGCACTACGAGCGCTACTTATAAAATTGTTATTCAATAAAACGCTTCAGCTAGTAATTTTACGTTAAGTAAAATATGTCCATAAGCAAGTTCTATTATGAAGGTGATGCTTCCCTGAAGGCAACTGTTTCTTATCGGTGGTAATGATAAAATAATAAAGAAAACTTTCTCAATAGTCAATTTTGGAAGAGTTTTTCAACAGTTCAAAACCTGTTTTTCAAGTATGATCATATTCCTGAGAACAAAAATTATTACATGCAGTATGCAGTGTAAAGAAGACAATTTGGTTTTCCAAATTTTCAATAAAAATATGTAAATTATTTTAGTGAACACCACAGAGTTATATTATTTGTACAGCTACATTATGGTCTATCTTATTAATAGTATTTACATAATCTAACTGGAATCGGTTTTGTAAATTTTGTAAAATTTTCCAAATCTTTTGTTTTACTTACTTATTATGTTGCATTTTTTGCAAAAACCATAATTTGTGTTAACACTGCACTAATCGAAATTCAGATAAATAGTCAAAAACACTTAAAATAATATATACATAAGTGGAAAATAGAAACGCTGTAAAAAATAAATTATTAAATAAAATACAAAGGTGTGTGCAGCCTCTGCATGTGTTGCACAATATAATACAAAAGTAGCGTTAACTTTACAACATTCAAATCTTTGTGTAAACATATAATATGTAGTAGTTAAACTCCAATAATTACTTGAATAAGTACACAACGATTTGAATAATTACATCTGAACAAACTTAAATCGCTATTTAATTTCATTTAAATACCTATTTAAAAAATTCTTATATAAACATAGATTCACTAAATATTAACAGGTAAATCTTCTGGCACATGGTACATCGTGACTTGAGTATCGTCTGATTGAGTGGGTGTAGTCATATTAGACTTACTTGAACTAGTTGAATGCTGTGAATTTGACTTTTCTAAAGGCCAATGTGTGCTTAATTGTGTATTTTCATGGCAATCTTCGGCACCAAGCGATATATCAGCTATAATTCCGCTTTCTATAAACATGAAAAAGTTAAAATCACACCCATACGTTATGGATTATATCATCGTCTTACCTGTCGAACATTGACTATTAAGCGTACCAGACCTGCGGCATGCTTTTGGGCTACCACACACCGACTCAAAACCGGGAAGTGTTACAGAGGTTGGTGTGGATATTCCACAGCCTATTGAACCACCAGAACTGGTACTACTTGATGAAATACTAGACATGGAAATTACTGAATGTGGTCTTTTACTTCTACAAAGCTCAGTAACCGGACCTGCTATAGAATTACGGAAACGTGGAGCAGCTAAAATAAATTTTATTCCTTTATACATTTACAAAAACATATGCTTTAATTATTACATATTCTAAAGCAATGTAATACAAAATGTTCATTTTACTAAGTAGACAACTTTGATTATGTACAACAACCTCAATGTGTGTGTTCGAAGTCAGCTGCGTTTAAAATAATTAAAATGTTTACGGAGCACAATGCACTTAATGATTTGCCGAAATGTCGTTGAAGAAAAGATGCTACGAATACAAAGGCAGAAAAAAGTGTTTTGAAACGTTTGAAGACAAACCCGTGCAAGTCTGTACGTGAAATTGTTAAAAAGGTAGGAGTTTGAGCTCGATCAAAGAAGCGATATGGAAGATTGCACAGCATTTTGGTTGGAAACAAAATTCGTTGCATCTTAATGGATGACGAAACACATGTAAAAATGGGCAGTCATACACTCCCAGGGCCCCATTTTTATATTACAGTTAGAAGAGGATGTCAACGACGGAATGAAGGCGGTAAGAGTGGATAAATTTGGCAAAAAAATACTTGTATGGTAGATAATTTATTCATGTGGGCCTTAAAAGTTTACCATTTTTTACCACCATCAGGGGGGAGGGTAAAGGGTGTTTGTTTCTATTTCTGCCTCATATTTCTTTTGCCCTTCTTTTTGTGTAAAGACTTCTTACATCATATTCTGATTTGTCACGTTGTAGATCCTTTTTAAGTTTTCATCCACCTCCTTTGTTGCTAGGGCGTTCCACACATCTTCTCTTTCAACTTTATCGAAGGCTTTCGATATATCAATGAAGCACATGACAGCCCCATCACCCGCCAGCCTTAAATAAATGATTAGCGAAACTGAAACGGAGCATAGCCGGACGGAAAATTAGTTGACAACCTTTAACACAAAGACTAGGACAATAGGATGCTGGAAGGTAAAGATGATACTCGAACAAGGAAGACTGGCATAAATAGCAAAGGAAGCAACGACATACAAGGGAGAGGTACTAGGACTCAGTGAAACAAGATGGAATGGATACAGAGAGCAACAAACCCAAAACAGCTTGACATTACTATATTCTGGAAGAGGAGGAGAGGACCATCAAAGCGGAGTAGGAATACTGCTATCCAGAAATGCAAAACATAGCCCGAGTGAATGGAATCCCGTAAACAAAAGAATCATTACAGTGAGATTCAAGTCCCATATATACGCAATATCTCAAAAATACAGTGTTATGCCTCCACCGAAGTAGCAGACAACCACACAAAAGAAGTATTTTACAGGAGTATGACAAGAACAATGTATAATATAAAGAAACGGGGCATAATAATAAATTGTTATGGGAGACCTGAACGCCATGGCGGGGGCGCAGAATGAAAGAATCAAAAATATAGAGGGGAAGCACGGCACGGCGTCGGTAGACGCAACGAAAATGGTGAAATGCTCGTAGATTTTGCAAGAAAAATAACTTAGTAATTGGAGGTACGATTTTCCCACATAAAGAATGCCATAAGATAACATGGATAAGCCCTGGATGAAGAATACAAAACCAAATCGACAACGTGGCAATTAGCAAAAAATTGAAGCATTCACTATTAGATGTAAGAAATAGAAGGGGAGCAGATGCTGACCACCACCTCGCGACAGCTCAAATCAGACTAAGAATAGCACGAATAAATAAGACTATGGAAAGAAGAACAAGAAGATTTGATGTGCAGAAGTTAAAAAACACTAAGATAAAGGAAATCTACTACAAAGAGCTCCAAAAAAAATATAAGCATTACAATGAAGGCAGTGAAAATGAATTGGAAATAGAAATAGATGTTAACCAAAAAGAGACAAAAACAATAAACTACTGCTAACCGTGGAAGAGCAATTAGAAAGATGGCAAGAACGCTTCCAAAATATTTTCAAGAAGGAAGAGAGAACAGAACAGAGAGAGGAGGAAGAAAATGAACCAGAGGAGGACGAGACACAACCTGACGATAGAACAAATACAAATCCCCCAAAACTAAAGAGATTGAAAGAGCAATAGTGTCACTTAATAATAGAAAATCGCCGGGTATAGATAACTATAGCCACTGCAAGAATATTAAAACCAGTGTTTGAAACAATATGACAAACAAATAAACTAACAGATCAGTGGAAGGAAGAATCAAAGATGGGAGATACAAGCCAATGCAATAACCAGAGGGGCATAACGTTGCTATCTGTCCCATCCAAAATGTTTAGTAAACTAATACTAGACCGTATTTAAAGATGCATATAAGCACAACTACGGAAGGAGCAAGCCGGTTTTCGAAGCGGTAGGTCTTACATAGACCAAATAAATACCATTAGGATAATTATAGGGCAGAGGGCAGATTGTAGAGTACCAAGCTAGCCTATACCTGACGTTGATAGATTTTCAGAAGGCCTTTGACCAGATAATCAGATTAAGTATATGGGAAGCACTGACAGCCAAAAGAATCGAATCCCCAATAAAGTAATAGACCTCATAAAAGAAAACTACAGAGACTTCAGCTGTAGAGTTTTACATCAGGGAAGGCTAACAAATGAAATAAATGTTGAAACTGGGGTAAGGTAAAGGTGTCTCCCGTCACCGAATCTTTTCCACTGCTTGATGGACGAAATAATGGAGAATGCAACCAAAGGACAGAGAAGAGGACTACAGTGGGACCTAAGAGAACATCTAGAAGACCTTGATTATGCTGATACTGTTTGTTTGCTGAACCAAAGCTTCCGTGATATGGAGAGTAAGCTAATAAAGGTAAAACAAGAACCCAAAAAAATAGGTATGCACATAAGAAATCAGTATCTAAACGAATGAACAACTTGAACACATGCTTGATGGGAATAATGTGGATTGCGTAAACAGCTTCTGTTACCTGGGAAGCATGATCACTGGAGATGGAGGCGCAGATACAAACGTAAATCAACGAATCAACAAAGCAAAAGGTACTTTCGCACAACTAACGAGCATATAGAAATTGTCTAGAATCTCCAATAAACTAAAAATTAGGATATTTAACTCCAACGTTAATATTACCTATCTACAAAAAAGGGGATAGACAAATTTGCGATAATTATAGAGCAATTTGCCTCTCCTCGGTAGCCTATAAAACATTTACGAGAATAATCGAACAGAAATTAAGAAGACATGTAGATAACCAACTAGAGGATGAACAAGCTGCATTCAGGAAAGGCAGGCAAACAACAGATAATATCTTTGCGATAAGAAATATTATAGAAAAAAAGATACAGACCGGAGAACAACTCATACTAACGTTCATCGACCTCAGAGCAGCTTTTGATATGATATGCAGGAAAGCTTTACTAGGATGCCTCAAACAAATAAATGTACCAGCCAAAATTTTACAAATCATAAATGTATTATATAGAAACATTTCAGCCAAGGTTCAACTAAACGGGTATCGCTCTGAAAGTTTTCGCGTCAGAAAAGGAGTTAAACAGGGCGACACATTAAGCCCCCTCCTATTTACAATAGCCATCGATAGAATCCTGAAAAACATCAAGAATAAAATAGGAGGTGTACAAACTACAATAGGGTACCGGAACATGCAACCAATACAAATTGACTCCCTCCTATATGCTGACGATGTAGTGCTAATAGCTGAGACGAAAGTGAAAATGCAAAAATTGTTAAATATATGGACAGTTGAAATAAATAAATTGAAAATGGAAATAAACCCTGACAAAAGTAAGATGATGGTCATTAACAAGAGAGAAGAAAATACGCATATTAAACTAAACCAACTAGGAGTACGACTTGAGGAGGTCTCAACTTTTGAATACTTGGGCTCGATTATAACAAATGACAGTAACATAGAGGCAGACATATCTAGTAAAATTAAAAAAGCAACGAACATCTATTATGCACTAAATAATACAATATTTGGTAAAAAGGAAATAAACGAAAAACAAAACTACTAATCTATAATAGTATAGCGGTTCCATCGTTATTGTATGGAAGTGAAACATGGAATATACAACAAGAATACGAGAGTAGACTAACTATGGTCGAAATGAAATTTTTAAGAAAAATTGCTGGACTAACAAAATGGGATCACATCAGAAATGCAGATATTGCAAATCAACTCCAACAGGAACCAATAATAAAAAAATATGAAAATAAGATGCTAGAGTGGTACGGACACGTGTCCAGAATGCAAGACAACAGAATACCGAAAAAGATAATGGAGGCCAAAATAATTAAGAAGAAGAAAAGGGGAAGGCCCAAAAAGACATGGATGGAAGAAGTGACTAAAAGGAGCGGACTCAGAGGATGCAGTATAAGAGAACTAAGAGAAAAGGCCAAAGATAGAAAAGAGTATAAAAAATGGATTAGGAAGACCTAAATATCCGACACCCGACGGGTATAAGGATAAATGGTGAAGAAGAAGAAGAACTCCAACGTCAAGTCGGTACTTTTATACGGCAGCGAGTCCTGGCTGGTAACAAAAGCTAAAACACATAAACTACAGTGCTTCATAAACTGATGCTTAAGAAATATCTTAAATCTCAGATGGCCAGATGTAATAACAAACACAGAGCTTTGGGAAAGAGCAACACAGCAACCTATTAAACAAAGAAATAAAAAAACGTAAATAGAAATGGATTGGTCACACATTTTAGGGGATGCCCTAAAACATCACGGAGGCAAACTGTAATACGAGGGATGAAATAGCACGGTTGGAACTGGAATAAGCTGAGAAGGAGAGCAGAAAATAGAACCAGATGGCAACGCAACATTGAGGCCCTATGCTCCTGATGGAGTTCAAGGATCAAAGAGAGATAGTAGATGATTTGTTCATGTGGCCTTAAAAGTCTACCACTTTTTACTACTGGAAGAACAGAGAAAAGTGCGTAAAAAACGTTTACTGCATCTTTGTCGAAAACATGATATTCTGTCACGTGTTTTTGGATTTTTTGAGTCATTTTAAATTATTGTTAAGATTTTTCAGTACGGCCTTGTCCCTTAAGTTTGATTCCGTGTCAATTATTTTATTTATGCTTCAGTTTAATTTCATTAGTCTGGAGGACATGAAAGGTTAACCCTATACTGCACGTTCTTCCCTTGCAGTTCTACGAAATCTTTAAAGTCATTTCAGTACGTTTCGTTTTTGTAAAAGGTTCCTTTGTTCGAATCCCAAGACAACCTAACATGATGTCATATTGTTCCAGTTGATATGACTCCTCGTGATATGTTTTACGCGATGCCATGTCAGCAACGCCGTCCGTATGTTTCTACACCCCGACCCCTCAGTACGCGGCAATCTCTCCACCATGTCGGACGTTTTGGCTTAATTATTACGGGTGTGCAAGCTTGTTGCTTCCAGTGTGAGTCCTTATACCACCGAGAAGGTTTTTCGTTTCTTTGGTAGCTTTGTTAAGCTATACGGTAGAATCCGGATTATCCCAAGAAAGGTCATACAATTTCGGAATGAGACAGTTGTGTGTGATTATTTTGTGTTAAGTTTAACGGAAGTGGGAAGTATCGTCATCACACATTTTCCCTAACCCGGGATCAAGAAAACCCCCAATCTCTGGAATAGTCTTCGTCGTCTTGCACCCGTCTTTTGGAGGAAGGACACCATCTCCTTCGTTGTTGGTAGCCACCTTTTTAAACGTCTGCCACGTACTCCCCCGCGATTCTAAGAACACCTCGCCAGGTAAATCATTTCTACTCATCTCTTTTCGCTGAACCTGCTTTTGCCGTTGTGGTTCAACGTTAGTTTCATTTCCGACGACTACCTCTTGCTCGCAGGCCTTTTCAGGGAAATTCAGTTGTTAAAAGTTTAATGAGTACCACCTTTTGTTATTTGTATTTGTCATTTTGTGTTTTGGTGTGCAACTTGTAATTTGAAGTCGTTGTCTCGCCCATCTGTTTGAGCGGGTGGCATGTGAGAAGGCTGTGTGGATTGCATGTTGGCAGATTCACTACTTCCACATGAGTAAAGTTTGAGTTGTGTTTGAACGAAAACATTTGTGGTAACGTAGGACACAAGTGTCAAACGAAAACTTTTGTGTTCAAGTAACGTTCTTTCGTGTTCAGTTTGAAGTTCAAGTATCAAGTCAAGTTTAAAATACTGTTTTGTGTTATGTTGCATGTGTGTAAAATTATTGGTGCTTATTGAATTTGTTAATGTATTATTAGTGTTTTCCTAGTTTCTCTGTTTGGGATTGAGGGACTAAGCTTGTGATTGATTTGCAGTACTTAAAGTAAATGTAGTACCCTCAATCCTCCTTCCCGTACAGTAAGTATTGTATTTGTAATTTGTTATAACGTAATATTTTTGATTGTCTTTTGTGTAATTTCTTGTATTCATTTTTGTGCTTTTGATTCATTAAATATTTCATTGTCAATTTAGTTGGCCTTGTTATTTGTGTTCAATGTTTCCCGATATTAATTGTGTTTCAGGGTTTTGATTTATGTGTAAAGTGTTAGCCTGCTTACAAGTTTCAGTTAAGTAAAGTAATTTTCAGTAGCAAGGTAAGTTACATCTTACGCAGGGTGCAGCAACAACCCCTTTTCCGAGCCCTTGGGAATCTTCTGTGGTGGGTTCCTATTTAGACCTCAGGGTGACATATCACAGTGGCGCCCAATTTTCATCCCGATTATGACCAACTCTTAATTAAAGGGTTCTACCATTTCGAACCCCCCATCTCCACTGTTTAGTCTAGCTGCGAGCTTAAGGGATTCCATCATCCCCCATTTAATGTCGTAGTGCAGGATTGCCACGTGACAATTCCATTGTTATTTTGACCAGATCTGGCAACCACTCATTATGCCAGTGCTACTTTGCATTCTAAAAAGAGGGCAATCTACGCCGGATTGAACGATAGTGGGCTATTATAAAACAACACGTGAAAAAAGATGGTGGAAATGTGGAAAAGCTAAAACTTCAGTAATCGAAAAGTTTCAAAAAAAGGTGCACAAAAGTTTATAGGTGACATCCGTGGCAAAGTGCAAAATTTCTGCCGTTCCTGATCATAATAAAACTTCATATGATATATACAGTGAGCACGTAAAGGTTGGAATAAATTCGATAAAATCTTTATTGGGCAAGTAAGAAAATAATGCTCGGACACGTCGATTTTCCTTTTTAGATGCGCATTTTTTAGTATACGTATATTTTTTATTACGTCATCCCTCTTCGAGTTATGACGTCATCATCAGTTTTTTTAAATAGCAACACCCTCTTTTGATAATACCATTTAAAAGAGCACATTTTTCTGGGTATAGACGCCAAATTTTGTGGTATGTTACATAACAATATTTTCGAAAAAAAACGTTTTAGAATTCATAACAATGTAATGAAATAACAATAGAAGAAATAATAAATACAACTAAAACCCATTAAATTAAACGTTGAAATTGCATATCATTCACCTCTTGACAATATCCATCTATTGACGATTCAGATAATCACGCACAATCTGTGAATGATGAGGTGACGCGCCATCTTGTTGGTACCATATTGATTCGTCCGGCATTTGGGGATTTTGATTAGTTGGATATAGTGCTACAAGCGCGGGAATTATCTGTTGTTGTAAAAAATTCAAATGTTTTTCAGCATTTAATGCGCCGTCAATATCAAATGGTGCAACAATTGTGGTACTAATTTCTCGAAAATATTGTTATGTAACATACCATAAAATTTGGCGTCTATACGCAGAAAAATGCGCTCTTTTAAATGGTACTATCAAAAGAGGGTGTTGCTATTTAAAAAAACTGATGATGACGTCATAACTCGAACAGGGATGACGTAATAAAAAATATACGTATACTAAAAAATGCGCATCTAAAAAAGATAATCGACGTGTCCGAGCATTATTTTCTTACTTGCCCAATAAATATTTTATCGAATTTATTCCAACCTTTACGTGCTCACTGTATAACCTTATGTTACAGTAAATAAATAAATTTTATCCAATTCAGTTACGAAATGTCAACATTTCGACATTGATTTTAGTTGTGAAAAGTGGTTCATTTTGTAACTAGTTACAAAATATGCTCCCATTTTGTAACTAGTTACAAAAAGATGATTTGAGTTGCGAAAAGTGGTTCATTTTGTAACTAGTTACAAAATATGCTCCCATTTTATCACTCCCATTTTATCACGATGACCCAACTCCTTTTTTAAGAAGATGTGGCATTTACATTTTGTTATCTGAATTGGATAAAATCTTGTATGAAACACGTTGCAAAACATGTCTTTTTATCACATGGCGTGTTGTTCATCTCGGCTTCGCCTGGTGATAAAAAGTCCATCATTTTGCAACTTGATACATAAATAGCTATATTGAACAATTAAAAGATTACAATAAAAACCCTTTGTCTACTTAGTCAAATGAACACTCCTTGCTTAAATATGCTGCAACGTATTAACTAAGCAAAGCAATTTCTTATTTACAAGTATTAAATGATTGCGATGTTCCATTAAAATTACTTTTACGTACAACAAAAATAATGAGAAGCTTGACGAAAATATGCAAAATCAACAGAAAAATTTAATAATTGTCCAATTTTATTGGAACAAGCAAATCGGTTAAAAAAGAACTATGTATTTATAGCACTCTACTCATGCACTAAAAGCAAAATTAATAATTACCTGTACACTTTTGTCTAACAGGAAACTTATCACCATCACTACATTACACTAAAAGCATAAAAGTCCAATATAAGCTGGCTACATAAACGATATAAAAGCAGAAGCTCTAATAAACATGCGTTCGATGAGGCGGCAAGTCTTGTAGTGTTTAAAAGCGGATTACTAAAAGCTTTTAAGCAAAGAAGATGGTTACTTAGAAGCTAATAAGATTACAACTTAGTACTTGTTTTGTTAATTGAACTTGCAATGCAGATAAAAAAAAGATTAAATGAATTTCATGCTACAACTTCAAAACGGGTAAACCCAAGTAAAACAACGTTTAATCTTTGATTTTAAATACCTACATTTGAAACGAATTAATGTATTTAGCAGTAGCAAGTGCTATAAAAATATATTGAGCTTCTAAGACTCTTCGATAACTTGTGCGTACATGCGACTAATGCCTTTTAAATTAATGCTTTTAAAATATGTAAACAATGTAACTGTATCAGCAAGCTAATGATAATCAAGCATGAAAATATTAAATAAAATCACTTACTTTTACTGAGCTGTGCAAAACTAATCGATCGGTCACTGATTTGGTCAGCACTAGGTCGAATATCCAAGCACGGTTTATTTCCGATACCCATCGAAGACATTTCAGCCATTCTTACCTCTGTAAAAACAATACTTAACTTTGCAACTTTCAATTTCTAAAACTACGTTACCTCTGTTTTTAATGGCTTGTTTCCATAAAAGTTGGGATAATTCCTCAGCCCAGTTTTTTTTAACATCTTCTGATGTAGCTTGTATTGTAAAAGTATCATTTGGCTTCCTTTTTCTGAACCAAATCTCGAATTTGGTTGGACTATCACCTATTTTCGCTGTTAGTCCGATATCAGTCAGTTTGATACTGTTTTTGTATATAAATAAGTCTAGATTCTACAATTAACAAAAAATAAGAAACAAGTCACTTGAAAAATTGTCTAATTTACCTTTCTGTCTGGAAACCTTCTAGCTTTACTAAACAGTATCAACTCTTCGAAAAGAAACACTTGCCGTAAAGTTTTCTTTCCAGTTCGTCCTTCCCATACGAGGAATTCGTTTTGTCTAATAAGTTTACCTTGTTCTTTTAAGTTAACCTAAAATAAAATACACTTGAATAATGCGCTCATCTCATTAAATTAAATAACATACATCACAATCTCTTATTGAATCCATGGCAAGTAAATCGTTCCCATGACGCAATTGGAAGCGCACCATTTCTTCAGCCTGTTTCAAGTCGTCTTGTTCTGAAATAGCTCTTTCGGAAGCCCCTGGTGGAAGAGCTGGGCAAGCTTTCATCATCTGCTGTAAAAGAAGGGCATACTTTCCCATCCGTTGCACAGGTTTCAGTAAATAACTAGCCAAGTCCATTTTGTCACCAAGTTGTAATTGTTTGCTCTGCAAAAATTTACAAAAATTATACAAAACTCTACTTTAACAACTAAATAAATGATTACTTTAAAGAAAATCGTTCCATATTCGGACATTAATGAATCAGACTTCGGTTTATTCTTGTTGTACAAAGCGTACAAATAAAACTTTTTGCTATGCTTTAAGAAAATTTGTCCCACTTGCAGAGGATTATTTTCACACTGCTCTAATTCTCTTAAGAAGTGTTGGCCGTGAAATTCGTAAATCTTCTCGACATTTCCAAAAATAACATTACGTTGCCCACGTAATGCTTGAGGAATGTCTTCCCTCATTAATTCTGGGATATAATTTTCTATTATATAATCCAATGACTTCACGTAGTCCTGCTCAGTGTGTATCATCTCTCGCATTATGAATAAGAGAGTTCTGTAAGAAAAGGTTCTATTTTATTGCTTCTGAAAGCTAATTAAAATAAGGTAACTTACTTCTGAGTCTTTGGGTCGGTGTGAGAATCGAACGATTCCACAGGAAGATGCAAGGTAGATGCGTGACAATGTAAGTGACTATTGGCAGGCACAGGTGGAACCTTTCTTCTTTCTTCGCTGAAATGTTCTTCTTCTATATCGTCGCTACCACTATAAAATATGATTTCGGTTTTGGCTACATTAAAATTAGTTGTTAATACGTACCTCTTTCCAAAACCATCACTGCCTTCTTCGGTTATACTATCCTGTTGGTTTTCCGTATGGTCCTGGTTTGAACCGGTGCTTGAACTTCCAGCACTACAGAGATTACAACTTTCCCTATAATACTGGCACGAACACGAGCTTTGTAGTTTCTTTTTGTATACACTATCGTCACCAACGGAGTTTTCAGCGGTTGAAACACCGCTGTCACATCTACCACACCCGCTTAGTCCTGAATCATTTTTATCGAATTTTTCTAAGAGATTCTCGACACTTTCTCGCACTTCTTTTATACCGTCTAGAGTTAAACTATTTTTACGATCAAGAGTTTCCTTTGTATTGTTCATTGTATTTAGACTGCACCCACAACTTTGTAAACTTTGCATGTACTTCTTCTTTAGTTTATATGATACACTATTCTCAACATCAGACTCGTAACAGTTGCACGACACACCAGCAGCGTGATGGTTGCATTTATATATAAAGGCTATGGAACTAACAGATCTTCGTCTAACAGGCCCTCCTATTTGTGGCTTGATAGGTGTACTTGTAGCATTTAATTCAGAAAGTATGTACTGCGACTGGTCGTTTGGGTCATCAATATCAATACTGCAGTCGGGTGGCTGAAGTACATCCTTTCGGGACTGTATAGCCTGTTAAATTTATATTTAATTACTACAATGCTAAACAAATGCACGAAGACCTAATGTAAATGTTATTATGCACATCACACGAAACCAAACAAATGAAAACGATGAAATCCAACCTACCTAAGATAATCTTCTATTTGGCGTTACTACACCGATATACTTCCAACTTCAATTATCTTTCAAAAATTTTTACGTAAATTTATATTAAGTAAATAGTTTGAGTTATAAATATTTACCTTGTATATGTCGATCAATTTCTCATTGCCAGTTTTGGCAGCTAATCTTTTAAAGTCTTCGAATTCCTTGGTACCATCTTCGAAGTTATCAAGAGATGATTCGACAAGCTGAAAGCATCTAGAGCAGTCTTCTAAATTTTCTCGTGTTTCTTCCAATCGTTCTGCAAAGGCTTTAACTTGAATTTTCAAACTGTTGGCGTTTTCTTTTAAGTTTTTGCCTCTAAATTCGGGAATGTTATTAGATTCTTCCACCAAATCGCCTGCCTTATCAATCTGTCTCTGTAAAAAATTCACAGAGTTTAATAATTGTGCTTTTATAATTCCAACAAGATATAAAAATTTGTTCCTATGTTAAAAGTTTTTGTTATATCATATGCATTATCTGTCACATGTTATTATGTATTACAAGTTTTATGTGAGCAGTAAAAATATTTTAATGAACGAGGAAGACCTTGACTTTATGAAAAATATGACCGCAAGTAATAAGAATAGGTTCGACCCAAAACAAACAATAAAATATAAAAGAAGCAAAGAATTTAAAAATTGGCGAGGACAAACAATTTGTTTACATATTTTAAATGAGCCTACAAAACAATAAAACATTAATTATATTTTTAAATAAATTCCAAATCAAATTAAGTGCAAGTGGGACGACATTAAAGAGAAGCATAAAATCGATCTCTTTAAAAGCTCACGCACAACCAGTTAAAACAATTGTAAATTTTGTTCCAGTAGTTAATAAGTGTTTTAATGCCGTTTAATAAAGATTCAATAAAATTCAACATTCATTAAATTTTTGGCAATTTAGCATTAAATCGAACTGAAAATCTGTTATTCCCAAAAGTAGGCGCAGTCATTTTGTTATTTTTATTTTAACTTGTTTCTTTAATTGGCAAATGATATTTTTATTATTACGACATAATCAAGGATTTTTGTATTATCTATGGTGTTAAAATCGACATAAAATCAGTTATTTTGATTTACGACATTATCAAGGAGGATTTATTAACTGCAGTAAGTACTAATGAAGTTCAATTTTCACTTCAAATTCAACATCTGCCAACATCCTTAAATTGGCCTAAATATGTCTCACAGTTGGCATAAAAACAAAGTAGGTTTTCAAAATGAATCCAAACTAACACCATTTATGCGTCAGCAGATGCAGCACAATAAATATTTAGGAATAGGTAGCTACATACTTGAAGCTCTGTTCATTTTTTATTTGTTATAATGATTAATTCGCACATTGATCTTTAAAAGTTGATTAAAGGAAAGTATAAATGTATGGTCCCCTCTAGAAAATAAAACCATTTGGTATTTAAAGAAATATGTGAGTAAAGAAACTTTAAATTTTAAAACAATACGCTCACAATAATACCGGACTTTTTTAGGAAAGACGAAAGTAGGGTAAAACGGGGTGAATAGCAACTAGCAGGTGAATCACAACAACTTTCTGGAAAGTTTTTTAAAAATTCGCCAAACAATGTCTAATGAAATTTAACGCTTGGAATTTTTTTTATAGATAGTTCAAACTATAAGCTTTACATATATTAAAACTATATTTCTTTAAATTTAATTTTTTTCGGAGAAAAAAAAATTGAAAATTTTTTTAATTTTCGCGGTTTTTAAAATACAGAAAAAACTTTGGTAATCTAACACACTTGTAATCAAAATTTAATACTTTGGTTGTCTGAACATTACTGTAAAGTAATTTTTGGATTTTATCATAACAATTTTATATTTGGCAAAGGTACGAATTTTTTATTTCAAGGTTGCAAAAATCAGGCTAAACTGGGGTGAATCGCAACGACAAATTGATTGAAAATTATATTTTTTATAAAATAATATTTGTTATACCTATACATAACATATATTAAGAATTTATTATTATTTTCTTTTGAGTTTGTTGCAAATAAATAGTTTAAAGTTAAAAAAAGCTTGTTATAAAACAATTTTTCTGACTTTGACGCATATAAATGGTTTTACGACTCAAAAAAAATTTTTTTAAACTTTATAGTTGTTGTGTTTCACCTCATAGGTGTTATAAATCGCAATACACGCCTAAAAAATGCATTGTTGCGATTGACACGGAATGGAAGGTGAATCGCAACAGAGAACATTTTAATTTTTTTAAGTGCTTTTGCAAAAAGTTATAAATTTCAATTTTTGTTGTAGTAATCTAGAAGGTATGATCAGACTTTTCGCTAAATTAGTTTAGGATAAAGTTCACTCTGAAAAGAGTTATGCAAGTGAGTTTGTTGAAAAGTGTTGTTATTCACCTCATTTTACGGTATCAAAAACAGGAACACTTTCGTAAAAATTCATATACCTAAACCAGTTGTCTATTATTCACGCTTTCTGTTGGAGGAAATAAAACCATTTGGTATTTTAAAAAATACGTGAGTGAAGGGTCATTCTACAATTTGAAACAATACAGATTGGTTCAGGACTTAGGGACGAAAGTAACTAAAGACTGCAAAGTTTTATATAAATTGATATAAACCATTTGTCTCTTATCCAGTCTTCTCTTCTGACGGTGAAAACATAACCATTTAGCATTTAAAACAATATATGAGTAAAGGATATTTACAACACGGAGCTGTTCACAGTTATATTGGACTATTTTAAAACTTTTTTTTAGGACACCGTGAAAGGCCAAAGTATTAAAAAAAAGTAAAATTTTCGTAAAAATTGATATAGGTATACTACCATTTAGTATTTAACAATACGTACGTAGTAAAGGATAAAAAAGGTAACAAAGAAGAATGTGAAAACTATAGGGCCATAACAACATATAAAGTTTTTTTCAAGTTTACTCCATAACAAACTAAGAACGTATACCGAAGGAATTCTGGGGGATTACCCGTAGACCTGGGAGATCTACGGTCAACGCAATACACATAATACAACAAATATGTCAGAAATTCTGGAAATATAATAGGAACACACACATAATTTTCATAGACTTCAGAAATGCATTTCATAAAGTAAATAGGAATTTATTGCTAAAAAAACTGAAACAACTAGGAATACCATTAAAATTAGTACAACAAATATGTTTCAAAAACATAAAAGCAAAAGTGCAGTTTCAAGGTACAAAAACCGAAGAGTTTGACACAAATGTGGGAGTAAAGTAGGGCGATGCCCCGATGTCCCCAACACCCTTCAACTTGGTGCTAGAAACTATTATCCGCAAAGCAAAGTGAAATAAAAATATTATAACCGACCAATTCCAAACTACAGCATATGCAAATGACCTGCTAATAGTAGCTAAAACAAAGGAAGATTTAATAGATGCAATACAAAGACTGATCAAAGAAGCCGAAAAGTTTGGGTTAGAGATAAACGACCAAAAAACAAAGTACATAAACTTCGGAAGGAATTACACTACGAATAAACCTTTAACAATAAACAAGCATACCTTTGAAAATGTAACGTCATTTAACTACTTAGGAGTAGGGATAGGAAACGTAAAAGAAAGAGTTAAAGAAAGAATCCAGAAAGGAATTAAATAATATAGCATCAACAGACCTTTATTAAAAAATAAGAACCTAACTAAAACAACCAAGATCAAAATTTATAAAACTCTGATTAAGACCAACAATCACTTATGCAACGGAAACTATAGCACTTCGCATACTGGAGGAAGAACAGCTAAAAAGACTACCAAGAAGAATAATGGGAACAATACTGGGCCCAAACGTGACAGAAGAAGGAGAAAGAAGAACAAAGACGAATAAAGAGATTGAAGAAATAATGGAAGGAGCAAATACAGTGCGGACCAACGGACAACGGACATAATACAAATAATAACACATTGGAGACCGCTATATCAAAGAGGGAGAGGTAGGCCAAGAATAAGATGGTGGGACGACATCGAGAAAGACGTAAAAGAGATAAAGACAGAGAATTGGAAGAATGCATGTAAAAACAGGAAACAATGGAAGGAAGTAGATAGAAAAGCCATGACACACAAGAGCTTATAATGGGAACAGTCGAGGAGTGATCCACCTCAGGAAAGGGATTGTATCTCCCTCTAACTAGTGGTGAGAAGAAGCCATAATCCGATGGATTGGAAAGGCTCGATGATGATGACGCGAAGGATATTTACATTTTAAAACAATACTGAACGGTTCACAATAGTAGCATAGTAGTGGACTTTTAAAGGAAAGGCAAAAGTATCAAAAAACCGTAACATTTCAGTCATTCGTTTATTATTCAGTTTTCTTCTCTTCTGTAGGGAAAAATAAAACCATTTCATACGTTTTGAAACAATACAGAGCCGCTCATAATAATACTGGACTTTTCCGAGAAAGACAGAAGCATCAAAAATATATATTTTTTGATTAGTAGTTTACACTACAATCTGTCTCATATTGATTGACATTCCGTAGTTGATTCAACATACATTGAATAGTTGGCATGTAGATAGAGCATCCGTTGACGTCACACCTATATCAAGCTTAAATCTAGTTTTAACAGGTACTAATTGTGGTTGTCATCATCACTATTTCGCAAGCACCCCACTAGGGTACTAGGGTGATCACTAATTCGACCTCGGTAATGCGACTAAATTTTTGTATTTCTTGATTAACGGTAGGAATTGCAAGATTACGTCTTAGGGTTTCATTGGGGACGTACCATAGTGCGTTTACTATGGATCTGAGGACTTTTGATTGGAATCTTCTTTTGGCTGTAGTAGCACATAGTTGTATTCCATGCGTCCACATATGGGTTTCAGTATGGATTTATATAGGAATAGTTTGTTTCCCAAAAAGAGCTGTGACTTACGCTCCATCTGCCAATACCTTTTTTGTAACTTCAGATCCAATTGTTTCCTCTAGGTCAATTTTTTATCCAAATGGATAGCGAGGTACACATCAGCTTATGACATTTGTTGGTTATTTACTTCTTAATGTGTAATGTTACGTGCACTGATTTGCTTTCATTTATTTGTATGCGCCACTTTTTACACCAGGTACCTATTTTGTCAAGGTGTGTTTGTAGATGTTGGGATGCTTGATTTGGATCGGAGTACGATGCAAGTATTGACGTGTCATCGGCAGAAGTTGCGACCATATTTCAAAGTTGGGTCCAGCACTCTGCCCTGAGGGACCCCCTAGTAGACGGGGTATAAAAGTGTTAGCTCGCTGCCATATCTGACAAGGAGGTAACTGTTTGCTAGGTATGATTTTAGGATTTCAAAGTAATCCATAGTTTTTTTAAATTATACAGAGCAATCCCTCGTACCAGACCTTATCGAAGGCTTATCTAACATCAAAAATACTGCGCCACGGTACTTTCGCTCTTCAAAGTATTTATTGATTTTGTCTATTACTCTGTGAACCTGTTCTATTGTGCGATTTCTTCGAAAACGAAATTGGTGGCCTGGTTTGAGAAGATTGTCCAAGAATATTGGGGATAGCTTCCCCAGAAGCATTCTCTCAAATACTTTCGACTATACAGGTAGTAGACTGATTGGTCTATATCTATATGATGCAGGTTGTTCTTTGGGTTTGCCTGGCTTTGGGATTAAGATTACTACGGCATTTTCCATTATCCAGGAAAGTGCTGCAGTCTTAAGCTTGTGTTGAATAGAACAGTTATGAATTGATAGCCTTTTCGTGGAAATTCTTTGTGAACATTGCCAGTGATTAGGTCATGACCCGGGGTTTATGTGGGTTTGCTTTCTTGTGAATAGTGGTTAGGAGATTTTGAATTTTTTAATTGACATACTCATTTGATTCGGCATTTCTAGTAGGTTGTGAATTTCTTCTTCGTTACCTTCTTCCGCCAGAAATGGCGTGAAAACATTAACTAAATGTTCTACGAAGCCCAGGTGTTATTGGCAGTACAAATTGGTGCTTTGTGGTGTTGTGGTTGCTTTAAGGATCTTGTGGTTTCTCAGAGGGAATAATTGTTCGCTTCCAGTGGTGACAATAATTTCCTCAAATGGTTTTTTACATTCTGGTTTCTGATGGTAGAAAGAAGGTTTTTCAGCTCAGCAGTTGCACGATTTAGCGCTCTTTTATCATTTGGGTGTCTTGTTGTCTGTCATCTTTTACGTAGCCAAAGACCAAAGTAACAAAATACAGTAACATTTTCGTAAAAGTTCTGTTCAGTATTCTCTTCTGTTGATGAAAAGATTAATTTTCATTATAGAAATATCACAGATTTTCAAATTTACCTAAAAATAAAATTTTTTTCGAAATTAAATATAAATTCTCAAATCAAAAAATCAATTGTAAAAAAGTTGATAATTGTTATAATAAAGGAAGTAAAATGGACGTGTTAAAAATGACAATAACAATTGTTAAACATTTGTCTGATAGGGCACGTTGGTCTATACAAATAATCCATTTTCAGTTTATTTGACGTAATTGGCCAATTTTTACGTAGTAAACCACGCTTTAAAAAGCGATGCTATGTACCTAATCTGTCATTTATGGTATATTTTGTATGAATTTTTTACTGTTTCAGAAGCTTTGAGCTTTCATCCTAACAATAACACTTTTCAACATTTTTGCCTTTCTGGCAGCTGTTTCCTTCCAACGTCATTTTTAACCAGTTTTAACAAGCATCATAAATAAAATAAATGTGGATTACATAAAGAATTTTCAAAAGCCTAATACACACCCCAAAAACTAACACACCTTCATCACCAACCAAGGGCCAAATAAATATTCGAATAAAGTATATATAATATTTTTAAAACTGTAAGAGATAATCCTATCTAACTTAGAATAAACTACTCGGAGGCACTACGATAATAACGTGTGGGAAACCAAATAACAGTATAACCACGTAAACGTTTTCTCTTTAACCCAACAATTCTGACAATTTAATTTGTGCAATAACATGCACTCCCGGGGAAATAACGCGTTTCCGGTTCGTAACTCACTTCCTCTTATCTTTCGCAAACGATGCAGATATCAATAGAAATATCGTTGTGCGTTTCAACTCTATATAATTCTAATCGACAATGAATTACAGCTGTTCGATTGAAGTATTATGAATTCATCCGTGTACGTTCGAAAGAAACCCCATTATTCAAAGAAAGTGACAGTATCGTTTGTAATTTACAAATAAAATAACGGAACATAATTTAAAACAAAACATTAAACACGACACTTGCACATGTTAACGACTTTGTAAATTTCACACGCTATATGGAGAAATTTTCAACAATAAACCGATTCATTTCTAGAAATCGCAACAGAGTGTGTTTATTTGGGCGTGGAGGAGCACACAGGAATGCAGTTAATATTCTGTTTGTTCAATCGTTAAACCCTTATAGAGTCCAAAGATTTCACTATTATCCTTCAATTTCCTGTGAAAATTATTTTTTGTAACACAATTGTTTGGTATGTTTGGGTCGATTACCTTATAACTAGGTGTGCGTGGACTGATAAAAAATAAACTCACCATAGCATCAAAATAAAACTTCTCAAAATCCTTCTCGATATCCTTGACACTCGCGACGTCCACAGCAGTTCGAAGTAAAATAGCCTGGCTTCGCAACGTTTCATCTCCGACCTTGCGAATCCACGCAAGTAGCTGTAACAAAGATAATGCTTTATTAAAAGTTTATTAATTTTAATTTCCACCCATACAATCGCATCGTTATTCTAAATTATGTGAGAAAATGTGGATATCATTA
The DNA here is from genome assembly GCA_963082815.1 of Melanotus villosus. Taxonomy (NCBI): domain Eukaryota; kingdom Metazoa; phylum Arthropoda; class Insecta; order Coleoptera; family Elateridae; genus Melanotus; species Melanotus villosus. The sequence continues at coordinate 45,620,270 of OY720423.1, forward strand.
GGAAGTGTTTTCTCTAGATGGCCTAAACATCACCATAATGGGCACAAAAATGTAAATAAATTCAACCGACATGGGCTTTATTAGTCAAAACGATTCGTTTGGAATTCTAATTGATGTAATTGTCAAGCAATATCAACAATTACAACTTGTTTTGTTCTGCGGTAATAAACTAACCTTGCTGAATAATAAAGTGCAGATATGTTTTACCTACTTTTCTGTAATAATAATACCCGCAGCACGTATCATTAAACGATTTAGAAAACAACGTGAGAAATAAGAATACCCCTGCCATGATTATGCTGAAGCAATGAACGATTATTAAAATAAAACAGTAACTTTAATGTCGGCTCTTAAAACGCTAACTGAATTTTTTATAAAAAAAATTCTCGGAAAATTAACTTAAATATGCAAGATCAACGAGAGATAAGTTAAACATTACCATCAACCATCAAGACCGAAATATTTATTATACACGAAAAAAAGTAAAATACCGCTTGAATAGTCCAGCATTTGCAAGAAACACAGGAACGACTGTCGTCTTCGAGCACGAACATTCACAAACTGACGGTTCCCAAATCAAACCAACGTAGTTTTTCGAAGAAAACCACCCTGAGGCTTTTTCATTTTGAGTCAATTGTTTTTTTTAATTCCGCTATTTCCATATAAACTTTAAAGATAAGCAAGAACAATGGTCAGTAAAAGCTTTGTATATAACATAATGAGATAATACGGAGCGGGTATTTACGTTATTCATAAACAAATAAGAATAAAGTTCAATTTATGTGCATAATTTCTGGAATTAAATTTATTTAATTTCAATTTATAAACATTAGTTATCATTTATAAAACAAGAGATTTCTAGAACTTCCTTCGATCAAGTAATTATGGAGAAATTGTGTGAATCTACCTTAAATTCATTTATGCTGCACTTAAAAACTAAGCTTTATACAAAAGAATTTCACCTACGACAGGTAATTTAAAGAAGATAGTCAATTTCTTTTTATTTATTTTTAAATCACATTTGCTAAGTATTATTTATGATAGTCGTCAAGCAACGCCAAGCGAGAAAACTTGCAGATTAATTAGAAACGATTATAATCTAAAGTTATACCAGGATAAATGCACACCAAGTAACAGAAAATGACGCCGAAGGCTGCATTTAATTATCTCGATATAATACTAATTCGTGTCTACAAGGCTTTAATTGAATAGATTCATGTCTACTTATAACTGATTTAATTGGATAAATATATTGGATTTACTGTAACGGTTAATTTTAGCATATTAATACTTTTACTAAAATGCAAAACACAAAAGTTAGCTAACTAACATAATACGTGATTTTAGTGAGCTTTAGGTAAACGGCGGTAGTTTTGAACTGAACAATATATCCGGAAGGGAGTTAATTTCCTATATTCGTATAGTAAATAATTACCTTATATATGATTAATATTAAAATTTGCTGAGGTAATTAGAAAATTTACATGGAATTAAGTTTGTATAATTGGACAAGTTTGTAGAGTTTATTCGAAGTTTTCCCATTCTATTACAATTAGGTTGGTGTTAGTTATATTATAACTAACAGAAAAAATTAAGAATGTGTTACAAACCCACGCTTAAACATTTCTTTCAAGTATACTGAAAAACGAAGTGTGGAAACGATAGTGAAATTAATGAATCATGCTAAAATACAGACGATTTCAGTTTAGCATGTTCCATATCAAAGAATGTCAAAAAATTACCATTAAAGAAGTATGAAGAACAAATCTTATAAAAGCAAATATTCAATTAAATAAAACTGATGAAAACCAAAGTAGAATGAAAATTTAAATTTCAAACTACTTTAACGTCAGACATAATCAGGCAATTCATTGGAAAAACAAGGTAAAAATAAGCCATAAAAACAACTTTAACAGAACCAGTTACGCATTCAGAATGGATTTTATCAACATAGAGATATACACAAATACACATGGATTCAACCAACTAGAAATCTAAAAACGATAACCGATTACACTAGAACGAGAGAAAACACAAAATTGAAAAGACGTACGAGCCTGTAAGGGGGCAACATGTGGTTGGTAGTGATCATTAATTGGTACGAGCAAGAATAGCATACCCAAAAATACAAGAAAGAGAAAGAAAAAACACAAGTAACCAACCGAAGGAAGTAGAAGACAAAAGGTATAATCTACACAGTCTGGACCATGAAAGCGTGAGACTACTCTATAAAGCAAGACTAAGTAGATGAAATATTGCAAGATAAGCTTTATCTTTTTCAGAAGAGCACTATAAACACATTCAAGAATGCATACATGTCGCAGCGAAAGAACCATTAGGAACCTACCAAAAGAACAACAAACAGAACAAACCCTACTGTTGGGACGAACAAATTGAAACAGAAATAGAAGAAAAGAGGAAAATGTACCAAAAATACTTAAGCACGAAGAGAGATAATAATAAAATTATATATAAAGAAGCACAAACCTGAGGAAAGAAAAAGAACGAAAGATGGGAACAGAACTGTAGCAGAATAAATAGTTACTTACCTTGGAGGGAGAACAAGTAGAGAGTTAGAAAGTTATTAAAAACCTACTGATATCAAGAGAAAGAAGAAAAGACATAATATCAATAATAACACCACAAATGTGGAAAGACTACTTCAAAAACCCATTAACAGAAGACAGAGTAGAGTTTAAAGAAACAGAAATTGAGACCCACAACAACATAGTCGTGGGATCTCCACTAATATTAACATTAAGCGAAATAAAATAAGCGTGCATGTCGATGAAACATGGAAAAGCTTCCGGACATGTTAACATCCCAGCAAGGTTACTATAATGTAGATCAGATAAACTATACAGCAACCTTAAGAACTGCATTTCCAAAAGGCGTACGACAGTGTTCCACAGACTAAATTATGGGAAGCCCTTTACAAAACCAACATAAATCTAAGCTTAATTAAAACAGTGAAGCAGATGTATGTGAATACAGGAGCTAAAAGGAGTGAAATAGGGAAAGGGATTTCAAGTTACCAATGGGCTTAAACACGGCTGTTGCCTTTGGCCAACACTCTTTAAAATATATTTTGAGCCTTGAAAACATGGAAAAAGAAGTGTAGATATATGGGGACACCTTTAAATGACAACATCATATATACCTTATGTGTCACGGATGATCAAATTGTATTGGCCTAAGATTATGAAGACCTAGAGCACATGACACGCACACTAAGAGAAGAGTGCAGGAAATGGGGGTTGGAAGTTAACACAGATAAAACGGAGTACATGTGTATAGGTGGATTACAGCAACACTTTTAGTCCTGGAAGGTGGACAACAGATCAAATACACCAAAGAATACAAACATCTACAAGAGAAAATATCAGACACATGCAAGCCCGAAAAGCTCTTTCTGAATTGAACATAAAGAGCATAGCAACTTACAGCTCGGAGGTGTGGCAGTTGAAATACTGTTCCGAATATTAATGGCAACAGAGATGGACTTCTGGAACGAAGGACCGGAAAGTCCAGAAAATTCGAAACGAATGAATCCGAGAAGTTTTGGGAATTAATCATACAATCGTAGAAGGTATACGGCCTAAACAGTTATGTAGTGTGGTACGGTCACGCGCAAGGCATGGCCGAAGAGAGATTCCCAAAGCAAGTTTTAACGTGGACACCCCAAGACAAAAGGAAAAGAGGCAGATCAAAGAGAAGTTGGAGAGAAGGGATTGATAAAGAAATACGAGAAAGAGATATCGAACAAGATCTTTGGAGAGATAGAGAGAATTGGAGATTTAATGCGATGTAGTACATATATAAAAAAGAGAAATGAATAAGTACATAATATACAGAGATTAAACTTTCAGCAATAGACTTAGCCAAGCAAAAAAAACATTCAAATCCAATAAAAGTTGATAACTTGAATTAAAAACTGCGAAAGGAAACTTTTACAGTATTTAGTCACCAATAAATTTGCCTCACATTCGGCTTGTGCAACCTAACACACAAGGCATACATCTGAATTTTTAACCATCTTGGTCAAAATTAGTGGTTAAGATTAGTGATGTAAAATATCCGGGTATTTATAACTCAGGGTAAATATCCACGGTAAATACCCAAAATTCATAAATATCCGGGTATTATTGGTTTTAAGATAATCGCGACTTGCAGTATAGGTAAGTCATTGTAAAATCGGTCAACGAATTTCGGCTTTCGTTCTAATTCGACTCGTTTTAGTTCGGTGTACGGTGCGTACTTAAAAGTACGATTTAAATCATAAGAACGGAGGAACCGATTCATGTTGTGGAATGGAATCGAAGGAATCGATTCACCGAAAGGAATCGGATTGCCCAGCTCTACAAACTACTGCTGAAAGGGGGCTGGTCAGTGCTGCTAAAGTCTATTATTAATTTATATTCTAAGAAAATAATTTATATTATTACCTTTACCTTATAAAGACAGTTGACAAAACTTTTTGTTCTTTTGTGAGTACTTCAATAAAATTGCAAATATCAATAAAATGAGCAAGAATTTATAAATAGCCTTTTTGGTTTATTGCTGTTATGCTTATAGCAAAGTAAATATTGTTATTAGTATCATTACAATCATTTTATGTCCATTCTTAAGTCTTCTATTAACCTAATATTTAATCAAAATCTTATAAAGTTATTCTTTAAGCTTATAACATAAAAAAACCCTCTTTTTGGGTATTTACCCGGGTATTTACCCTAGGCTTATAAATACCCTACCCACTGGGTATTTACCCAGCCCACATCACTAGTTAAGATACATATTGGTCTCAAATCATTAAATTTTAAGAGGGAAATATCAAACATCAGTTGGTAGTGGAAACATAAATACAAACAATGCCAAAACACTTTTTTTTAATTTTAATTAGGAAATGAAAAAAACACTGTGTATTAAAAATGAAATTCTTTGCACAAAAAGTGATACTTTACATTTTAATTTTTCTGGGAACTTATAGATCTTTTACATCGATATTTAACACTTTATAAGCATTTGGCATTTTTTTAAATTCAATATTATCAGACAAATGAAATCGCAGCTCAGGGCAGGCAATATAACTATGCATGCAAATATCTGCATTTCATTTGGGACTGATAAAACATGTTAATTGATTAAAAATTGTTACAAACACCGAAAATCTTTAAATTAACGTTAGATTATTATAGAACTAAAAGTAAAAAAAGTTGAAGAACCGTTTTAGCAGTTTTAGCCAGTGCTCGAAATTTCTTTTAACCATCCGAAGTTTCAAAAACTTACATCAAGCTTACATCAAGCCTCGTGCAAATTATTTCCTACTGAAAATTTCCAAGGTATTAGTAAAATAATAAAAGCAATCTCAACATGGTTTGGTAAAAAGTTCAAATATGTTTCTGATTTAACTAATCAATCAATCTGGATAACCAAGTGCTGTATGATTATACTTAAATTATAATACATGGCTTGGAGGAAGCATCCCATTAAGCACAACCCCTATTATTGAAATAATGAAGAGTTGGATTTTAGTTAAATGAATTTATAGTGCCCCAGCTTGGGTAAAATAAACTTAAATTAAAAATGTAAATTGTTATTAGTTATTAGACTTAGTTCTCCTGCTTAGATGAAAAGTTCTCAAATATACATCCAATTCGGCTTAAGCAACCTGACATAAGACAAGACATTGAGTTAAATATGAGGCTTCTCTGTATGTTCTATATTCGATGATAAACCTTATACCAACACACTCAATACAATAACCTGCTTGTGAATGGGGCAACGAAAGTTACATAAGAACTGGTTTATTAGGGCATCAAACCTCGTGTAAATTGTTTTCCTTTGATAAATTCCAAGATCAACAAAAATAAGCCGCAAAAAGTAGGTACAATCATCAAATTTGTGTATAATTCCTGTTTGTTTCTTTGTGTAGTGGACAAGACGCATGAAGAAGGTGCAAATGGTATCGTTTGTACTATAAAACAAGACAAAAATTCCAAACTAAAACTAAATCGAAGGGAAGATTAGTTAGTAACCTAAAAGCCACAAGCAAAGGATAAAACGTTCAATTAATCGTAGCCTACGAAAAATGCAAACGATATCTATAAAACTGAATATTTTAACAATGCGATGTTAAACAAAGAAAATAAACAAAAATGGTAAAAATACGTTTTAAAGGCAACTTTAAAAGGAAACATGGATTTCAACGAATCGAACACGAATAAACAAGAAAATACCATTAATATGCAGGGTCCAATTAATTTTAATAGCACAGATGTCCAGTAAGTAACAAGTTGAACATTATGAAATGTCCATGTAATGGAAATACCAACAACAATAACTACGAGATTAACGTCCTAAGTATTGGAAAATAATCACTGCAAATTAAATTTCACACTCCTGAATTAAATTTTATTTTTGCATATTTGTATATTTACAAAATGTGCGTTTTTCGATTTTACACTAAATATTTTGAATGATTCCACTTAAACAAATAACTTGATAACCCATGCCATGTCTGGCCTCCCTTTTTCCATATTTTCACTGGCAAACTGTTTGATAAAATCTTACTTAATTAAGTTATGAAAAAATAACATAAAACTAAACATCCAACTTACTACTTCAAGATAAATTTTAAAAGATAAACATTGCTTGAAGGACAATAATATAACTCCTCTAATAATATTATATATGGGTACTTTAAAAAACGGTATGTATTCATCAAAAAAATATTTAAAAAACTCGCTCTCCATCAGACCTGTTTCGGAATGGCAAATATCTCAAAAAGAATATCTAACAAAATGTTTATTTCAGCAATGCATACCAACATTACGATAACAATCTACTTCAAAGGTTAAAGAATAAACTTAACCGCCAATTTAACAATGCTAAAGAAAAGAATAGCTAGGTTTAGGAATACGAAAACAGCAGCTGAATATGATTCACGTTTAAAATGAGACTTTTGGCTGGAGTTTTCATCTTAAGTTTCAAAATCGGGGTTTGAAAACTATGATTTTCAGCTTTACGGTAGAAATTCTAAAAATTGTAAAGTTGAACCCTCATAGCCAAAAAGAGAACACGAACTGGTAATTTGAAAAACTTAATTGTTTGTCCAAAATCAAAATTTTCGTAATTTCGAATTCTAAAGTTGAACTTGAAATAATCATAAACTGCCACTTAAAACTGAGATTTTTAATTCGACTTCAGTAACAGAATTTTACAATTAAAAAGGCCATTATGTTCTGTTTTAAAATCTAAATCAAAAACCATATATTCCGGTGTAAATCTGAAAATTTCAAACACAAAGTTCGTATTTTCTAAATACAGAACGTCCCAAAAAACGCATTCTGTATCACAAATTTTTTACCAAAGTAAATCTTGGATTTTCTATTTGAATGTAGTGGAAAGTGCAAGTTCAAGGTTTCTAAAATTTCAAAGCCTGGAACTGAATTTTTAAGTCAGAATTTCGAATCCACTACAGAAATTGTAAATTATGGATTTCAAAGAGCTCCGGAGAATTTCTAATTAACGTTTGTGTGTTTCTAGTTAACAGTTTGTGAAAAGACGAGGATTTTCCTTAAGTTGAAGCTCCAACAATTAGGGCTGTTGATCCGAGCCGGATAAAACGGATATCCGGATAATTTTCACGTAGATATCCGGATAATTAGTATTTAAAAATATCCGAAATGGAAGAAATCGGATATCCGTGAGAGACAGAATATCCGGATAAACTGTATAACTCGGATAAAAAAATTATCCGAGTAAAGAATTATCCGGATAAAAGAATTTATCGCTGAATACGCAATACTAAATTTATAAATTGCAATGAGATTGTTTATTTTATTAAGAGTTTTTAGTTGGCGACTGCTGACTAAACACTAACACAGCAGTCAAAACATAACAGAAATAAATAACGAGAATTCACATCAAATATATGATGTAATTTAATGCGGTATGTGATAAGAATACTAAAAATAGAATTAATGATTTCTAAAGATTTCTTTTAAACTGCTTACAGACTATTTTGTAGGCAAGTTATGTAGGAGATTACTACATTACTACTGCATAATACATTTTTAGAGCAGCAGCAGACCTTTTTTAGTATTGTCAATATTTTCATATCATTTTCAGCTTTCTAGTTAATTGATAATAGATTTAAAAGTAATCTGGATACTTCAAAATATCCGGATACTTTAAATTTTCCGGATACTGTAAATTTTCCGGATACTATAAATTATCCGGATATTATAACTATTTGGATATTTCTAATTATCCGGATAAAAAATTAGTTTGTTAACCGAATTCGGAAATTTCGGATGACTCGGATAAAAGTTCATATCCGGATAAATTTTTTTCTTTTCAACAGCCTTACCAACAATTATAATGTCTGCGTATTAAAACCGAAATTTTAATCTCGAAGTTTATATTTAGAAGCTGAGAATTGATTTTGAAATTCAGACCGGAAATTTAAAAACATCTTCCGAGTTCGAGACTTAAAAAAATCGTAAATGGCAGAATCAAACGATTATAGAGAACTTCTAATTTACTTACAAACAACTAATTTGTAAGTATGTAGTTTGAATTCTGAATTTGAATGAATGCAAATTCTGAGAATCCCGAGTATTAGAGTATAAGTATATACAGTGACCGGCAAAAAGTTCGCAACATATGGGAAAAATTTTTATTATTAGAATATCGAAAACACTTTTATGCGGGATGGGTTCTGCATGTCCGATAACCTAAAAATCGAATTTGAGGCATGTCACGTGGCCACTGGCATGGCGGCAAATTTAAAAAATCACTATGAAGTCGGAAAAAGTGGGGTTAGATGGCAAAATATCGAAGAAAATTATTATAAAAAGTTGCTTAGAATTTTATTTTAGGGCCATATGCAAAATTTCATGTATGTATTTAAAAAAATTGAAAATCACAATTTGATTGAAGTGAAACCTATGTATTTGGATAACAGTGGAAGAACTTTTCGTTTTTTCCAAAATTGACAGGCCTAAATCTGAAAAACAAATTTTCGTTAGGACGCTCACTGTTGCAATGGTTTATATGTAACAGCTGTTTCAAAATTTTCGAAATATTTTTATGATAGAGCACTTAGAAAAGATTAATTTTGTCGCTAACAATCAAGTTTCACCGCTAACCGTGAATACGTCTCCCTGAAATATAGAAAGAAAAGGAAAAAGAAAATTACATAATGGTTTTTAGCTTATTGGCTATTTATTCTTCTTTATTTTATAAATTTATGAACTTTGACTACAACCAACAAAATTTAGCTTTTCTAAGTGCTCTAGCATAAAAATATCCGTAAAAATTTTAAACAGTTGTTATATACAAACCATTGCAACAGCGAGCGTCTTAGCGAGAACCTGTTTTTTAGATTTAGGCCTGTCAATTATAGAAAACACGGCAAAGTTGTCCCATTGTTATCCATATACATAGGTTCCACTTCAATCAAAATATTTAAAAGGAAAAAATTGGTTATTTGTACATTAATAAAAAAATATTCCCAAAAATTGCGATTTTCAATTGTTTTAAATAAATACTTGAAATTTTGCGTATGTCCCTAGAATTAAATTCTAACCAACTTTTTCTAATAATTTTCTTCGATATTTTGTCATCTAACCCCACTTTTTCCGACTTCATAGTGAATTTTTTAAATTTGCCGCCATACCAGTGGTCACGTGCCATACCTCAAATTCGATTTTTAGGTTATCCGACATGCAGAACCCATGCCCTATAAAAGTTTTTTCGATATTCTAATAATGAAAATTTTTCCCGTATGTTGTGAACTTTTTGCCGGTCACTGTATATAAGATTTATGTTCCAAATCCGAAACTTGGAGTTTCATAAGCAGAATTGTGAAAGAAAACTAGTTTCATCAGTAAAGTCTAAATTCCGTATTTGAGAAGAATTTAAGTGGTAATCTTCCTGTAATTCTTTAAAAAATTAATATCTATGATCAAAATTTTAAATAAGATTTTCCAACAGCAATTTAAAGGATTTATAATTTAGTTTATTTCATCAAACTATTTTATTATTTAAATCGTAATTTTGAAATGCTAGGATAGGCGTCGATAAAAATTTAAACGTCAAGGAACTCTTACGTGCTACGTAAAACATCAACTGATATATCTATGTATGGACCCCACTTCACTCAATAAATTCAGCTACCAAGTATTACAAGATCCTTTCGAACAACTCACTTCCATTAAACTTTATAAATTTCTATAACACAGATCGAAAAGCGTGACAGGAAAACTTTATGTACTGCTAAGAGCAAAAAAACTTCCAACACTCGTGAATGCCTGTGTGGAAGGCCGTATTAGTAATGTGCAGCTTTTACCGCCTGTTTGAATTTTAAATTAATATAATTATTGCACTCTAACTTGGAGCAGTACATTTTTAACATTTTGCTTAATTGCGTATTTACTGTAATTTTCGAATGATTAAAAGAAAACTTTGAAAAGTAAGAAATATAGTGCGTCAGTAATCTTCACTTTTGGTTTTTAAGATGACCTTATCGAAATTTTCAAACATTACCACGATCATCCGTAGCACTAAAATTAATATGTAAAGCACATAATCCGCGTGGAAATTAAAACTTGAAACATGGCAAGTTTATAGCTACAATCTTTGAATGTACTCGGAAAATACAAGACATTACTGTTACACGTTTAAACTAACGCTGTCGCAAGGAAAAATTTATTGTCTTACACGTTTAGGTGTTTTCCATTTTTGGCGCCCTACATACCTAATGAAATAAAACAGCGTTTTTTATACGAATGCCTTCATTCATTAACCCACTAAGATGTGGGAAGAACGTCGTTAGGTCGTTGAAACTTCTTAGTGAAGGATAATTTTTTAATGAAAATAAAACTAGAGCTATCATTACAGAATCGGTGCAGTGAAAGTACCTAAAATAATTGAAAAAGTCACCCACACAAAAACCTTGTTGACGAGGTTAACAACTGTCCGTGTTTCCTAGCTTGCCGCAAAAGCAACGAACTGGAAGCTGCCTTCACACTTTTAAACAATATACGAGCAATAAATTTACAATAAAAAATGCACGCTACAACGATCAAGGCCGTTGATGTTTTTAAAATATTTAATTGAATAAACTCTCCGGGTAGTTATGATAAACTCGTGAGAGGACGATATTAATTTTATGCTCTTGAATGTCGTTTTTGACTTACTGAAAATTAGTTGTTTATTCCGTTTCGGTAATTTACCGAAAAGTGATTTACACTAAACCGATTTACACCAAATTGATTTGACAAAATCAATTTGCCCGTAACCAATTTACACAGAAATTCATCGCTCGCACAATAACATCAACTAATTGATTTCGGTTTTTAACATCACACAACGTTGACAACCTTTAAAAGTCGAGGTACGAGTGATTTGGTGTGTATGATTGTTGACTTTATTACCGCTATGTTAACTATTGATACAAGAGGTCATTTTGATATAAAAAAATAATAATGGTATCACTAAAATTTGGGTGTATCAAGGTTACACCTACATCTGCACATAACTGTCGATGTGTTAACTACTGTTAATAATTAAAAGACAATTTTCACCTTCTAATAACAAATAATACCGGTGCATGTTTGGAAATCGATTCTATTATTATTTTTGTGTTTTTCAAAACCCACTGAAGAGATTATTAAACACCCATGACAAAAGATTATCAGCTGGAAATTCCTTACACTGAGTAATAAGTAATTTCATTGATTTGTAAACAGAAAGAATTATAAACAAATCTACAACAGATTTATTAATGACATGCTGAGTTCAAAGTACAAACTGAATGAAAACATTTACAAATTGCCAGAAGGAATTTATATGTATTTGTGGTATTATTTTTTATTACCTAAATAAAGACGAAATTATCAGCAATAATTAATTACTCAAATATTTCCTTGCATATAAATAAACACAACCGCTTACAACACTTCAGCATGCTATGACAAATTTCTAAATAAAAGTAATGGATAAATAATAGTTTGAGGATAAACGAAATCTGTCTCTGGACAAACACGATTTACACATGACTCCACGAAAATTAACGATCTTCTACATTCCTTCAAATTATTTACATTTGGATTCATAGCTAAATGCAAAGAGGCACCGCTTAAAACAAATTGTAAGTATCTTCCTGCAAATAATTTTTCTTTTAATTAATGTAAGGCAATTCCAAGTTCTAAAAACATCAAAACATAATTAATCTTACAACAAATTGCCCACAACACAATGAATCTATAAATAATAGAAAAACAATGGGTCTTCATAAACAATATTGCAAAATCGATAAAATAATTAAATCGACTTTACTAATAGAATCAATTAAAAAAATTAAAGAAAAAATCCCAATTAAAAATCGTTTTTATAACTAACTGAAATTGTTTCAATTTGTCTTACACTTGCAAAAAATACCAAACATAAAAGAAAAATTGCGATGTAGAAATTACATCACAATTAACAAGACATTGATGAAGCTGTCGCAATTTTGATTTAGACTTATGAGCAATCAAGTTTGATTGAATGACTGAATAATAACACCTGCATTCAAGGTGAACATTTTAAAGTAAAGAGACTATTGTGCACTTGTCACTAATCATATAAACAAAAACTAACTTCAGTTTTAATTTTTTATAAAATAAAAATCCTACTTTTTGGAAGCTTCCTTTTTTGTAACAATTGGCTTGTATAAATCCTTAAATTTACTAAAGGCTTCATTTCAATTAACGAAAACACATTAATTAATGACAGTCCTTTTAGACTCGCTCAAGAAGCATTTTAACAACAGTGAGTGAGAAATTACTAAAAAGATTTACGAGTGAAATACTAAACTGGAGCAGTGGTCTCTTGGCTAAAGTAAAGTTCATTAGTGATATACACAACCGTTTGAACTTTTCATGCATTTGTAAAGTTGTAAATTAAGAAACTAAACATAAACGACGTAACTGGTACAGTTTATTTAAAACTAAGCCAGAATTAACTGAGTAAATGGAATACAACAATAAAGCAGGGCCCACACAAAGACGAACCCAATTGGAAAAGATTAAGCTGATACTGAAAAATTTAATTGATTGTGTTTAAAACTAATGCAAAATATAACATCAAAATTACAAAAGTTATTCGTTAGAAAAATTATGGGTTTTGGAAAAATTAAAAGGCCCCTTTTTACAGGATTAATAATTTCAAAATGACTTCATATTAACATATTAAAATATCTAAAAAAGTTTCCAAAAACCAAAATTCGGTCGGTATTGAAAATTAAATTATAATAAAACAGATTCCTGATCTTGCGGCTTACTACTGGTTTTAATAATTAAATAATAGAAGACACGTTCAACTTTGTATTAATTTATAAATAGTGGTCAATTAACGTCGCTAGTTAACCATTAAAATACAAATGAAACATTAACTGTAAGCTTATAAGGTACTGGATATCACTCGATACTGGATAAGCAAACGATTTTGTTTTTAAAATTACGGAAAGCCAGTTTGTTTAATTATTAACAAGAAAAGAAGTTACAATACTAAGTTTATGCTGCTTCCATATAAGTAAAGTACTTGAAAGCCTTTTTGATTTTATATGATTAACCGGCAATGTCGAGTAAAGTTCCGTGTTAACATAAAGAGTTTGGTGATTTGTTAATTTTTAAGACTATTATTACGAACGAATATTTTGGGTACATAAATCTGGGGTTCTAAACAACCACGCTTGGTGTCTAATTCATAAATTCACTTATCGAAAATATAGTAAATAAAGCTTATATTTACAGATGAATTAGCTTTCTGAAATTTTACTTGCTTAAAATTACAAAATTCAGCACGTAATTCTAGGTTGTTTCAGTTGCAAATGTGACTTTGTGAAGTAATTTCCTTCGTTTCAAAAACCTGAAAAATTAAATTTCTATCTGAAAATCAGATATCCAACAAACTTCACTACAAAGGTTAAAAACAAAAACAGGCAGCAAACAATATTTCAGTTTGTGTAAGTAAATTTTGAAAATTATTATTTAATAAGTTGAAGGGGTAGTTAATTGGAAAAATACAGTTTCTATTAAAAAAATCAAAAGGATTTGAGGTTAAACAAATGAATTTTTAAAATATTGATTCAAAAAAAATAGCACCTCTACAACGATTTGAAGCATTGATCTTTGACATTAGAACATTTCCAAAATTACATTACAAATTCAATCTCTAAATTAAATCACATTTGCACAAGAATTTAGATAAAAATCTGAAAATAGCACATTGACAATAATAATAAAATAAGATCGTAAAGCATAACCAATGTTTATTTCACGTTCTCGAGATAATGAAAAGCTGCTAAAAACGAAATGCATTAGCGGTGTTACATAAACAACTTACGTAAACAAGCAAAGTATGCAGGTGTAGTGGAGTTAACACTTGTACACACAGAAAAGCTCACAAGTTCACTGTCAATTGCTAACATTTCAGTATAACTTCCGCAATGTATTAACTGGCAGTGTATTTATTCCAAAGAGTTAATACTAATACAACTGCAACGGCGCTCTGTTGTCGGTAAGTTATGATGCAGAAGAAAAAATAACTAATAATAAATTGTCAGTATTTGATGAACGTTCTATCGCCGGTCGACAATAAAAATCAACGTGACGTTGATCGATCCTAAACACATACAATTAATCATTAAACATGCGTGTAATTCGCGATAATGATGATGATCACTGTTGGCGGTATGTAAATAAATAATCATTGTACTCATCTTTCAAACAGTTCGCGAGGTACAAATTAGTTGTAGGTTAAGGCTTATAAACAGTAACGGGACTTCTGTTAAAATATACGCAATCGAACTTTATGATTAAAATGAAGCTCATGGTGCTCTTGCAGAAACCAATAAGAATTTAACATACAGAGTGGCTAAAAAGTATGTTCAAACCGTTCAAGATACAATTCATCTTATGTAAAAGGACCATATTCAACATACTTTAAAACAAAAAAAATTTTTTTTTCAAAATAGCATTCGCATTTGGTTTTTTTTAGGTCAAATGATACATCACTAAAAAGTTTAGTTTTTGTCTTTCCAAATATACCAACGTTATATAGGTTTAAAGAGAAAAATTAAGACTTCACGTTGCAATTAAATATTAATTTTTGTTAAATGTATGTATGTATTATCTGTAACTTCTTATACCTTTCGGTGTCGAGGCTGGTGCGTAACGCATGAGGCTCTACGCGTGTAATGCACAACCCGGCCCGCCGTTTATACCTACATACTACAACAAATTTTTGTTAAATACGATGTCCAAAACCTATTAAACTATTGAAATTCCACATAATAAAATTAGCTCCACAATTTAAATCTAATAAATTTGCGATAAGTTTGAGTGCCGAAACTTATTTAGACATAAAGATTTTTCAGATGTAAATGATTGGAAAATATTTTATATAGTTATTATTTTCTGTAGTGTATCTATAATTTTTGAATATCGCTGTTGAGTTTAGTTACCCTTGTGTAATAAAGTCAGGTCTATATTAATAGCCCAGATACTTGGATGATTTGAAAAATTGAATTCGACAAAGGACTGAGAAGATTCCTCGAGAATTCAGCTTAAGCTTAAACTATGTTAGAAAATTTCATGAGAGACTACATTAATGCCAAGAAGATAATGAGCAACACTTTTAACACCTTCTTTAATTATTTATTTTATTGTAATTTATAAAGAAAAATCCAAGATGACGACGTGGTGCAAACAGTATTTTGAAAAAACAAATTGCCCTGAAATATGTTGAATATGGACTTATTACAAAGGCTGAACTTTTAAAATCTATAAAAAAAGCTGAGTTCTTCTGTCTCAACAATGACATGGTCCCAACCCAGAAGACATTCTTTTAACACTGGCACTGACCGGGAAAGTCTTTGAATTCATTTTAAAATCTTGAATTGTTTGCGCAGCAGTTAATAAAAAAATTATTTACAATAAGATGCTGAGAGCAACCTGTGTAATCCTAAAAAAACGTGAAAAGTGAAAAAAAAAATTAACACAATACAGAAAATAATTTATTCCTATAATAATATGACAAGAAGTTCAACTCACTTAACAAAGCCGACCATATTAAACCGAATGCAAACTTCTTACATTCATGATAAAATTGGCTCTAATTTCATTTATTTCAAATTACGTGAATTACTGGAGTTTTCGGAACTTCAAGTTGGGTAAAATTATGGTCGGTGTTTGTTAATTCAAGCCTGCTTTTCTAGATATTCGTAAATTGACTATATTACTTTATCCTTCCAAGTTATTGTAAGAATAAGTATAATGTTTAGGGTTCACATTTGAATCTTTTTGTTTATTTCTTGCTAATTTTACGAAAAACTTACATGTGGTTTGCCCAAATAAGAATAAGAACCCTATTCAGAATATTATGAAAGCTAAAAATAATCCCTGTAACATCCTGCGAAGATTTTTTTAATGATTTTTAAAGAACTTTAATTTCAAAAGTAACAATGGCGATATGTCAAGATTTCACTCATATTTTCAAATTAATTCATTTTAGTTACTAATGTCGATGCCAGTACAGCAGCTCCAAATTTCATCGATAAAATCTTGCATTTCAAAATTGTTTTTATTTCTTCCTGACAAGCTGAAAATAAAACTGCGAAGCTCCATGATTATCATCAATAAATAACTGAAGTTCTAAAACTGTCTCGAAATTTCACCGATCACGCAAGGAAAAGATAGGACAACTAATTTACTTTATTACCGTTGGGTTAAATGGGCAAAGGATTTCCTATCTTAAGTGATATTGCTTGGCGAGTTTCCCTTCGGGTTGATTTTCTACCAATGGGATTGGTGTTTCAGGGAAGCTACTCGAAATTAGCTAACATTGTGCACTGATATACGGCACGAAACTAATTTTCAATATGAAAAATTACGGCAAAGGCGGAATTTAGATTAGAATTAGAACTACAACGGCGCACAGTGAAAAGACAAATCAATTGCTAGTATAAATTGAACGAAATTTAGAAGATATTAGATATGTTTAACCGTTTATATTTTTATTGAAGGTGAAATGTGATTCTTTCGCCAATTTCTTTTGTGCGGTTTTTAACAGTTAACCTAAACTACGTTAGGACAATTATTATCTAATTCATTTAAATTTATCATTTTAAAAAAGACGGTTTTAAATATTTTTTTCGGGATAGAAAGAACCTTTAAATATTTCTATCGGAACTCATCACAATAAAGGACACAGCGCCATCTAGACTATTTAAGTGGTATTTACTTGTCAGACTATCTGCAAAATATTCAAGTCCAGGCTTTCGTTCGAGAGCCAGAAATTTAAAAGTAAGAGATATTCGCTGCTGTTTTATTTGATATAACAATGGGCTCCTGAAAGACGAGCCAAGGGAGTCTTTTGATCACTCCGAACGTTTAAACAATTTAAGTAAAAGAAATGTCTTAACGTTTCTGAAGTAAGAAGGAGCTAATGAAAAAAAAAAGACACAAACAAGATCAAGAAAAACTAGTAGAAAAAGAAGAATAAGATAAACTCCCATTAGTTTGCTATTTATAAAAACATTTTTGCAAATTTCCCAATATCAGAAAGGTTTTCCTGGTTTAAGTGTGTCCTTCGAGCTTCATTTTACCTGAATAGCCCCTCAAACAAATTTACGTGGGTAGAAATGGAAAATACGTTTAACTTTATAATTCCAAAGGTAAAGGGATCGGCACTAACGCCCCGCATGGGAACATAGCCAGCAACATGAAGGGTCAAGGTCTCCTAAGTCACTTCTCATACCGGGTTGTTTCGCAGGCTATACGTACGGGGTGCTGTAATAAGCACCACGCCTTCAACAACCGCCAACCTTCCCTGCTCACTGGAATTAGCATACTAAAATCAAAAAAATACAAGAAAATTTGAAGTGGAATCTTTGAATATGAACAATAATTTTACGTACAAAGAAAAAGCCAATACTTTGTCCTTTGTATGTTGATCACCCCCACCTAAAGCAATTTTTTCACAGTTTAACCTTTCAATCCGACTAACTGAATTTTTTACAAATTTTTAACCCTACTTGATAAAAGCACGATTTAGCAACTAAATTTCCAAAGAACATAGAAGCTGGCAATAATTTAAATACGTGAGTTATTATCTCTAGAATCGCTTTAGTACTTTTATCTTTATTCTTGATTTAACATCGCGATGATCAACTAGAATCAATAACTTCTCATTAGTATTCCAGTCAATTTGCGAAGTGAAATCACTAAGCAACCAAGTAACGTGTGCATGGTAGGTGGCCTTTTACGTGTATTTGTAGCGGAAATGTTTCTTTTCTACAGCATTAACTATCTCATAATAATATTAAGGCACCCTGCTACGCTTTTCTTACCCAACCGTATTATTATTACAAAGGCGTCCGAGCCCTAATGATACAGGATATTTGTTAGATCGTATTTGTAATCGGCTTAAATTCACCGAACAAATTGTAATTTATACGTGTGATCGTTGGTGGCCAGTTTATACTTTGGGTTTTATTGTTTTAAACGGTGTTACTGAAGGAAATTGGTTTTAGTACGTGACGTGAAATTATTAAAATTTTAAATATAAAAGCTTAGCAGACATTCTTCTGCGAAGGTGGTACGTCTTCCACAGATTTCTTAAAATGAATTTCAAGCAAAAAGCAGTATTTTCATCTCGTAATAAATCTCATTTGTAGATATTTACTACAGAAACTGTCCGGTTAACAGAGGTTTTTAACAGATTACGAAAATTCTGTATATAGCAAAATATCACCTTGTAAAACTAACAAAGGTTACTAAGGAAAATATCTGGAATCAGATGAAAAGGCCGGCCTTAAAGCTGGTTGTTGATTGGTTGTTGGTTGGTTACATTTGGCCGTTAATATTTAGGGAATTTTTTCGACAAGATTGCATCGAAGTTCTTATCATTTCAGTAAAAATCTGACTAATTGTTTATGCTATCAGTGACTTGATTGGCTGAAGATGCCTTACTTTCAGAACATTTTTGACTATTTTTATAAGGGAAAATCGAGGGGAAAATTATTATTTCATTTTAGTGCAACATCTTGAACCAAAGAAAGTTTCTAAAAATCTCAAATACAATACCAGTAATGCTCGAGTTAACTCGAACTATTCAATTAAGAATTATGGTCGTTTTATAAATCTAAATAATTAGGTCACAGTTATATAATTTAATATTTACGACGTCGGAGTGTAATTTTTTAAACTGGTGATTTATGGTCATTGTTATTAATCTCAAATCTTACATTAATTGTTTAATAGTTATTGTTAGGCAACGCTTTCATGGGTGGCAAATAAATTAATTTTTCTCCATGCCCATCTAGTAAGTTACACTTACTTTGACATATCCATTGCAGGTAAGTTGATTTTACTGTTTGTTTACTGGTTGTCATGACATTAGGGAAGTAAGGTAAAACTTACTCCCCAAGGGAAGTAAGTGAATTACGTGTTATTACAGTTTATTATTTAGTTTTGTAAGTGATCTGAACGGGTTTGAACTTAATTGATACTAACCTATTTGAAATGTAAAAACTTGTTAAGATAAGTAGGGTTAGCGTATAACTAAAATGGTATAAAAAGAGTTAAAGAACTAATTTATTAGATTATATTAAAAACCAACCTTCATTAACAAATAAATTTCGTCAGGAGCTTCATTCAAATAAGATTAATTTCGAGTATAGTAAATACGTTTGACTTTCTAGGTTGTTAACCATCATTTTTTTCGTTTTAAAAATGCTAATACCTTTGGATATTTAGAAATATCCTTATTGTCGTAAATGTCACACCATAAGCTCGATGGAGATTTTAATTTGACAGATCTTTCTAAAAAATACGCCAAAAACACGTTTACTTCCACTGAATAGATGTTTTTCTCCGCGCACCATTTTTTTAAAGAACTTGTATGCATTTTCATAAGGGATTTTCGATTTTTCTGGTAGTAATTCCAAACACGCAATATTTGCCGCTTCATCTACGCTAAATTCTCTATTGTCCTTATCGCCTATTTGCATTTTGTCTTTTGAAAACTACCAAGAAACGCAAGTACAAGTAGTTTTTTTATATTGACAGAAACAACTGAAAAACAATTGCTACTAAGCAAATCAACACTAGGTGACTATTTGCTTTGTTTGTAATAGATTAATTTTCTATCAATTAACGTGGAATTATTAAGGGAAAATTATTCAAATTTTTGTTGGGCATGGAGAAAAATATTATAAGCATGCTCGGGAAGTAACTATCTACAACCAGTCTCGAACTTTGCCAGCCCTCGCTCGCTCGGGCTGGCAAACTCGTTCTCGACTGGTAAAAGCTACTTACTTCCCTTGATGCTTAAATAACTATTAGATTCATTTTTATTACACTTTCCTTGCATTGTTCTTATAAATTGGACGATAATTATTATCGGTGCAAAGATAATACTTTTTAAAGTTATTTGTAAATATTTTAACAATGAATTCATGAATGTAACCACAAGATTTATAAGGGTTCGCGCCTTTGATGAAATACTTAATGTTAATTTAACAAATTGTCAAAATTTTGTGGACCAATTGGTACAGCATTGGTCAAATGTCAATCACTGCGGAGGTGATTTTTAATGCACTTATAGAATTTTAATAATTCGTTAGAATACATAAAAAATTTCAATTGTTTCCTCTAAAACTAAAATCTTGAATTATATAAAATTAAATTTTCACGAGTCGCTAATAAATAATTGGCGTCTTTAAACGATGTTAAATCACATAAAAAGTAACTATAAAAATACAGGAAAAGTTTTCCCAAAATTGTCCTTAAATGGCCAACGATATAACTTCCAAATTAAGGCAAGAAATTTGAAATCTACGTTGCATAAGTGCCTGTTTACTATTAAGTTGAACGATCTTAATACATTTAATCATACCTGACATCAAATTCCAAAGCCCAGGGCGAAATTTTGTATTTACAGTACGGAAAAAACCAGCACTAGCACGATTTGTTCGATTTAAATTCTAATTAATGTAGGTTGATTGATCCAGGAAAGACTTATTTGTAGCCAAGGAGAACCGCAATATGCCTACATGAATGAAAAACAGAATGACTCACATGGCAAAAAAAAAATTCTTAGCTACAAATTAGTATATCGAGATCACGTTACCAGATTCTATAAAAGGTTAGTCACATCTTGTATAATATACTGGATGTTCGTGATGCGATGTGGATTGTCAGCTATATTTCTAAAGCGGGAATACAAATCCAGGCCTTTCATCTTATTATATTTATAAACATCACAAAGGAAGTTTAGTTTTCACAAACTTCAACTGTTCGTCGTAGAGCTTTATTAAAAAGGAACCGCCGAACTATTTTAATCTGTTTAGAAATTATTCAAAATAACTTTGCACAACGTCGAACTAATTCTACCACCTATTTTATTTTAAATTTATCACCGGAAAACATGTGGCGTTTATGGAACGCAGCATTGGCGCCGGAGAGGTTAAGCAATTTGCACGTTTATCAATTTCCGCATTATAAAGAAGTATCTCTAATTAAATAACATAAGAAATAAAGGCAAGAATTAATCCATTAAATTTTCTAGAATTACACGCGTCTCAAGGGACTGTTTATCTGTGATTTTTGCATCCGGAGGGCAATCGCATCAACATACATATAAATGCCTGAAAACGTGCTGCTGTATAATGTATAAACGTACACTAGTTCACTGACCTACAATTCTCATCTTGATTATTTACACGGCTTCAACTGCAAAATAAGTAAGATGAAAATATATAGTTTAGTATTTGCATGTTATTTACATTGACCAACTGCATATTCTAACGCGACAGGGAATTCTCGTATCTACATGATTGTACTGTTCCAAATAACAATGCTAATTCAAACATTTCCATTTCCAATCTGTCTCTGTATTTTCTGACTTGACAACATCTTCAGATATGCGTGGAGGAAATGTAATCAGTGATCAGGTAATTCCAATATGGTTACTGACACACTGCAGTTTAAGGTATTGTTTGATGTTTCATTTATTTTAATTTGAATACCTTGCAGATCGTACCACTTTAGGAATTTAGGCTTATTCAGTCAGGTTAGAGATTAACACTTTTCATCTCTTAGGGCCTGATAAAGTCAACTTTCAGATATTTACTTACTATGGAAACAATTGCATTTAACAAGGATTACCAAAGAAAATATCCGGAAGTTAAATTCATCGGGAGATGAAAAAATTAGCCCTTAATTTTTAAGGATTCGCTCCTGCATTTCATAAAAAAAAGGGATATGTGTTTACTTCGGTCAGAAGTCGAATAATGAAAACAAGACGCAATTTATGCTTACATTTAATCAATTTTATCTTAAAATTGGTCGATTTATCAAGCCTTTTCCAAGATTCGAGAAGACAGACATCTGCAACAATAATTTGTAAAAGAGAACTGATGATAGTCTTTATATAAACAGAAACTAAGAACACGTGAAAATAAATAGTTAAAGTTGTTTAGAACAGTATAAAATTTAGGAAAATTCTACGATAAAACTCGTAACCAAATCTGATACACTAAATGGATGTGACATTATTTTACAACTGAAAAGCTAAACATTAATAACAATTAAGAATCTACTAAATAAAAGCTATGCTTACCTCAACAAGAAATCCTTTCAAAGGTTTTCTTTTAAAGGCAAGAATTCAGGAAACAAATTGTATCTACTCTAAACCGAACAAGGAGTTTTGCAAAAATTGAAATTAAAAAAATCACGTCGAAATTCTGCCAACAAAACTTGATAAACAAGAAAATCATAAGAATAACAAAGATTTCTTATAGGTTTATTAAAAATAATACAATAGGCCAAGCTATATACTCTGATTCCTGTTTTTAAAAGGACAGATTACTTGTTGCTTACTGCAAGTTTCTAGCAAGCCACCACCAAGCTTGGACGTTCAAATTTCTTTAATGGGTTTGCTAACCAATAGGGGTCATTAAAACACATCAACATCTGCAATGATTAAATAACGTCAAGAAATGTTAGAAAATATATAAAATTGTTCTTTAAACGATCTACAAGAAAAATATGTGTTTGTTACGTGTTGTTTAAAGATTTATTGTGAACTTCTGGTTGAGGAAATTATCAAACAGATCTAAACAAGCGTTATCACGTCAAATAAAACCGTCAGCCTTGTTTTTGGTTCTGAAAAGACCGAAACAAGAATGAAAAAGGACAAAAAGGGACATAGTTTCGCATAATTTTAAAAGCAATTTCAAGAACTTGTATCAAACTAAACGATTTGGTGTAATCAACAGAAAATAAGAACTCTAAAAAATTACTTACAACAGCTGCCTCTTCCTCGAGCGTTCTTAACCTCGCAAGTTCTTTCAGTCGTTCTTTTCTCTCCGTTGCGAGTTGTTCCAATCTTTTTGCAACTCGTTCCGTGGTAGTAAACGACGAATTTGCAAAACTTGCCTGTCTTCTGACATCACGGCTGGCTGAAATCCACTGTGTTCTTTCTTCCAAACTTTGCAAAGTTGCTGGTCCATCTCGGCGTAGTTTTTGTACGGATTCGATTTGGAGGGCTTTAGAAATTTGTCTGAAAACAAACCCAAGTTGTCGAGTATTCAATGACATACAATTAAAGTTGAGATGTCATACATTTCCTCACTGTCGCCGAAGAATCCCATTTTTCTTGGCAATAAATTGTAAGGTTAATTAGCGGAGGTTACTTTTCGATGTTGTAAAACACACAAGAATAATTGTATCAATGTCATGGTTAGATTGCAACTGGAGAGACGAGTTGAAAACATTAATTTTGAAAATTGATTAGATTATTTCTGATAAAATAAATGTGACACACGAATTCTTTGATATCGATTATAATTATTTTTACTACATATTTTGCGTTGAGATCCTGCATGCCTACTTTTTGTTTTGAAAATTTTAAGAGCTAATTTTAGTTTTGTTAATACAAATTTCTTTTACTAGATTTTAATTAAGCAAATTATTAGCATACAAAATTGTGTACGGACAATGAAGATGGCCGAAAACCCAATAAGGTGCAATCATTTAAAGGTGGTTTTTTTTTTGCAAAATCGATGAATTTCGCCAAATATACGATAAACTTCCTTAGCCTTTATCAATGTTCGTATCAACGAGAATTATAAACAAGTACAAAGTACAGGACGTACTTCATAAAACAAGTATACTTTTCCAAGAATGCACTAAAAACATGATTTCACTCACCTACACTGATGATTAAGAAATCTCCTGTTAATCTGTACAGGAATTTCTTCGTTTCTAAGCTGAGATAAGGCAGATAACAAGGCTTGTCCTGCCGATCGACAAGACGCAAGAAAAGGTTCCAATTGTTTAAAAAATTCCACCCATTCTAACTGATCATGGGTACACGAACCACCGCAACTGGCAGGAGCTTGATTTTTCGTAATGTGTGTTTCAAGAGAAGGCTCGTCTGTTACGACAATTCCCTGAAAATATAAAATATACAGTTACTATCTACATCTACATAATCAAAATTAACGTTCTTAGAAAGTGGAAGTTTACACGTACGGACAATGCGTGTTTGTTGTAAGTGCAATTAAAAGACACCTTTAAACTGGAAAGTTTGATGAATGTAATGACAATTCCGTATTTGTTGAAAATAATTATAATTTTGTTAAGGCTCTTACTACTTCCGTTTTTAGTAAATTACGTTACGAGCCTGGGAAAAGGGCAAAAAGCTTAATAAATTCCATTCCATTCAATAAGCAAACATAACAAAAAATAATGGTATTGTTTACTGAAAACAGATAAAACAGCAACTTCTAAATTCAACAATTATTCCAGAATGTTAAAGAGAAACTTAAAAAAAAATTTCACATAAAAAATCGTCCAGGAACATATTGCGCAAGAAAAATGCAGCAAATTTTAAAAATAAACAACTGATATGCCTACGCATTCGTTCATATAAAATTTGAGCTCAGTCATACTTAGAAGTACAGTTACAATAATTAGAAGCAATCTACTATTATCTAAAATAACAATTACGTATTTGCAACAGTATTTTATTGTTTGATAACGAGTAGCCATTCTGATAATGTTATCTTCAAATGCCAACAAAATTTACACGGAACGTGCGAGGGTGACGGAAACTGCAAAGGCTAAGATTTTTATTCAAGGGAAGATTTTTTCGTACAGAAAATTAGAGTCTTGGGCATTTATTAAATTGGGCTCGAATAAATCATTTTCCCATTGTTTTATAATAAACAATAAACAATACCGAAATGTAGGGAAATCGAAAAAGAAATGACGTGACAGATATTTACAGAAACCCTTCTAACGCTATTGTTATTAAAAGTTTTCCTGTTTTGATTGTTATCTTATAAGTGCGTTCTTTACGCTAATCGCTAATTTCGCATCGAGACAACTGCAGTATTCATGAAGCTCGCCAAATTCTGTACAGTACTGCCTGGATAATCCGGATTAATTAAAACACCGATCCGTAGAATCTCTCAACATCCGGATTACCGAATCTTTAGAAAAGAGGCAAAAAAAACTATTTCAGGAGCAAAAATGTATTTATTGAAAAAGCACGTTAACACATTAAAGGTATATTTGCTAACTAATTTTAGCTACAAATCAGATTTGCACTATGCAGCAGCTCAATAAACGTAGATAAAAACTGTTATGGCGGCACTATTTAAACCTAAACTGCAGATACCCGTTTTCTTGCTGTATTGTGGATCCACAAACAATGCTTTAAATTGTCAAGCTTCGCATCTTTCCACAAACCTTTATCACTCTTTCCTGCAGTTCTTTTGATCCAGAATGCTTTCTGCATTTGAGCTTTGAACCAATCAACAGGCAAGCAATGCCTAGGTTTTCATGTGGCTGTAACCAGAATCAAACCCGTTTGTTACAACGAACCCACAGTTAATGTCTTAAATCATCAAGTTTCTTTCTTTTCACAAACAATTTCAATACATCGTCTGAAGCCAGCCTTCGTCTTATATGATGCAGAGCAGAAACCAACAACTCGCACCATCATTAATGCAACACCTGAAGACTGTTCCCCTCCAACAAACAATGTATCAAACCGGACCATTCACTACTCGTTTAGGCCGACATGTTACCATTCCACAACGATTCCTCAACGTTGTCACTGGGGAGGGAGGTAGCACCACCCAAACGCCCGAAGTAGCAAGCAGAGACACAACCAAAAAGGAGGTCAAATTCAATGTCTAGTTAGTGGATGAAACATAAGAGACGATCATGGAGATACATATCTACTAGTTAGTAGGTTTAATGACTTTTCTAATAGATTTGAATTGTATTATGTTGTTATTAAATAAAGTTTGTCAAAAATCTCTATTATTAAAATATACTGAACACAGAGTTAACTACACTGCTTTGTTTTATTTTCAATTTTTACACTATTTAAACCTAAGCTAAAGATGCAGGCCTTTTAGTGCCATCGCTGGACACAATACTTTTCCATTCCTTCCAATCTTTGGCTTTCCCTCTCCAATTCAACGCATCCTTTTCCCTTACATTCTTCACCGCCACCAACCATCTGTTTCGTAGCTGCCCCTTTCTTCTGGCCCCTTCCATGTTTGTTTTAAGTATCATCTTGGCAATCGAGTTTCTTCCATTCTCTGCAAGCGTCCTAACCAGCGTACCCTTTCTGCTCAGGACAAAATTACTATGTTTCAATCAGAAGTGATTTCAATGCCCGAATAGGAAGAACCCCAATCAACAAAATAATTGGTATACATAATAAAGATATTCTAAACGAAAATGGGAAGAAAATTGGAGATTCTGCTTGCTACAATAACACAAAGATAATGAACACAGTCTTCAAGCGCAAAAGAAAACATAAATATACGTGTACTGATCTAGCTGCTAAGCCAGGTCTCGACAATCGACTACTTCTTAGCTAATTGCAAGACTTCTGAACTTATTAAAGATACATAGATATACATAAGTGCTGATGGGTCAGATCACTACCTAATCCTGCCTAAAATGGTTTTAAAAAAATAACAAGGACACTAAAGAACTATTTAAGGTACACCTACTGACCTACTCCAAGAAGAATCTGTGAGCCAATTGTACCAAAGGAGATAGAACGAAATGAGTATCAATACACAGGAAAGTAATAGTATAGAAAGAGAATGGTCCAGCTTTTGAAGCTCTTGGGTGTCGGAAGAATACTTTAAAAAAACTTAACATACGGAGCAATGAATTAGAAGAAGTAATGAAACATAAAAAAGAACCATACCTGAAATTACTTACAAATAGAACACAGGGAAATAAAGAAAAATATGATAAGAAAAATAAATACATTAAACAAATACATATACCGGGTGTGGCCTGACATGTGAGACATAGGTGAAATGCATGGGAAATTGAACATATGTGAATATTATCTTCTTGGCTAACTGTTGCTTACATTGTAGCCATTCATCGAAAAGTACTTTCTTTTTCCAGTCGATTATAGTACGAAATTCATCTGAAATGAAGGAGAAATGGTATTTTTTGCTGATTATTAGACCGATATTAGTTCTACAAAAATTTGATCAACTAGACTTGTTCTGATGAGCTGCAGCCTCACTATGGAAATTTCAGAATATAGTACGAACAAATGATGCGCAGCAGGTTTTAAGCAAGATATCATACGGAGCGCGTGTGACTTTTTATTTAAAATATTTACTTTATTTTACGTTTAGGAGCTAAATTTTCCTAATTAGTTAAGAAACAATTGCTTAATAGCGTACTACTCATCCAAACAAGAACGTACAAAAACTAAACGGTTCAGCTGGAGATATAAAATTAAGCAATTATCAAAATCGCATGTATTTCTCCTATGTCTCACATGTCAGGCCACACGCGGTATAGAAGTCCAAGGCAAAACAAATAGGACACTTTTATAAGCAGAATCGAACACAACATACACGGGCAACAAAATATTGCTTATAAAGTACTGAAACATTTAAACAACATACAGAAAGATGTTGCCAATGCCACGACGATTGACACAAAAGAAAGGCTAAAATACTATAAAACGTTATGGTACAACTAACAACATAACTATCCACATATCAACAATAACTGAAGGAAACAGAATATAGGTGGGCAAAATAGATCTTACAGAATTAAAGGAAGTACTAAAAACAGCGTATTACGATATAAATATAGCTCTGAAGAAGCCAAAAACGTTTTCTAATAAAAATAATTTGATTAAAACTCCTTCTAATTTGATTAAATTATGAACAGCTGATGAGTAACTCCGATGGTTAAAGTAATTTAAAGCAAATCCATGCCCTCCACAAAAGCTGACTTAAATAAAAGTCGTCCTGCGTACAAAGACGCATTAATCAAAACAGTTGCGCTTATAAATTTAGTTTATTACACAAACTGGGTCAGAAGCTGTTACTAACATGTTAATTTACGTAGTCGCATGTAATAATCTATTTTCATCATAAAATGGGTAATTAAGTAATTAAATTACCCACGAGTAACCTATATTGAAAACGTAGATATTTCAGTACGAGTGGTTGCAGAAGTAGCAATGATTTAATTTTGATTATTTGAGATCTTCGGGAGATTTGTAAATAAATTATCTTAACTGTTATGACTAATACATCAAACTTAAAAGACAAGATAATCATTCATTTCAGTGATTGATACAAGTTTAGTGTAAATAAACTAACGGGTGTTCATAAACAGTCGTCATCCCAGTAGGTTTTGACTTCAGAAACGTACGTCTATTAAAATTGAGCAAAAATGCAAACATCATTATTTACAACAGCAAGTTTTATTAACTGTCAAACAATGTGTCAAAAGTAAACCAAACTGAACTGAGATTACAATAACTGTTGGAAATGGTGACCATTTTCTTGAATACACAAATTAACTCTTCGCTTGATGCTTTCAAATACATTTATTAGCATATCTGGTGTTATTTGGTCGCACTGGTGTTGAATGCTGTTTTTCAAATCCCCCAATGTGTGTACTGGGTTTCTAAACACATTATTTTTAATGTACGGAAACACGAAATAATCCAAAGGCGTAAGGTCGCAAGAACGTGGTGGGTAAAGGTCTTTACTTACTGCTTCCTAAACTGATTGTGGTTAAACACTACATTTGGAAACCTCAATCTGAATTCATTTTTAGAAGCTTCGATCGAGTATTGCCATTCTCCATTTTCCAGTACTCCATTGCGAAAATAACTTTCGAGCATAAATGCTTTCTGTTGCGGCGTAAACATGATTTCAAAACTGAACAAACCTAAACGCGCTATGACAGTACTCAATGACGTTTCATAAAACTAGTTGACGTTTTCCAAGCTTCATTGTGTTGCACGAATTAATCAAAGACATAAAATTTTGTTTTTAAAGGCAACTGGGATGACGACTGTTTGTGAACACACGTTAGCTTTTTAACGAATGTCTTAACAGACAGAAAAATTTTTGTGAGTAAAAGTGAGACATAAAACCAACAACACAATTGAAAAGATAAAATATGCTGATATAATCTGCGATTTAAGAAACGACCTGGAAATGTCACGTTTGGTTATCAAACAAAGATAAAACTTCCGTAAAGATAATTATAAGACGTTTTTGCGTTATAGGAGTAATATTTTTCTCTGTTACAGATCGCTAAATATTCATCGAAATAATCAACACCTAGCTGAATACACCTTGTGCAGCATTGTTCTAAAGTAATTTCTATTAAGAACTAATCTCGCACGAATACACCTACTAACCATAAAAAATCTTACAATCAACATACTCGCAACTATTTTCGTTAAAAGGTTAACAGTGGAAAATAAAATCGTTTGTTATGTGTTTATTTGATAAATTCAGCTATTGTGCAAACACGTCTCAAAAGTAGGTTTAACGCACATTTGTAGTTAAGTACCTCAATTATCTACACCATTGTTTTGATTTTGCGTCATATTAAACGCAACAAATAAACTAAACAAATAAATCCCCGTGTACTTTTAACAGATTTGTAAAACGAGCAAATACACTTAATGAAATATACAAATAAATACAAACTTGAATCAAGTTTAATTAAAATAACCAAAGTACCTATATTCATGTACAAATTTCTGGACAACAAATACAAACAAAGTCGAAAACAAAGAACCTAAATGACCTTCTTCAATAAACAAAAATCACGATTTTCATGTATTATTACCAAATTTTAATGTTTGAAATAACACATCATATTCTTCGAAAGTAATCTGAATGCTGGTTAATTACGACAAAAAACTAATCAAGCCACACATCACATAAAATTTATACCGATAATTACTGACCTGAATTACTAATTACTTTTAGTACCTACGTTTTAAAAATTACTTTTACTTTTATAATTCAAACACAAGCTGTAAATTACGTAAACAGTTTTTTAATCACTCAACAACTTTATTGGAACCTTTACGAAGGATTTGGTTATGCAAGTTAAAAATTCTTAAAGACGTTGAAAGAAAGGTCTTTTTTAATAGCCACGATTGATTACAAAAGCTAGAAATAAAATATCCCCCTGTATGTAAAACGCCTTTATATATGCCTTTGCCATAACCTAATGCTTTAATTTGGAACTATCTTAGCAAACATGGTTTGACCACAAGATACAAACATATAATAAGGCAACTTGCTAGTCTTCTGGTATCTGATTCTTCTGGTCTGGTCGGTAAGACCACATTATTGGGATGTCCGGTAAGACGATCTTGATGTTTGATGGCTCTGTCCTTAATTATCTGGTATCCTAGTTGGTATCTGTATGTATAGTGAAGTTGGGCATATACCAAGGAATAAAAATTCGTTATATGTAGTTCGTAAAGTCTTGGACTGAAGTCTTTGCACAAGGTGTATGTTGGAACATGCAGAGCGCCTAGACTGACCTTTATACAAGAGTAGCTCGTTTTCCACAAATAGTCTCAATCCTCGACCTAGCAGCCATCTTTTTAATATTCAGATCCATCTCTTTCCTTAGTGAGTGAGTCTTTTGTCCATGTACAGTTCGAGATATTTAACTGTGTCAGTTTGGGGGATGATGATGATATTGTTACTAGTAACCGGTGGACATTGTTGCTGACGTGTGGTAAATGTCACATAGGTGAACTTTGATTGTTTCACCTTTATTTTCTATTTATAAATCCACGTTTCTATACTGTTCAGACATTCTTGTAGAAGATTTAAGACATTTTGGGGGTCATCATCACAAGCAAAAACAGCAGTGCCATCAGCGAATGTTCCAATTACTGTATCCGGCGTTTGTGGCACATCAGGGTTGAAAAAAATATATAACAATGGTCCCAAAACGCTGCCCTGGGATACACCAGCTGTGATTGGGTAAAGTTGCGAGTAATGACTTCCGAATTTGACCGAGTATGACTGGAATACTAAAAACACTACTGGACAATATTACATACTTTCTATAAACTTTTGGATCGTGTTGGTTATCCGATGGCATTGTTGTATGTTGAGGGATATGTTCATCGGTAATACTAACTTTTCCAACAGCTTAGACATAACTGGTAATAAGCTGATTGGCCTGTATGAATGGGCATCGTTTCGAGGTTTACCAGGTTTTGGTATTAGTGATTTTCATTTGTGGCGGCCAGTGTGCTATAGCCTTGTTATTGCATTACATAGTGCCAACAGAAATGTTTCCCTCTTTTCTGGTAAATACTCTCGAACTGTGCCATTTAGAAATAATTCGCCGATTTTGAATTTCGGTATTGGAGGTGATAACTGAAGTAGAGTTTCGAGGAAATGTTTAACATCATCGTCTATGTTGTCAGAATGAGGTTTAAAAACTTCAGCCAACTGTCTCGCAAATAAATAGGAGTAGCTTTTACTTGTTCAGATCTAACCCATAAACCATCTTCCCCATGTAACGGTGGTACGTGCATCTTTGGTCCCTTGAACTGTTTTGGTTGCCCTCCAGATTGGGTTAGCGTCTTTTAATAATTTTATGAGGTGGAGTTGCAAGGTTTCATTCCGTGGGTTTTTTAAGGCGATCGTTATATCACGAATATAACGGGTGCGTTGCCTTAATGTCCTCTGGCTCCTCGCTTTTCTTTCAGTAATTCCATTATACATCTCGAAATATTCTGGTAGTTACGATTTTGAATTTCTTTTGTCGGCGTAACATATCACAGTTGTCATGAAGTGATTCATTGCGCTGTCGACTTCTTCAGGTGTCTTAAGACTAATGTTGTTACCGATGTGCTCTTCTATGTATTTTTTAAAGGGGCCCCAATTAGTTCTCTTACTGTATAATGATGATGGCAGTAACGGTGGCAATGACTGGAATATGGTCTGATGATAGCTAGATCGTAATTAGGCGTTATGTCGAGGTAATTTGATGAAAAGTCATTGATTATAAGATTATAAGGAAGTCCAACAAGTCTGGTATTTTGTTGGCGTCGATAATGTATTGTATCAGAACTTAAAAATACATAACTTGGACAGTTATCGAAGCTACATGTTCCAGGAATTCAGTTAATGAATAAAAGTACACGGGTTTAAAATGTAAAAGCGAATTTCGTCTAAGAATACAGTCATTTCGTAACGGTGTATGTTTTCTGATGAATAGGTGCAAATATAATTTCAAAATTTACTAATTTTGCTATTAAGTAACATTTATGAAGTAATACATCGTAAGATTGCGATATTTCCTAAAGGTTTTTCGAAGGAATTAAGAGGCAACTAACTCTGCACAAGCGTTGGCTTTCTAAACTGGGAATACGAGGTTTGGCAGAAAAACAATGAGACTGTTCTTTTAACCATGAATTTTATTCTTTTTACTAATCAAGGTTATCCCCTTCAAAATAGTTCCCTTGGGCAGCTACACACCAATGGAGGCGTTTTTCCATTGTTCGTAGTAGTCCTGGAAGGCTTCTGCTGGAATGCCTTTCAACTCATCGTTTACACTCTTCTGGATATTATCAAAAGTACCAAAATGGCGCTCTTTCAAATGGTTTTTCAGCCGGGGAAATAAAAAGAAATCACAGGCAGGGACTGAGATCCGGCGAATAGGGGGGCTGGGGAACTACAGGAATACTTTTTCTGCGAAAAATTCGTTGATAGAGACTGCCGTGTGACATGAGGTATTGTCGTGGTGCAGCATTCAAATGTGTGCAATGCCTGGTCGCACACAAGAGACTTTCAACGACTTTCCGATAAAAAGTTTGATTGACAGTTTATCCTGGCGGCACAAATTACTTGTGGACGATCACCTGACTATCAAAAAAAAAAAACAAATAAGAACGAAGTTCGTCTTGCACTTCTTCTCAATCCTCTAAAGAGGCGTTGCGCCACCTGAACACTTGTGCCCTGGATAGGGAATGGTCTCCATACGCCCGTTGTAACTTTTCATAAGTTACAATAGCGGATTCAGTTCAGACGCTCTCAACAATCGCGTAGCAACTGTAGCGAGTTCAAACTTGTACTGAGTCTATGGCAGGGTTTATTCTAACTGCCGTGTGAAGGGGGAGGCAGCAGCGTTGTCGGTTCGCGCATGGTGTTGTCAGTCTCAATATTTTTCTGCCAAACCTCGTACATTTAGAGGTAACAACACCAACGTGACCAAATTTCAATGACTTTAAAACCAAAGTAAATCAACAAAAAAAATAAAAAAGGGACAACCCTGATAGAAATATTTGCATTTCCAAGAAGTGTACTCTTCTGTAGTACTCAAAAAAAAATCTTTTAGTAATAAGATTATTCAATTAAAACTATCCTCCGAAACGAGTGAATCCTTTTAATCACTAAAGTAATAAAAATACTTTCAAATAAAACCAAAATCGAAAAATTTGAACTAGTTTTGCGTACGTAAATAATGAACAAAATAATATAAGCACAAGTGTAGTCAAAGTAGTAAAAAACAAGAGTTGCTAAACGAACCTAAATGCGACACCGAAGAATGTCTTCTGGAAAGCAAAAGACGAAAAGGAAAAAAACAGAAAATTAATTTCAATTACACGATTATCATCACCCAACGATAAGTCAATGACAGGCATACAAATTACTTACACGTACCGGTGTTCAATTCAGATTGAACTTTAACAATTTATTACTCTTCTTGTTGCTTTTGTGCTTTAGTCTTTCGCGAAATAACATCATAAATAATGCTTTACAAAATAAATTGCAAAACTAACGAAAGCCTAACGATTTTTGTTTTCTTCGTATAAAAAAGCTTTATAAATGTCAACTCAAACAGAATTGCTAGAACTCATTGTTTTTTGATTAAAATACGTAGTTGTTAAACTTTTTAAACTACAGATATGTTTTTTATTAAGCGTTTTACCCCAGAGGTCTTCAAAACTTCGGTGAAAATATATACTCAGAACCTGAAAAATATAAAGGCCGAAAAGAATAAAAATGACTTACCTTTAAACGACTAGCTTTCAACTGCCTGGGCTCTGAACCAGCATTGGGTTTCCATATTACAAATTTCCTAACATTAATCTGACCAACCACAAGAGCGATCGCTTTATCCAGTGAATCGACAGCATTTTCTTCGTCAGTCTCGGCAAGAAGAAAAATCGTGAATCCGTTTTCTGTATCCTTGGCACTGAAATAAAGTAATTTTTTAAAGTCAACGATTAATCATTTAATCTTAAAATTTTAGTTTAAGACGAGGAGAGTTTTACGAAAAGTGCACATTTAACCAAGTAATTTTCAAAGACAAAAGCGAGGAGAATCAACCTTATACGAGGAAAAGCAGCAAGGCTTACATAGTAAAAATTCAAAGTTGGCCTAGTTATTCTTGCAAGGAACAAACAAAGATATAAAAGGAGCTAAAATTATTATATGGACAAATATAGAAATGCCATTATATACTTTTATAAAAGTAAAATCAAAGAAGTTAGAAGTAAAAAGATATGGAACAGATAGCAGGGCATGCATATGCCCGACTATAATTATGAATTTGCTGCAGTTGGAAAGGAAAGGAGAGTTTGCATGCACCGCATGACGATTGTATGTAAATCCGTGGACAGGTGACCACGGGCTGCCGCTGGTGTCAGGGAACCTACATTTGCACTGTTAATCCTTTAATGCATTTGCTGTGTCACCACATTTACCGACAAGTTTATCGTTTTTTCTTCCTACCGCACACTCATCAACGGAACGATTTTTCATCGTCATTAAATCATTTAACCAAACAATGCGAATGTGGGTAAAAGATAACCGATAAACTCGCCGGAAGAAAACGGGACTGGCTATTTCCGTATTTATAAATTAACTTTATAATTAATAATCTTTTACTGTTATAAATTTCCCAAGACTTTAATTCCCTTACTTTTTGTTATTCCGCGCCTGCTTTGTATGTTTCAGCTAGATTTATTTTAAGATGTCACTTTTGAAACTGAACTGCTCAACGTATTAATTGATTAACAAGCTTAATTAAAAATGTTGCAAAAATCATGCTTAGTCCCTTCTGAAATTTAAAAGAAATTGAGTCTTCTGAAACTATTCGAAAGCGCAGAGAAAAAGTTAAAAACAAGCAAACTCTGATAAGCTTCTTGCTAACTAAAATTTATTACGTTCAGCAATTAAATATTGCGTTTATGACCGTTTACTACATCCTTTCGTAATTAGCATCCCACTGATTTCGACAGAAAACATTTCTATTAGTTTAAACAGAAACAGCGTGTGTATCATAAACCAAACAAATTATGACAAGTTTTATTTATAAAGGAAACGGCAATTAAAATAATTTATTATTAAGAATTGGCTGGCTATAAAATTAGTTTAATTATTCGCTTTTAATTTATTTTGTACGTTTGAAAAGGGAAATCTGAATTTAAATTACTTGAATTGCCTTGGCCAATTTTCACTCGTATATCATTCAAAATTAGAATCTAGAAAACTTGGACAGATTTTAAAAATTTTAAGCTTACAGGCGATCTATTTGTTTGATTATTTTAATGCTTAGGACAAACAAAAATAGGAAAGGGATGCTTAAAATTGAAGTTTTAGAAGAAGATTTACTACAGTATTTTTAATCAAATTCTTTTTAAGTTAAACCAAGCGATAGGTCCGTGAAAAGCAGGGGTACAAGACGTGCAAGGCACTTGGGTGGCCGAGTAGTTAAAAGGGAGGACAAATTTAAATAAAATTCACGTCTTAATTTGACTAAATAATATTGGTACAGAACTAAATAGTAATTTAAAAGTTTTTTATGTCAATTAGAGTGAACAAATAAGTTATGTATGTATGTATCATTTAAGAACTAAATAATTTATGATATTCCACATGGTTTACTTTGCACATACATACATTAATAAGGTGCTTTTATCAGGAGTTGCTATAATATGATTTTTTTTTACTTGTTTACGAGTAGAAAATACCGCCGATGTCTTAAAAAAATTAAAAGGACTCTAGGTTCATTGGCAGTTTTAGTTGTTTTATACTCGTAAATACATACGCAGTACACCGGCAATTATTTGAATTTTATCATGCGATTTTCGCTTTACTAATATTTCGCCATAAAAAAAAAACAAGAAAACCCCTTTTTTGAATAAAAAATCGAAAAACCTGTATTAAAAGCAAAAACTAATTTTTCCTTGAACAGTTTTTGATGGATGTCCGGCGCTTTTCAATTCATACCCTGAAATATTTTATAATATGTATAACAACAGCAACAGGTTATGCTGTTGTTTTTAGCAGAACATCTCTATTGGTATGTATATGGTGTGTATAATCCGTAACCTCTCATATTTGTTAGCAATTTTCTTAATTTTGTACAAACTCTTGGAAACCTCTATTTAATTTTTAATACTACTATACTGCTATACTTTGACAGTATCGGAGGTTCTTGTAAAGATAAACCTTCTTAGTGTTTTCACGTAAATAATAAATTGATAATTGCAGTTAAAAAATTTCATTCTTAACTAGCTTTTGAAGAAAAATTTTCTTTGATTAATACTAGCTATTTGTCAGTATAGTTGAAGTAAGAATAGAATTTTGCACTAAAGCTGTAAAAGCGTTTTTTATAAACACAATCATTCTGCAGAAAATAAAATGCTTTTGGGTTAGAATCGGAAAATAAGAACATATTAGAGCATCAACTGAATACTGCATACAATAGTAATTTGTATAACAAGTGTTGAAAGTACAGTTTTGCAGAACGAAAATGAAGGTTGCAGCCTGAGACGAAGTCGAAGGCTGCATTCATTTGAGTTTTGCAAAACACTTTCAACAAGTGTTATTACACACTATTTTTTCTACTCCTACAGAAGAAAGACATTTAATTCACTATTTAATATTTTAATAGTTATTTATGTAACAAGTAAGTAAAGTAAATAAGTAAATTTTTTCTACGTCTGTAAATTTGATTAATTCTAATAAAGTTAGATTTAAGTTTGAAGTCAGAACTAAAACGTGTTTCTTATAACGGTATTAATAACTAGTTTTGTTTAAATAAGCTAATAAAACTCTTTCAGTTTACGCCTATTTACGCCTTTTTGAACACACCATTCCATAAACAAATTGCATTCTTTTAAGTATTGCTGTTTAGATTTATCGGGCAGTAGATTCGTTGTTGCATCCGTTGCAGATTTGACAATTTCTTCTGGTGTGCATGTAATACTTTTCTTCGTCACTATCGGTATTCATTTTAGAAAGATTTAATTTAAAAAACCTTGTTTTCTTTTAAAATTATCACAAAACGGCACAATAAAGTCGAAAATGCAATTTGCGCAACACGAAATAGTTTGACAAATTAGCTGACGTTTGTTTCCAGCACACTATTTATTTGATCAGCAATTGAAATTGCGTTAAAAAATGAAACGCTACGGTACTTTTTTTCACGGCAACAGAGTGAAAAAATGAAACGCTATGGCACTTTTTTTCACGCTTTTCGAGTGTTAATTAAACATGTACTTTATGAACGCAATTTAATGAAAAAAAGTGATGTATTTTTAACAGACGTAGAAAAACAAATTTTATAATTTTTGTGGAATATTAAGTATGCTCATGAAAACTATGGTCACTATGGAAATAAGTCCGTTGCTATGAAAATAAACATATCACAAATATAAACAAACCATACAGTTAACCGGCGCCATTTTGAAAGTGTGTTGCAAAGTACTTTGCAACACACTTTTGGATTTTGTCGCACAGTTTCGACAAACAATTGCTTTCAGCATTAAAAATCATGTGGAAAGATCAACTTTCAATAGTAGGAGTAGAAAAAATATTTTTTCGATTGTTTCCTGGAAATTTTTTCTCGATTCAATTTTTTCGGGAATTTTGGCAACTAAACTCATTGTGGGGATTACTTTGACTTTGAATAACATTATTTAAAGTAAATAATAAGATTTCTTTTTATCAAGTGTTCCATTTTTCTTTCGCGTTTATTAAAAAGTACTAAAAAATACACATCGATTTTATGATCTTATAGGTACGTGAATTTAGAACGGTTGCGAAAGAAAAAAGAAAAATGATAAAGAGGGGCATAGAAAAATATCTCGGGAAGATCTCAGGAATATTATAGATAGAAAATGCTCAACACAGCTTAAACCCTACAAAACAGGACACAAAAAACTACTGTTAATACAGGTTCAGAAGAAATCCCTGATACAGACGAAGAAATCAAGCATGTATGGTATTACAAACTATGAAAAACCATAAAGCGCCAGGTGAAGATAATATACTCAAAGAAATGATTAAGAAGGGGACAGAGAAATAGTAAGAAAACTTTGTAATATGCTCAATTTATGTATTATAAAAGGAAAACTGCCTAAAAATTGGAACAATGCTATTGTTGTGATATTGTACAAAAAATGAGATAAAACAAACTTAAGATAATTACAGACCTCTCAACTTACTATCCCAGATACTCTTCACACAAATTCTAACAAACCGACTAACTAGTAAAATGGATGACTATCAATCAAAAGAACAAGCTGGCTTTCGCAAACATTATAGCACCTGCTAACACCTGTTGAGGAGCTCGTTGCCACAGTGATAAAAGCGCTGCGCTAGGAGTCTAAGAATCGAATCTCAGCAGTGGTAAGGATTTTACAAAAGAATTCCGCACTATTCGAGGTCGGTACTTGAGCGAGCGAAACAATCGTTTGGTTACAATTAAAACGATTCGGTCTGCGGAGCGGTCGACTTCAGATTATAACAAGACACCTACACCATACACTTAATACATGGTCACAAAATCTGCAGAAGGCAACGCACTGCAGAGAACATATTTCTCTAGTATAAGGGGAATATAATAAAGTTCACGGTGCCGAGTCGTTTAAAAATGTGGCTTTAATCCCCCTCGCCAAACGACCTGAAAAGGATATGGCACTAAGTAGAAGCACACCTGTTGACAATGAAGGTACCACTAGAAAAGACAGCAGAATACGACCTTGACTTACCTTTGGCTTTTGTGGATTTCCAAATTAGTGGATAATTGAAGCTTTTAATAACGCCAGAAAAACTGGAGATATAGGTACGCAACTTATAAATCGCATGTGCAAAATCTACAATACAGCTCCATGGCACGACAGAGCCAATCAAAATACAGAGAGGAATACGATGGCACACAAGCTGTTCACACTTGCATTAGAAGATTGTTTTTAACTTACGATGGAAAGATAAAGGCATTCTAATAAATGCCAAGAGACCAAATCACCTGAGCTGAGATATGCCGATGACATCGTAATAATTACTGAGAATTCGGAAGGGTTATAGGCAATGTTAGGAGAACTAGATAGAGTCAACTAAAATCGGCCATAACATACATTTACGTAACACCAAACGAAAAATGTACAAAGAAACCCACAAATCAACAGTTAAAAATGAGCAAATCGAAAATGGCAATGGTTAAGTCAATCTTGGACACATTATAACACTAGATCGCGAAAACCAGACGACAGAAATAAGTTGGAGAAAAAGATCTAACATGGGTCTCGTTTTCTAGATTGCGCCGACCCGATCCTGCAAAATCGCAGCATTCCCATTCGACTTAGAAATAAGCCGTTCGAATAGTAGGTATGTTATACCTGTCTTAACATACGGCGCCCAAACATGGACCCTGATAAAACAGTCAATGAAAAAACTCCAGCGAACTCAAAGAGCAATGGAGAGACAAATTCTGAGATTATCGCTGAGAAACCGCAAAAGAAATAAATAAATAAATTGGAGGTGTAATAAAGCATGTGGATATTGCCGAAGTAATAGCCGCACTAAAATGAAATTACGCAGGCCAAGTTGCCGGATAGGAGAGAATTTAATATACCACA
This sequence comes from Melanotus villosus, assembly GCA_963082815.1. Classification (NCBI taxonomy): domain Eukaryota; kingdom Metazoa; phylum Arthropoda; class Insecta; order Coleoptera; family Elateridae; genus Melanotus; species Melanotus villosus. Next base: position 45,660,554 of record OY720423.1, read on the forward strand.
ACCATAATATACACTGAAGGATTGAGGATACTTTTTGAGACCATCCTGTATACCACAAGCTAAAGAATTTACGAACTAACCCATTGCATTTTCCTACCAACACTTCAGTTGCACATAATAAAAACAAAGAAATGATTTGCTTGTATATCAGTTTATGGCAAAATTTTAATTTCTTCTACTTCCAATTTGGTAAGTTGTACCTATCTTGCCATATTTGGAAAAACTAAGTTAATTTACTATTTAATTATCGATTGTAAGACAAAGAAAAGTGAACTTCCCACGGGAAGTAAGTGAGGTGATTAATTAAGTGACGATTGTTAAACGTCAAATTATTTACATTTTTAAGGCAGTGGAAAAATCTAATCTGCAACTCGGAAGATAAAAATCTTTGATCAGTTTGAGATTCTATTACTATTCGACGAGGTCCCCTCTTTACAAGCCTTTTTCTATTTGCTACAAATTACATTAAAGGTCAATTTTAGTTATTAAAATGAGCATTAATTAGAAAAGTCCTCGAATTTACTGGATTTCCTTATTTTGACAGAGAATTTATGTAACTTGTCGAAAGGGTAACCTTTTAAATTCTTTATTCATGATGCGTTGGCGTTGTGCGTTCACATTTCAAATTAGCTCACTTCCGCTAACCCAAATAAATTCGCAATAAATAAGGAAAATTCTTACCTTGGAATAGAGGCGTAATACAAAAGAACTTTGGCGATTTCGTATTTATTCAAAGCCGCTCTGGCAATACATTCGGCGTAACACAGAATTATAGGTCTTCCATCGGTGTCCACGGTTCCTGAAACAAATATAAAATGTCATTAACATCGCCTACGAACATGAAAATATTAGAATATAACACGAAATTTCCGTTCGGCGTGAAACTTCATTATCATATATATTTAGTTGCGACAAAGCCGTTTAAGAATGTTGCCAGAATGAAGATCTCAACGAAGATTCAAAAGACACTTACACGAAGTTAAATTTTAATATTATGTTAATTTGACAAGTAGTGTCCTGTCCCGGCGTGAATCTAATGGCGTATGTAATAGAGGCAGCTATATGTAGTTTTAGAGACATCTCGATTAAAGAAATTTGTCGAAAGAGATGCTTTAGGGATTTTTTCCCTTTTTTTAACTGCTACGTTGTTGTGAAACGTCTTTTTGATAAAATTTTCAACAAAAGTTTGGCAAATAAACTAGTTCGAATTGGCCCTATGTTTTTGAGAGCTATTTCAAAGAGCTAGTCGTATTTTAATTTAAAATCTTCCACTTTGTTTAGAAAATAAAGTTTTATAAATTTTTTCAGTGAACTTCCGTGCGGTTAACTCTTCAAATTTTTTCTGGGGATTTTTATTTAAATAAGATTTAACTTACTGTAAATATCTTTGTTATACAACAAAAACTTTAATCGACTGTCAACCAAAAAAACTGACGTGTTCATCAGATATTTTTGTATAATTTAAAGCCGAAGCGCATCGGCTTTGTAATTTCATTAATCGGACAAAGACGTGTGACACGTGTTCGAGATAAGCACATTCAAAGAATAAGGAAACGGTCGTTAAGATCCCAAAGAGCAAACTAGAAATTGGTAAAATCAGATAAACGGAATCTGAATTAAGTGAAATGCCCTGCCCTTTGAGTATCTAAGTAGATGGAAAATAGAATAGTGCAGGTGGTGGCGAGTTAGTAGTGTAGGTGCACCAGGAGTCCGAGATTGATCTATGGTAATCAGTGCGGGTCAGGCGTTTACAGGCCGTGAGAAACAGAGCCGCGCGTGTGTACATTCGTACTCCAATAAACTTCATTTTAAGAGAAATTAAACGCAAACTCGTTACAGGTCTTCCTTTAACATCAGGGTGAATACCTGCGGAGGGATTTCAGCGGCTTCACGGTGAACTTGTGTTTAACACGGTTTAGCGCCGCGTGCCTGACCAAGGATTGCACTACGTACGTGCTCAATATACACATCTCAACAACTATCTTCTTGTATTAAATGTGGGTGGGTTCATTACAGATACAAATTGTTTCTGTAGAATGCACAGTTGCAGTTCAACTCTGATTTTGTACGTTCTTGCACGCGGTGTCTTCGATTTGCATAGTATGAATAGAAATCGCAGGTCGCGCCTGTGGTTATCTGATAATTGCACGTACAAAACAATGCATTTGTAAGTGTAATTAAGACTCTATTTACACCACTATAAATGGGAATAGACATTCTGCAGAAACGCCGCTTTCTACAGAAAAAGACTGATGTACACGACGACGTTTATGAATACATATCTAATTAATTGAAATTTTATAATTGATTAACGTCATACAAGACGCAAGGTGAAAATGAAAATAAAATTTTTATGGCAAAATACTGTCCTTGCAAATTTACAATGAAAGAGAAAATCACAAATAAATTCTTGCTCACCTTTAATATGTTATTAAAAAAATTATAAAACAAGAAACATGGAGACATCTATTTGCAATTATTTGATGGCATTAACGGCAAGAACTGTTTAAAACAATAAAATTTTGATAATTCATAAAAAACTAAAAATTTCCTGAACAACTGGTTTCATTTGCTTCTGGTTTAACATATATTATAACCCCATAACTTCCAAAATTTAACTTTAAAACTACCAAAAAAAGAAGCAAGTTTTGCAGTTTTAAAGTCCATGTGGTAGCATTTCATTTTCAAGCACCTTAAAATTTAGATTTCAAATTTATACTTGCAACCTGTATACTGGGAATTAGATTTTTAAATTCAAAAACTGTATCTAAAACTCACAATTTCACTTTACATAGATATTAGAATTTATGATTTTTGAATTTTGAAATTACGAGTTTCATTTTCCAAATATTGACTGTGATACACAAAGGTTTTGGTTTATAGTTCTCGGTTTTTCAAATTTCAATTTCAAAATCTTACCATCTACCAAACTGAATATGTATTTGTTATTTCCGATTTCAAAGTGATAAGTACGCTTTCCAAAGTAGAAATCCTGACTCTGAAACTACAAAACGCAGAAAAAATTCTGACTTAAAATTCGAATGGTCGTAATTGTGAGTAGCCTTAAAATCATATTTTCAACTTTAAAACACCTAACTTCATACTTTTTAAATTTCAATTGCAAAAATGCCACATTATAGCGTTAAATTCAAAATTTCAGTTTTCAAATTTTTTTAACTTTGAAACGTAAAACGTATCATTATTTCAGTTTTAGACTAGAAATCAGGGCTATTAGATTTGAAAATCTTTCGTTGAAATGCAAATAAATAAATATCTCCAGCTGCGATTACAGAAGTCAGTATTTAAATTTTGATTTATAAAATGGAACAAATAGCTTTAAAATTAAAAAGTTTACATTTGAAATCCAAAATTTCGGTTTTATAAGCGTAGAACGTTTGTTTTCTCGTAGGTAATTGATATTTTATAACTAATAATTTTAGGATTTCAAATTCTGAATTTGACTTTACAGATTTTAATTTCGAAATGCAGATTTTTGGTTCTTTGAATTCAAAATGCTGCCTAAAAAATAAAAAATTTCAATTTTGAATCTATGATTCTGAAATTCTGTTACTATAAAAATGTGTCAAAACATTAAAGACGGAAATGAGAGAAGTACAATCTTTATTTAAGCGGTAAAAGTTTTAACTAACTTAAATACGAGCAAAGTTAAGTTTCATCCTTGTATCAGAGTGGAAGTTGCGCAGTTTGCTCAATTTCTACAGTTAATAATATTCTAAAAATTTCCACTTTAGGACATTGATTTCGTACTTCTTTAATTGTTTTTTTCTAATCCTAGACTTTCGACTTTAAAAGAGAGAATTATCACTAACCAAATTCTAAGACCGAAACTCAAAATTCCAGGTTTCAAATACGCAATTTGCCATTTTTCAAAACTCCATAAAATTCAAAATTACAACCCACACAGATTTAAAATTTAAAAACCTGTGTTTTGGAACACTAAATTTATAATATTTTGAAGTTAAATTTTGATATTTCCGTTCTTTGCATTTGAAATATGAATTAGAAACCCCGACACTTAAAGGCTTTAGTTTTTGGTAATTATCTGCGACATTAAAACTGCAAATGGATTTCAATTCAGAATTATGAATTTGAAATTTCGAACATTTGAAATACACCTCTTCATTGGTGCTTAGTTTAAAATTGAAAATTATGGTTCTCGGCACCAAGATTCTTCTATCTTTGAAACTCAGAACATTCATCTTTGAAATGTAGAAGTTGTCGAAATACAAAAATTTGTAACTGCGGCATTTTTCATTCTTTTGATTTCCATGTTTGAACTGAAAGCCGTGAATTTTGTCAGGCTGAGGTTACGGTTACGATTATAAAAGTAAAAAAAAGTGAAACTTACAATTTTCTACAAATACAGAGTTATATACATATTAAAAGATCAGATTCAAAATCTCTGAAACCCAAAATTAATTAACCTTTAAATTTTTATTAACGCATTGAGTTTTCGTTGTAAACGTTTATTTAGAAGCTTTTGTATGGGTAGTTCGATATTTATTTTTATTCCGCTTAGGATAATCAAACAAAGAAAAATTAGTGTAGTTTAATAAATTATTTATTATGGCATGGCACGCGCTTGGAAATTAAAATTAAATTTACGAGAAATGGAAATGCATGGCAAAATTAAAATATAAATAATTCCCACATTAACATAACCTTCGTGTATTTTTCGGAATAATATAATTCAGAAACCCAATACCTCTTACAACCATTTTAGTTTCGAACGCTCTTTAAGTCATGAATCTAATTATGATTAGACATGGCATAGGCAATTTTTCAAGCCTTTGGTGTAACTCCAACGCGCTTACCTGATTAAAAAAGTGTAAAGCCTCCTTGTAATCGTCAAATTTGGTAACGAAAGTTTTACAAGCTTCACGAATCCAACTCACAAATCTTTATATACGTAAAAAGAATTTACATCTGTAACCTGCCAAGAATCATCAATCAAACGCCTTTTTTGGCTCTTTGTCGCTAAATATTTACACGCACCTTGAAGATTGCATTTTTATGTAGTTAATTACTCAGTCAGTACGTTAGGAAAGTTACATCTGTAACGGAATTTTAACAAATTGTTGCTCCCAGCTTGTTGTTATCAAGCTCAGAAATGAAAGTTATGAAAAGTTGCAAATCGTATCAGGTGCTATTTATTTTCACACATGATTATTACACAGACGGAAGTTGAGATCATATCATTAAATTTTCACACCATCGTTAATACTTATAAAGCTATTAATCAATTATAATCGATTTAATCGGTGCTCGCGCAAAAAGTTATCTGTATTAATATCAAATAAATGCTTAATTATGTGTTTATAAGCTCGATTACAAAAATAAACAAACAGAACTTAACTGTGGGGAAAACAGAAAATTAAAAAATCCCTGGGACTTTAATTAATGTTTTCATTAATATTAATTAATCGGAAGTCCACTAACACCAAACTGAAACAATTCCTAAAGCGTTAGTTGTGTTTGTATTAAGACGAACAATTTTTTTAATTTTGCATGAAAATTTTTTGAATATTTTATAAATTTATGAACCATAAAGATCCAAGTTTGCTGAATTCTTGAACGCAAGCAATTTTAGACAATTAACTATTCAACTTGTTTATCCCTGCAATGCAAATTATACAAACTGTTTCGATTATCACAATTAATAATAACCGTAAAAAGACGCCTAGGAATATTATTGATTATAGAAGTCGAAGTAACACCAAGCATGCATTTGTCTTGTCCAATTAATTATGTCGCGAATATAAGTAAATGAAAGGTTAAGCACATATGAAAGCTCATTAATTAACTATAATAAATAAAACACTTCAAACTTAAATAAAACACTTCAAACTTGTCACCCAAAATTATCTGCTTGCATAAATTAGAAGTAGAAATCGTTATAACATTATTTATAGAATTGCAATTTGACACAAACCTATCTTTAATTATTTCTTGATACCATTTCTTTGTCTACTTACTTATAGAATTAAGAAGAAGAGCTCAGAAATTCATTAAATAAGTTTTTCTAACACTAATATCTTATACTGTTTGTATGGTGCATAAGAGCTCACTTGTTATGTTGCCTTTAAAATACGTTTTCTCTATAAAATACGTCGTCAATGACAACGTATTTTATAGGCCTTTAAAATACGCCTTTCTCTATAAAATACGTCGTTGCCTAGCAATCTTCACATTTTGTGTATTGTGACGCATCTCAAATAATAATTTATTAAAATTTCTAATAATATATTAGTGAAAGATATTATTAGTGTTAGAAAAAATCTTGAAGACATCTCGTGTTTTATAGTTTAAAAATCTCGGTCTATCAAATCCTCGGCTCACTTCGTTCGCTCGGATTTGAACTACGACCTTGATTTTTAAACCTTCTATAAAACACTTGTTGTCTTAATAGCTATAGAAAAACGATGTTCAAAAATATTGCTTCTATATTTAAAAATTATCATTCACGGTAATTAGTAAAACAAGTCTAAAACCACGATTTCTACGTTCTCGCAAATACACTAAAATATCAAAAGTCCTTTGTCGTGCATATTAAAGAACTATGTCAGATTATAAATCTACCGCACGACCATTAAATAACTACCAATCAAATTTTGCATAATACTCCCCATGGAGAATAAATTGGTGTTAGAAAACCTTGACAACTTAATTTCATTTTGTGAGGAAACCCTTTACTTAAAAAAATTGAAAAGTTCGTTGCATACTGCAAGGATTACACTTTTAAATGCACTTTCGCAAGTATCTCATCAGATAGTGCTCCATGCGGAACCGTTGTGCTTAATCTGGATTTTTAAATTATTTCTGAACAACATAAAGCCACTGCAGACTCCCGAGGAAAATTAACAAAATTTTTGGTTTGGAATCGAACTTGCACTGATTTTTAAAGCCAGTAGAACTCAATTAAGAGCTTCATAGAAGGTATGCAACTACTTTAACGCACCTTATTTACTAAGATTTTTTAAACATACCTTTGAAGGGAAAATGTTTGTACTCTCAATAGAATCCCGCATTTATAAAGTAAAACTATAGAAGTTAGAAGCAATTTTCCATAATCAGTAGTCTGGGCTGCTTTTAAATAAAAGAGAAGGCTTTAAATATGGCAAAAGTTTCGTGAAAAGTTGAGGTGGGAGGAAAGTTTTATATTTCTTAATTGGATTTTTCGCCACAAATTACTAAAATAAGGACACTAAAAATTTGCCAAAAACAATTCCTTAAATGAAAGAGAAAGATCTAAACCACCCAAAAGTTTGTTGAAAATTTTCCAAAAATTTCCCTAAATGAATGAGAAAACTCGAAACATTTTAGAAGTTTTTGATGTGAGAGGAAATATGAAACTTTCAATTTGCCAAAACTTATATTAAATGAATGAGAGATCTAAATACTTCCATGAAGTGAAAGGAAAGAGATCAGACTAAAAATTTACCTTAAACGAATAAAAAAGATCGAATATTTCGAAGTTTTGTGAAATATGTGAAATGAGAGGAAATATCCGACTTTAAATTTGCCAAAAATTTCATTAAATCCAAGAGAAACGCCAAAAGATTTTAAAAGTTTCGTGAAGTCAAAACTTAAAATTTGCTAGACATTTTCTTAAATGCAGCAGCAAGATCGAAACTTGTAAAAAGTTTTGTAAAATTTTCGAAGTGAAAGAAAAGATCAGACTTAAAATTTGCGAAAAAACTCCTTAAACAAAGACGAAAGGTCCGAACAACATTATATAAGTTGAAGTGATAGCAAAGGTTCGACTTTAAATTTGTCAAGAATATCCATAAATGCAAGAAAAAGATCGAAAGATTGTAAAAGTTTCGTGAAATACCTGACGTCCGAGGAAAACCAGACTTATAAATTTCCAAAAAATTCCATTAATCAAAACGAAAAATCTAAACATCGCTAAAGTGTCGAAAAATGACTTAAAAATACGCCAAAAATCTTTAAATTAAAAAGGAAGATCAAAATATTTAAAAGTTTGGTGGAATAAATTGAGAGAAAAGATCACTTAAAATGTGCTAAAAACGCCTAAATTAACAAGAAAGAACGAAAGACTACAAAAGTTTCATGAAAAGTTGAAGTAAGAGCGAAAATTCGACTTTAAGTTTGCCAAAAATTTTCTTAAATGCAAGAGAAAGATCGAAAGATTGTAAAAGTTTCGTGAGATATTTAAATTGAAAGGAAAGATCGGACTTATAATTTCCCAAAACTTTCCACAAATGGTCGAGAAAGAACGAATCACTGCTAAAGTTTCATGAAAAGTTGAAGTGAAAGGAAAGATCCGACTTAAGTTTGCCAAAAGTTTCCTTAAATGTGCAAGAAAAAGATCAAAAGATTGGAAAAGTTCCACGAAAGACTTGAAATGAAAGGAAAGATCGAACTTATAATTTCTTAAAACTTTCCACAAATGGACGAGAAAGAACGAATCTTTGTTAAAGTTTCGTGAAAAGGTGATCTAAAAGGAAAGATTACACTTTAGATTTGCTGAAATGCAAGAGAAAAATCAAAAGACTGTAAAAGTTTCGTGAAATATCTGAAGTGAGAAGAAAGATGGGACTTAATTTACCAAAACTTTCCATAAAAAATATAATCCAACCATTCGGACACCTTATGTTTAGGATACATGATGACGATACATCACAATAAAATAAAGAAAAAATAGAACATTGTAAAAGTTTGCTGAAATACTTGAAGTTGGAGGAAAGATGAAATCTTAAGATTTTCCAAAAACTTCCTTAAATGCAGGAGAAAGATTGAAAAATTGTAAGTTTCGTTTTGAAATTGAATTGAAATAACTGCTTGAAGTTAGAGGAAAGTTCAAAGTTATAATTAGCCAAACAATTCTTCGAAAAATTTCGTGTAATATTTGAAGTGTGAAAGACGACTTCCAATGTACCAAAAATCCTTAAAAGAAAATTCGAAGCATTGCAAAAGTTTCGTGAAGTATTCGTGTGAAGTGAGAGGAAAGGTCACTTAAAATGCCTCAAAAAACTAAAAAGAAAGATCGAAAGTTTTCCAATGTTTCGTGAAATATTTGAAGTGAGAGGAAATATCAAACTTACATTTGTCGAAAGCTTCCTCAAATCACTTAAATGAAAGAGGAAGGTCGAAATATTGCAAACGTTTCGTAAAATATTTGATGCTAGAGGAAAGATCAGACTCTAGAGGAAAGATCAGACTCATCCAAAGCCTTCCCCAAATGAACGAAAAGAACCGAAACTCTATTCTAGAAATATTTAAAGTGAAAGGAAAAATCAGACGAAAATTCGCCAAAAATTTCCATAAATGAAATAAAAATCCGAATCACTGAAAAACGTTCGCCAAATATTTAAAGTAACAGAAGGAAAATCCAATTAAAATTCCTCAGAAATTAATTTGGACTTCGACGTAAATTAATCAGCAATTTTTAAAAAAATTTCCAAACAGTTTTATTCACAAAACTGGTGAAACTTATGAACTGAAAAAAACCAAGAAATAAAATACGTTCGAGTGTAATAACTGGTTAAATAACCAAATTAAAATATTTTTTTATTTCTAACATTTAAAGGATCTTGACAAGTGCAAGTGTTTCCCAATGGCATTTTAAAAACAAAATCAGGACACCTTTCTTCTAACGAACTTTAATAAATGAATAAAAACAGTACACGAAATTCTCAATGTAAATCAACGCGATACGATCTCATTTAACATTCCATTTGTTGAAAACATGGAATTCTGCAAGTCATTTGTCCTGAAACATACTTTTCTTGCACTCTGCTGCTTTATGTAAGTCCTTTCTGTTTCGATCAAAGATAGTATATTTTTTAAGCTAAAATTCACTCTCATTAAAGACAATCCACGCGAAGAATGGCAAAATTATACGGTAGCGTTTGAATGATGCAGTATATTTTTTTGCTGAATGCAGAAAACTTGCTAAATGCACCTCTTACTACAGGAAGTGAACTATTCAGTTCCGAATATAATAGTTTTGAAATAATTCGATAGCATCGTACATTTCTATTCACGTCCATTGTGATAAATAGTTAAGAAAGGGAGTTTTCTCCGGTTCAAAATTTAGTTGAATGAAATAGTGAATGTTATGGTGGATGTTGACGGAAGTAACTGAAGGCTGAAGGTGATGGACGTTCATTTACGTTGAATTCACGTTTCTTTACAATACGCCGACACTTACGTTTATCTTCATCTACACGAACTTGCGCGATTGTTTTCATTAAAATAACATGCAGGCTTTATGAAGTTATGTAATAATTAGGTAATAATTTACAATAAAATATAAAACAACTAAAATATCCCCGAGAAGTTTTCAGAGCTTTTAATAAATTAATCTTTGAAGTGCATATGAGAGCACTTAATTTGCCCGACAATAAGTGTATAACCTTGTCCATCCATCTTATCCATGCTTCAGTGAGTAACTGGGGTTTAATATAACCATACATGGAATTTAATGGATATTTTTTGCGATAAGTACTGAGTTAGACAAGTATTCAACCCAGTTTTAGATAGAACAAAGTGAGCTAGCTAGGTTAAGGAATTCCAGTTCAACTTACGTTATCGTATCTCATCAAGAAGCTCGATTTACAACAAAATAAACTTGATAACAAGATTTAATTCGTTAATAGGTTAATACAATTGGTAGGCATTCACTTGCCAACAAATGCATTGAAGAAATTTTTTAGGAAGTTTCAATGTTTTGAAATCTGCCTTTCAGCATTATGTTTATTTCTTGGGATGTTTTCCAACAATTTTAATTATGTTTCTATTTATCAAAAACCACCATAATTCAGAAACAAGAAATTTTATTTTCTTGTAAAAAATACAGCAGGAAAATGGAAATTCGTTATGTACTATAGAATGAAATATAATAATAATACAATGAAATAGAAAGAACATTGTGAAAACGCAAGCTAGCTATTTTTTGATTTTTATCCCCCCATCCCAGAATACTACAATCGACTACTCCTGATTTCAATAAGCCTTGTTCTGAAGAAGAAGAAGAAGAAGAAGAGATTGTGTTGTATTACGTACGGTTTAGAAATACGAATCTTCTCAAATATCAAAGAAACTGCTCTTTTACTAATTTTTAATTTAAACAGATTTGTTCTGTTATATGTTTAAAAGTGTTTGTGTTATACTTTAGGACTTTTGAATTTACAACTTTGATTCCGTAGCTCACAATGAACACAAAATCCTTATTTCTTATTAAAATGGAAAATGGCAATGGGAAATTTTACCTTTAAAAATTCAAAATTTTGACTTTGAAGACAATTGTTTTTATTTGTAAGTTTGGACTATCTTACTTATCTTCTTTCAAGTTGTTATACTTGTTAGGGTGTGAGGAACATTTATCTTTTAATACCGATAATCAGGTCTTTTTCCAATCAAAAATTCTGGCTATAAAATTTCCAATCTCAACTTTCGAATAAATAAATTAGGACTCTTTGAAAATCCATTTAAATTAAATCAAAATTAGGGCCTAAACTTTGATATTTAAATTGAAAATCTTGGATTTGGGACACTGAAGTTGCAATCCTTTGGATGTAGGTTTTAAAACACTTACGTTATTTGAATTGCAAACTCGTAAAATCGAAATTCAAAATTTCTGCTTCGAAGGATGCAAAATTTATAACAGAAAATTCCATAAATGTTCAACTCAAAAACAAAACAAACACCAAGTTCAAAGCCATGCTTTAGAATAGAAAAAATTTTATTTATACAGATAAATTATGGCTTATTTAAATCCAATTTTCTGTGACTTAGAAACTTAAAATCGCAGTTCTAAGATAAACAATTTATGAAACTAAAATTTAGATTAAAAATCAAAATCACAATTCGAATAACTGAAACTGAGAGTTTCAGGTTTGGAACAACAGATTCTTGGAGTCTCGGTTTTAAATTTACGTCTCTCATACTGCACATCTCATTCATCCGAAACCGTCTGCAATGCAACATTTGGCGTAGGGTATTTGGTATTCTTTTAATTTGAGCTGTAAAACTGAAACTGATTGATTTTTAAATTCACAATTGCATGCAACTGCGAAATGAAAATTGCCCTTAAAAATAACAAATTTACGCCTAAAATTGGGAATTTTAGCTTTTAATTCGATATTCGAATTCTGAAACACAAAAACAAAATTATTCTTTACAATTTAACTGAAATTTGGTCACCTTAAAGATCAAAATTCGCTGCTTTGTATTTTTAATAAATTTGAACTAATTAAAAAAAAAATGTGCACCGCAGCAGTTCAAATCACTACAAATTTTTCAAAATTAATGCGAATTTATCGGATTTCAGTCAATCTGTTTCATGTAATCATACCATCATTCCCACTACGATTTAGAAATAACAAATTATAAATATATAAACAGCTATGAAATTACTTAAATTGTATTTCTTACGATATTTAATTTGTTGAAAAATCGCATCACTTAACTGCATAAGTACAAAACTAGAGCATGAAAATACCCGATTTGTATGAAGAAACTGAAACGTATTCTCATCACATGGTTATTTGTAGGGTTGCGCAAGTTTTTATTTAAACAGGTAGAACAACTACAAAGATAATGGGTTTCTTTCCTACATAATGTAAATTTCGATACAGGATAAAGTCGAACCACTTGTTATATTTTTAAAATTTGAAAAGCAACCGAAATATCGATTTATGCCTAAAAAACATTATTAAATAAACAAAAATTTACAATAATTCTGGGCATCTAAGTAAGTAAATTAATAATAATTAATGTTTTTGCTACAAAAAACAATAATAAACACAAAATTACTACGAAGTATTTTAAATTTTTAGTCCGGAGATTTGATTGATCCAAATAAACGTTTTGCATTTACGAATGCATATACGTGTTGCTGGTTGCATAGAAAGCGTATTTTTTAAGCCTAAGAACGTTAAAAAACAATAACTTTAAACTGTAAATTGGATATTATATTTTTATTGTTAAAAGTGAAAGTCGCGTAAAGGCTATTAAAAGAAACTTAGAACAGCAATGCGCACGTAATTTACATATCTTTCCTTCAGGTGACTAAAAAGTTATACAAAAGTACGAGTTCATAGTAAATTGGAATAAGTAAAGAGAGTTAAAATTGATTTTTAAGAAACTGCATTTAAATTTTATAAATATTTGTATACTTGTATATTAGGAAAACCATTGAACTAAGTGAAAAACGGCTTCAATCATCAAATTGACAAGGATTTTTACTCACTGAACTTTGTATTTTTAATGATTGAAATTACTTGCTTATTCGTAGAAGACTACACCACCAAGTGCTACAATTACTTGCAATATTATTTATTCAGTATTTTTATAGCAATTTTATTTTAGTTTAACTGTCATTTAAATTATATCTTTTCAATTATTTTATTAAGGATAATTGAATGTCCTTGTAATATAACACCTGTAAAACCATTTTAATTAATAAACAGATTACATACCTTTAAATTAATGCTGTATAATAAATATGCCAGGTTCAGGCATCGAATTACTACGTTTAATGGCAAACCATGGCATAGCAAATACGGAAAAACTTCGAGGCGTCTCTCTGAAGAAATACAATATGGCTTATGAAAGTCCATGTTTTGAAAAAAATACTGTCTATTTATTAGATAAATTATTAATCAAACGTGCACTCCTTGACAGTTACTCCTCTAATGAAAAATTAAGCACACCTCGGATTACGCGTACTGGCTGTCAATAACGCTGCCACCAATTTCTTGACAGGATAATGAGAAATAAATCATTAAGTATAATTACATAACCGAGAAGTAAATAAAGTGGTAATTACTCGCTTTTGCTTGGGAAATAACATCAATTTTTTCCAATAAAATGTTATAAACATAAATATTTAACTTATTTGACCTTAGCAGCGGGAGAAATGTAATATTTTTGTATAAAATCATCGGTAGCATTTCCTGTTGCTGTAAGGTATAAATTGAAGAAACCGTGGACTTCATTACTCGGCAATATTCCCAGAGATTTTATTTATAAGCTTTCAGTCCCGACTTTATCTATTGCTCCTGCGTGAATCCGTATAAAGCATGAAACCAATAAACACTCAATAAGATGTGGGTTAAATACCTGCAAGTTAATCGCACATCAAAAAGTCAACATATGCCCATTTATTAAAGTGATCAAAGCCGCATCCGGTCAATCGGTTACGGGTGTGGGTGAACTCTGACCCAAACCGCTTCCGCATAGCGGTCGCACCGCTACTACTGATATGTGAAGGAAGATCCACCCTTTTCGCAACACTAGGTCAAACCCGTCATGTGTGTTCCGGGCGTTATTATTCGCGTAAATAAATACGAATTACGTGAAATGTCATGTCAGTAAGTTGAGGAAATTACGGAACGTACCAGCCAGTCCAAAAGTCCTCTTTTCGATGATTACAAATTGCAGCAAGACACTCCTGAACTTTGAATACGACATTTATTACTTTTACGAATTGCGAAACTGTTATTACCGTTCGTAGATTCTTCGATAATGGATTATTTGTATAATACATTAGTCATTTTTTTAAACCACGGTGGGCCATAGCTTAACCCCATTAAGTTGGTATAAAATTTAGTTAGAAATTTGGCAGATGCTGAATGTTATGATCGATTGGATACGGAATTACCTTTTCAGTTATTTTCTTTGGCAACGTTCGTTAACACAACCGATTTTCAGTGAGAATTTGCCAAATGTGTATTAAGAAGTTTAGCCAAAGATGTCAAGACATCTCTCACGAATCATAACCTTAAATTTTCTACTGATGGAAAACAGAATTACAAATCAGAAGAGGTCCTGAATTGCAACTGAGTAATTCAGTCCATCAGGGATATATTTTTAGTGAATACAAAATAAATTAAAAATCTCTACACCAGAAATGTTTACACCAACGAAACCGTCACATCACCATACCATGACCAACAGTGACCTAAAAAGATCATGAATGCATTATAGGTACATAATAATAACCATGTCGATCGTAATACATATTTGTGGGAAACTTTAATCCAACACCACAGACGAGACGTCGACTCGCACAAATAAGAAAGTCGAGATATTAATTAAACGGGCACCAATAGAAGAAATCGATTAAAACTATCCGTCATGAACGGGGAGAAAGAGGCTGGATTTGAATTTTGATTAATCTCATTTATTTATGTATCACCTTTAACGCCGATATCAATCCTACTTTCATATAAAATCGACACGTAAATCAAATTATTAGTACGTTTTTAACGCAATTTAATAGCTAATAAAATGATATATAGTTAATAGAAGCAGCAAGGAACTGGTTTATCCTTGTTTTAACACTTTATTATTCGAGATATATACGCAGAAACAATTTTACTAATTCACTTCCGCGCTACATAAATTTAAAGACGTAACGAAGCAGCTGATAGGTACAAGGCAGTAAAAATTAGATGGGAATTTTATTTTTGTAGAAGTTTCTCATAGTTTCGTTAAATTAAAAGTATAAAAAGTGAACTTGATTTTTAAATTGGTAACAAAAAAGGTGCTTTGGTATGTATCAAAAATTATCAACAAGTAGATGAAAGCTAAAGATTTACATTTTTGTAATGAAATCGAGGGCAAGATCGTTCTTAACTTGATATAATCATCAGATTAATTCTGATACATGAACAGATTTTCTTTTACTATCGCTATTATTTGCTTGCCTGCCTACTATTATTTTTCAATAAACAAGAGTAAAAGGATTGTCTTATAGCTTTATATATTTATATTAAAATAAGTTCTGCAACTGCGGTTCTTTAACTTGAATATTTCAAAATACTTAGAAACTTTGATAAATTTAAGAAAAATCTTCTACTTTGCTTCTTTTCTTAGGAAAATTCAAAAGCCGAATCACATCAAGGCAGAATTTAATTGGGATTGAGCTTTTTCTGTTCCTAGGTTTATTCAGTAAATTAAGAGTAGGCTTATAATTTTGAAACTTAGAGAACATGTTTTGAAACTCTTCTTTTTCTTCTTCCTCTTATAGCCGAAGCCTAAGCCAATGGCCTGTTATTAACTGAAAATTCGATCTTTTCAGTTTCTATTTAAAACCGAATATGACGGCTTGTTTGACTCCTAACTTCTTGTAGAACTTTATGAGACATTGAACTTCTATTTTAAAATTCAAGGTGAAGATTCGTGTAAGTGAAATTTAAAGTTTGAAACTGAAATTTTCAGTTTTGGAATGCTGAATTTATTACTCTTTGAATTTTGTATTTAAAACTTCTTTTACATTAAAAATTCCACTCCTTTAACCTCGTCTTTAATTCAAACGGTTAGCTTAAGGCACGTAGAATTTGATTCTTTGAATTGTAACTTTGAAACTAAAAATAATGGTTCCTGTCATTCGCCATTCTGACGCGAAATTCAAGTTTCGGAATACATAATTCTTGGAATTTCAACATACTAATTTACTACCATTCTTGGGCAAAATAGAAAATCAACTTAATGTAGGTTTTTTGAAAAATCAAACATGCATTTAGACCTATTTATTAGAGCTTTTTATTTCGGAATTTATTTGATAATACAAACCAGTATAAATTTTCAGGATTATGATAATATATTTCCTTCTTTTGTAATAAATGAAGTCCATCTTTTTTTTGTTAAATTCACTGCATAGAACAAACAATTGAATCGTTTTAACTAATTGCTTTAATTATCTTTAACTCGCTATTTTCTCTTGGGTTAAGCAAGTTAAAATATAATTTTTAAGAATAAAATGGAAAACCTTTATTATCATCTTAGCATCATTTTTTATTAAGGATTTTTTTACTGCCCTTTAGCTTCAGATGCAGATTATTTATGTAAACTTTTTACCTTTTTGCGACATTCGAATCTGGCTTCGAACTCCGACTTATTGGAAAAACGCCTTTTTTTAAATAAAGATTTCTTCTTGCTTCTTGACACAAGTAACTAATACTCGTAGTTATTTCGTTACCACTTGATAAAATTTAGCAAAATAAACGTGCCACAACACACATTTAGAGAAAAATTCATCAGTAGCTAAGTAAATACATAAAAGTTGTAAATTTAAGACAAAAAGAGAAATTTAAACTCAAACTACAAAGCTCAAATTTACTTCAAATTAACTTCAAAAAAATCTAAAGCGAACAGAAAAAGACCAGCTTTTTGTCTGCCAAAGGTTTCTATTCTTTCTATTATTTTCTATTAAAACAAATAGTTTAAGCGTTGTGTGATTTAGATTTCGTATATCGCTCTTAGAAAATTATTAATAAAAAAATAACTAAATATTAAATACATACATAGTACAGATTACATAAAAATGTATAAGCCCAAATATAAAATTATAGAAATCGAGACAGCACAGAAAAGAGGCCATCTTCAACCATTTTTTTTAGTTAACCCCATTTTTGTTAAAGTTTTTTCTTTTAACTCGTACTTTTTAGTTTTTGTTTGGATTTTTTTATGGTTTTTTTATTTTTAAAAGAAAACAAATTCAGAAGTGATACTCGTGGAACAGCATTAATTACCGAGAATAAGCAAACAAGAGGAGCTGGTTCGCCGTGCAATTGGAAGACTTTGGGGACTGTTACCAAAGGCTGTTCTATGGTTGTCAGGTCCATGTTTTGTTATGGAGCTGTAGTCTGGTGGGTCAGAGTCAGACAAACTACTACGTCAACTGAGATATCACAAGTACAAAAA
The DNA here is from genome assembly GCA_963082815.1 of Melanotus villosus. Lineage (NCBI taxonomy): Eukaryota > Metazoa > Arthropoda > Insecta > Coleoptera > Elateridae > Melanotus > Melanotus villosus. The sequence continues at coordinate 45,678,254 of OY720423.1, forward strand.
TTAGCGTATAAGAGTATCACAAAAGTGATGCGTTCCAGCCCCACAGCAGCTCTGGCGTTACACCCCTAGATCGTAGATGGTAACGAGCAGGCAGATGCTTTAGCAAAGTAGGGTTCGGAACAGCCTTTTAGGAGCCCCGAGTCGGCTTTTGCACCTGCTTTAACCTTGCTTCATGCCATAATTAGCAAAGAAACCCACAATTGCCACTATGATAAGTGGGGAACTTGAACGTCACCATGCAAGGATGGCTATTGCAGCGCTCTCAAGAGATATGGCAAGATTTTGTGCTCAGTTTCACTGCAGTAAACTGCGACTCATCGTAGAATACTATCGGGCCACTGCAAATTGTATAAATACACCTGCACAGGATGGGATTGACTGATGGCTCCACCTGTTGAGGGTGCAACCTTGAGGACGAAACAGCAGAGCGTCTCCTGTGGGAAATGTCCTGCACTCGGTCAAATCAGAGGATCCATGTTGGCGGACTTCTGACGTTCTGACCTAACAAAGCAGGAATTTGCTGCACTTCTCTGGCAGATATCCTCGAATTCGTCGTTATGCTGCAGTGGGGGTAGTACAACGGGCCCAAATTGAGGCCTAAGTGCGCGTGAACTGATTCACCCTCCCCTTACAATCCAAAATCCAGAAAGAGAAGCTGGTTTTTTGTGACTTCAGAAACATGTTTGATTTTAACCATAACTTTGTCAATTATATTTCAAACCGCACTATTTCAAACCGCACAGCTCAAGGCGCTGAGTAATTTTTTTATTCGCGAAAGTTTTGTATTTAGTTGTAGGAAATCGATATTAGAAAAATATCTACACATGTAATCATTAATCAAAGGCGTAACTAAATATCTGAGCGAATGAATACATTAATTTGTTACTTAAAAAATCAAGAACGTATTATTACGCGTTCAATAAAGTTAACAGAATTTAAAACTTTTCAGCTATGAGGTAACTGTTTGTTTATGCAACACTTTTATTATGCAAAATTGGGAAAAATATAAATACATCTAAACAGATTTAAATGCAATTTTGACTTTTGGATATGTTGATTTAACTTTTAAACAAAAATTAAATGAACATACAAAAGTCAAAATTGCAATTAGCAAATTAATACATTGACCCATTCCAGCAATATTTCTAACTCAGGTTATTTCCCTATCAACAAATCTACAAGTTCAGTGTCTTTAAAACAACGCAAATTCCACATTTTTCCCATTCTAAACTGCAGCTGTTCTATAAATACCAACCAGTCACCTGTTTCTTAGTAAGGAGCAAAGTCACCTCTTCATTCTCATTTTAAAACTCGACTCTTAGTTCTAAACAAATTCATCTCCACACTTCCCACTTTGAATCTTAAATCCTGGGTGCTTTACACAAGAATTTAAATCAGATTTCCTGGATTTAAATTACTTTTCAAAATTTACATTTACGGTTTATTCCTCGTTCTTTGTTTTCCTTTCTTTTGATCTGTAAATCTACGTGTTAAATTAATGCAAATTTTAGTATTAAGCTTTGACAATCTAACAACTGCAGGTCAACTGTCAATGAGTTTTACTTTCGTCAGAAACTAGTAATTCAAACTGTTTTGGGTTATAAATTTGTGTTGTACCTACTGTTCATCAAATTAAGGACTTTCCATTTTTCAATAAATTTGACTTATTGGCACTATTTAATGATAAAACGTTTACACAGTAACAAAAGTTTTAAGAGTGTTTAAATTTGTACTTTTAAGATGTGCGTTTCTCAAAACGTATTCCACACGAATTAAAACTCTCTCTAAGCGTGCACCTTTAAAGAATAAAATTTAATTAAGTCGCAAATCTAATAACACCCATGATGATACAGAATACAAAAGATCAACAGTTGGCGGAGTTGTCTGCAACATGTGCCATATCTGTATGGAGATATAATTGATTGAAAGTAAGCCCGCGAAAGTAAACAGTTAACAAGCTAACAATGTCCTCACGATCGAAGGGGCGTGACACACGAGCATATTCAATTCTTATAATTGATTTCAAAATGGCAATGCCTTTCTGACATCCCATAAAAGAAATACATATTCATTAGGTTAAGTAATACAAAACCCTGCGTTACTAAATTTTGATGGAATAGATTACACCGTTGAAAGTAAACAACAATGGAGTTATTGGATCATAGAAAATGCACTTGTTTATGCATTCGTTAGTACTGTTTGTGATGGTGCAACATTATTATTATTATTACTAGTATTAAATCGTTGTAAGGCAAGAGCAGAGATCTGATACGCCGATTATTATTAAAAGAGAATGGTCAAATGCTTGTTTATTCTTTAAAAATTGCAGTGATGCAATTTTGAGAGCCTCGAAAGATCAAGGGTTCAATATAGTTGGCCGAAATTTTGTCAAAAACCGAACAAATTGCAAAAAAGCCAGTCAACACCCTCCAAATCTTAATAAAGCCATCAGAACAATTTAAAGCACATTAATCTCAGCACGTGTTTAACCTAATTATCATAAAAAATTGCACAATAAACACACACAACCGGCTATAAATTAAAACAAAGTTGGTTAACAATGCAACAATAAGGTCAAGCGATCCATAATTGGACTTGTTGCTTGTTGGCTAATTTTCGAAATTCCGTATCACGCTGATGTTTATTTATTTCCTATTTATAAAAGGTTCGTGGACTATTCCATTTTCCGAACTGTATAAGTAACGCGTTTTCTCGCCCATGTGCTCCATCTTATCAGATACATTGTGTATTGTGGCCATAAAATAGTCAATTTACAGTGAGTTGTGATTACCGGCGAGTGTGTGGTCTGAGATTGCATGGGTAATGGGATACGGGAGAAATTGCTGGGTGTACAATAGGGTGGAACGAAAAAACCAACTTTTAATTTTTAATTTGTAATAGCGCGGAAAAGTTGCCTTTTGGTATACATAAGATAAAAAAAAAATATGAAAAATATTGGAGCACGTCTTGAGGTGCCGCAAGGACGATAAAGTTTCATAAAATTACAATTTTCACTACATATTTAAGTTTTTTTAAGAAGTTGTCAAATATTTTTTTTTAATTTCAAATACTGCCAGAAAAGCAGTTTTTATATCAAAAAAGACAGACAATTTTTTTTTTAACTTTTTGGATTATGTCTTGAGGTGCCGCAAGAGCGGTAAAATTTTATAAAAGCACACATTTTGCAACTTTTTCAAAGATATTTACGTGTCTCGATTATGCAATAAAAAGTGCGTATTAAATTGCCATCTGTAGCTTCCATTTGTGACCGTACCGGAATATCAGATAAGAGCTGCTGCAACTATAGCTAGTGCTGCTTTACAGGATTTAGGTGTAATCACAGAGGAAGACAAAACCAAAGTAATAGACAGGATAAAAATTAGACGAGCAAGATAAAAAAATCGAATAGATCTCATTAATGACAGTCTTTATGATAATGATCAGCTAACCGAAAATAGAGGATTGTTTTTTGATGGAAGAAAAGACAAAACAATTGTTCAAGAAAAGAAAGGAACTAAGTTGTACAAAAAAGTTATTTCAGAAGAGCACGTTTCACTAATAGAGGAACCAAACTCAAAGTTTTTAGGCCACGTAACACCTAAATCTGGCACTGGAAAAGACATAGCAGACGGTATACTGGAGTTTCTGGAAGATAGAGAACACAACGAACAACTTTTGAACTTTACTGCAATTGGGTGTGATGGAACCGTTGTAAATACTGGACATAAAAATGGTGTAATTTCTTTGATGGAAAATAAAATAGGAAGACCTTTATAACGGTTAGTTTGTTTGTTCCATGGAAATAAGCTACCTTGCGGCATCTTTTTTGTCATTTAGATGGTAAAACGAAGGGACCCAATGAGTTTAAGTGCGAAATAGGTCAGCAGCTGGAAAACTGTGCTAATCTTCCTGTGGTTACTTTCTTGCCAATTGAAAATAACCTTCCTCTTTTGGAGAACATCAATGATTTAAGTACAGATCAGAATTATTTATTGGATATTTGTATGGCTGTATCAAGCGGAAATTGCTCACTAGATTTATCTTTAAGAAACCCTGGAACAATTGCTCACTCCAGGTGGCTTACATTAGCAAACCGTATACTTAAATTGTATGTGGCAACTGAAAATCCAACTGAAAACCTTAAGACTCTGGCTGAGTACATTGTGAAAGTGTATGCACCTGTGTGATTTAACATTAAGTTAAAACCTTCATGTACTTATGGTTCCAAACATCTGTTTAAGCTTATCTCATATTCACGCTATCTCTCCGATGATTTCAAGAACGTTCTAGACCCGGCTATTCAAAGAAATGGGTAATTTGCTGCTGCAGAAAATCTCCTTTTGTCCATGCTATGTGATGAGCACAATACTGTAAGAGAACTTGGTTTACAACGTGTTTTAAAAGCTAGAACAGAAAGTAGAGGCGGAGTCAGGAAGTTTACAGTTCCAAAGATAAACTTTGACGCAAAGGATTACATCAACATGATCTGATGGGCCAAAAATGACGTAACTGAACCTCCCTTGGTAAAACATGTTTCCAGTGACTCTCTCAAAGACTTTATATGGAAGACATCTGAAGCTCAACCAAATAATAAAGTGGCGCTTATCGACTTTCCCTGGCTTCCTTGTCACACGCAAGCACTGGAAAGAGCTGTGAAATTGGTGACCGAATCGGCTCAAAATGTCTGTGGTTCAATCGCAGGAGAAGAATATATAAGTACAAAAATTGACTCACGTGAGAACATGCCAAAATTTGATACAAAAAAACAGTTTAATGTACCAATGACGTAGAAACAAACATTTTGCAATTGATTTGAAAATGAGCAAAAATACAAACCTTTTAACATTAAAAAATATTTTATTATTATTATTATATTTTGTAATTAATTATTTTTTCCAATTCTAATGCTTATATAATGTATTTACAACTATCTTTTCTAACATTATATGTACGAGAAAACCATAAAAAATAATTTATCAAAGTTTATAATTTTTCAATTTTTTAAATTTTTTTACAAACTATAACCTCTTTGCGGCACCTCAAGATGTTGTAGTATAGCAACCAATTTTTTTTTTCTTCTTTTTGAACCTAAAAGGCAACTTTTCCCCACAATTACAAAACTAAAACAAAAAAAAATTTAAAAAGGCCACTTTCGTTCCACCCTAGTGTACAAGTGCACCATTATAGGCGGATTCACTTTTAATCTGTTTAACGATTCAGCCTTATAATTAGATTTGTATTTCGCATGTACTTTTCTTGTAATAACATTTTAATAAAAAAAATCGGAAAACTTACCTGGTAAATTTATACCAGACATGAGAAGCTTTTCGGGGATATCGGTTATCCTATTCGGTTTCACCACCTCTTGTGATCTCCTTCCTGATAAACCTGAAACAAATTAATTAAATTAGATTAGCTGCACTAATTATCTCTGAAGTTTCGCTAATTAACGCTTTGATACCGTGCCTAATATGAAACGAAATACCTGTTTAGACCAAACTGTTTCAACTGATAATTAAAAATTAATTAACTAATTCGCATTTCAAGGAATTTGAAAAAACATTAAATCTTATACGGTTTGATACGAACGGTTCAACCTTCTTCGAGAATTATTAACCGTTGTTTAGAATATCTAGTAAATTCTTTTAAAATACTGCCATTAAACACCACATAAATATCAAAAATAAAATAAAGAAAACTGGAACATCCCATAATATAAATTTAATTCGATAATAACTTCATTATCCTAACAACAACTTTTAACAGCGATAAAACTAAAAAAGTATGTACAAAAAAAAAGTATAAATTAAGGCTCAAATACGAACGTTTCATAACAAGTTACATAAAAGTAAACAAAAAGTTCAAGTGTTGCTTCAGTTAGTCGAATTAAGATTGATGGGTTTTAAAAAGCGAAGAAAAATTATCTTTACAAACACCAAATTTACTTTTAAATTGAGGAATTACCTCTAAGTACGTTTTAATGAGCCTGTCTAGTAATTATCTAAATAAAACTACGAAAGGATCGAGGTGCAACGACATTTAAAACTTCTGAGATGCAGTCAGAACGCTTACATTTTAGGTTTACTTAAAATCATCAAATAAGACCTGGTTAATTTACTAATATTTTAATGGCTGTTTAAATATTATTTCCATAATTCATTAGATACAATATTTACAATTAATTTACGATTTAACACCCTCAGACCTGATCTTTTTGGTTTTACTAGATGATTTGGAGCATAGTTATTTATTTCAGACTGATCCAAATATAATGCCAAAATAATTTTTATCCAATTCAGTTACGAAATGTCAACATTTCGACATTGATTTTAGTTCTGAAAAGTGGTTCATTTTGTAACTAGTTACAAAATATGCTTCCATTTTGTAACTAGTTACAAAAAGATGATTTGAGTTGCGAAAAGTGGTTCATTTTGTAACTAGTTACAAAATATGCTCCCATTTTATCACTCCCATTTTATCACGATGACCCAACTCCTTTTTTAAGAAGATGTGGCATTTACATTTTGTTATCTGAATTGGATAAAATCTTGTATGAAACACGTTGCAAAACATGTCTTTTTATCACATGGCGTGTTGTTCATCTCGGCTTCGCCTCGACGAACAATTTCACGCCTGGTGATAAAAAGTCCATCATTTTGCAACTCGTTGCATAAATAGCTATTTTATTATCATTGATAACGAAACTTAACAAACAAAAATTAAATATAATAAACAAGACATTCTGTGTACAACAAAACATAACTCCTTTCCAATTTTTCTAATTCTAATCCCGATGGAATTTTACAAAACAGTTTCTACCTTTTACAAAACATAAATGAACTCTACATTTGCCACAAAAAACGTGTGTTCTTCTCTTACATCCCTGCAACTTGCATCTGATGTTGGCATCGTTATATTTATCTATCTGGGGCATGTGATCTACATGATTCTTTTGAATTCCCTGGAGAGGCCGTTTTTCTGATCTTCGAAATAATTTTGGATTTGGTGGTGTATACGACGATAAGGACGGCCTACCTGGATTAGCTTTCCGCACAATTTTTCCAAGTGATATCAAAGTTTCAGCCACTCTCATTCTACAGTTTAATAAATCTGAAGTGTTCTTTTTCTGTGTCTCTTACATTCATTAGTGACAAGTCGACAAAGTACATGATTAAACTCATCCATCCATCTCTTTGATCTTATAAATATTCTATATAAACCTATCATTTGGTCTAGTAACTAAATCAACGCCCCTCATACCATGATTATACATTTTTACAATTTCAGGTCGTTTTACGTTCATATATTTAGATTATTTTTGTCCCATCTGCATACTTCATCCTCATCTCCTTTACCTATAGAATTCGATGCCAAAGACACTGAATTGTTATCATGCCAGTTAACAATGACTATATTGTCCTCCCTGACTTCATGAGGCGATCCTCTTCCTTTCTTTTTCAGTTGAGTATCAGACAACACTGGTGATTTGTAAAACCTGTTGATTCAAGTGGTAACGGCGGCATAAATGTTCATTTCTCTTAGTTTTAGAAACAAAGCGTATGAAGAAAAGTAACTGTCATAATATAATCTTTGATAAGGTTTGCTATTTACCTTGATAGGGTATAAAATCATAAGCTAATCCACTTTTCCCACACAGTACAAATATTTTCACAGCTTTCCTTTTATATTGCTTTATTGAAAATGTTCTCGTGAAAGGAACAATTTTCTCGTCAACACACAGTTGTTCTTGAAGTTTCAGTTTCAGGCACCGTCTTCTGACAGATTCAACGATAGGTCCTGCTTTGTATAATTTATCTGTACCATTTTCGGGACTCTTCAAATTGTTTATAAGTTGCAAACAAGATCGTAATTGAAAAAATCGATTTCGGCTCATATTTTCTAAGAATTCGTTTATATCCCATACTTTTTCCCAATACATACGAACTCTCGAGAACTTCCTCAAGCAACCTACGCGTATTGTTATGCAAGGCAAATAAAGTTAAAGTTTTCTTGAAATTGGTGTCGTTTTGCTATGCATAAACATTAGTAAATTTTGCCATGTTTTCAAAATCTTTTGTTGTTATACACTTACTGAAATACTCGATAGGATATAATGGCTGTGTAGAATTATTGTTTTCGTCAGTTTCATTACCATTCCAATCACCATTTGTAGCTCAAAATCAAGCATGATTCCATTTTTCTTCCTAGGTTTATTTGCTAAAGATGCGTTTTCAGCATCATCATTGAAATCATTTTTCTCTTCGTTTTCATATTCTTGCACACTTTCTTCATTTGCAGTTCTATCTTCTGTGGAATTTGTTCTTTTGGCTTCACGTTTACTTATTACAGCTGCACAAGGTCTAGAAAAAATTTCGTCATCATTTGGGAGAATAACATCTTCGTTTTCTTCATCATTTCCAACTACAACATCTTCAATATCTGAAAGATCAGCATTTCGTACCAAATCAAGTGGTTCTTACACGTAGTATTTTTGTCTATTCATGTTAGTCGTGATAACTTAATTGAAATAAATGTTTTTATGCACGATCGCATTATAATGTGACAATTATGTCTGAATTTTTTTGACATAAACGTCTCTTTATTTTAGCCCGTTAGCGTCTTTATAGCCCGCTGGGCTATAATAAAACGTCAAAAATTGATAAACTGTTTAACAGTCTTATAAAGAATTTTTTAAGATTAAAATCGAAAGTATGCTCTTTATTAAAACTCTATTTAGGGCAATTTGTATTAATAACCCAGTTAACACAATTATTTATGTGAATATTCCTATTCGCAACTGCTTCAACCATTTGACAGTAGTTATTAGTAGAAATAAAAAATAATTGAGCAACTAACTACTCGATGTGGGTAGAAAATTAATTTATTCCTTTTATTTCAGTTTTAAAATCTTCGATCGTGCATAAAATTATGTATGTACCACTGGCGTAACTTGCTTTTATGGCCTTCGACGTGTATTTAGCCCTCGGCTAAAGCCTCGGGCTCAAAATCACGTCACAGGCCATAAAAGCTTCTTTACGCCCTTGGTACATAAATAACTATTATAAACTTGTTTTTTTATTACACTGTCATAAACTACAATTGATACCATCAAGTGTTTGCACAAAAGGACGTGTTTTTACAAATGTTGATATATTTAGCCCAAAAATAGACTTTCTTTGGCACGTTGTTCATAATTTTAGCTCTAAACATTTTGTAATATGTAATATATCTATAAAGTAGAAAACTTACAAATCACCATTCGATGCACCATCAGTAATGTCATACATTTCGAATAGAATCCAACAGATGGAGATAGTAAACTACTTTTTTTAAGAATACGCTCAAAGCACAGGCGCATACATGGTTGCAGTCACAGTTTTATTATTTTAAATCAGATATTGAAGTGTACATTATAATGTACACCAGGTCTGAAAGGATTACTGAAACCGAATAGTTGACACGCTCTTTTAAGTTAAAAGAGCAAGGAGAAACTAACAAATCATCAGCAATATTACTATTTATTAATTAAGAAGTAATCAAAAAAATCAACAGAAATTCATCTGATCGTTCGTTTTTTTAAAGCCCAAAAAAGACAAAATGAAGATCAGAGGGTTATTTTCTAGCAAACATGCAAGTAGCAGCAATAACGAATAAAGGCGTTAATAATGATTTCGACTTTAATTTAAAGCTGGAATAAGTATTACCAATACATTTTTTGGCCACAAACCTCAACATAAATACAGATGGGTCTACGACACAACGGCCACCGGTCACACCAGCCACCCTAAAAATTGGCCGTTATGGTCGTGGTCACAATGGCCACCTTCGGTTCTGGCCATAACAGCCACTTTGGTCACAGTGGCCACCGACGCCGTGTTTGTCGACTTTGGTCACAACGGCTACCTTGGACGCAACGGCTATACGGCCAACTTTAATTTTGGTCATAACGACCACCTTGGCCACAACGGCCACCTTGCTCGTGTAAGTCTGTTCGTTTGGGTACACAATTTCTGTTTAAGTTATTACAATGGTCAATGAAAGTATTATGAATAGGCAGAAGTAGCAAGTCATAAACTGCTCCCCCAAAATATTTTAACAGCCAATTTGGAAATCTACTTTTTTCGCAAACATTTCAAATTGCATTAATTTAATTTATAGCATTTCATAGAATACAAATAAAACATCGACAAACACTGTGTCGATAAAGCGTCGGTGGCCATTGTGGCCAAGGTGGCTCTTATGGCCAGAACCGAAGGTGGCTGTTGTGACCATGGTGGCCATTGCGTCCAAAACCTACTGGTGGCCCTTGTGACCATAACTATGTATAACGGCCAATTTTTAGGGTGGTCGCTGTGTCCAGATCCCATACAGATAGACGGACAATCGTGGTCGGAAATCAACAGTGGACTTTATATTAACCAACAAAAAAATCATCACACACAAAAAAATACTCGACGTAAGAATTTTGACATCAGCTAACATAGGCACAAAACATGGAAGCACCACAATGTAAAGTCAAACTAAATTTGATCAAAAAAACAAGAATTGAAGCACCAATCACGGAAAGAAGTACTCAGTTGCTATATCAATCGAGGTTGGAGGTAAAGTTCCTGAACAAGAGAGAATATGAACGAAATATGGGCCACAATAATGAAAAACATTAGACGCGAGCAAGGAGGCACTTAAAACAAGAAAAACTTGGTTTACAGATGAAATAAGAAAATTAGCAACCACAAAGAAAAAGGTTTTTTTGGAATACTTATAACAGTGCACCAAGAACACTAACGATACAAACTACATAGGATGAAACAGAATAAATCAGGAAACAAGAAAACAAAAAGAAGATTATTAGAAACGCTACACAAGAGATATGGAGTATGACTATATAGCACCCAAAGATGACTCTGGTAAATGTTGCAAAAATGTAAACGAGTATTTTAAAATAAACAACATAAATAAAGAAGAATGGACAACTTACTTCAAACAAGAATCTGGACAAACGACGACCCCGATAGAAGTTCCAACTCTGATAATTGAAGTAGCCAACGACCTCAACAATAAGACGTTTACAATATCCCTCGAGGAAATACAAAAGAAAATACATCAATTCAAGAACAAGAAAACCGCAGGGCCTGTGTGACCTAGTTCGAAACCAATTTTCCGATGGCGAACCGAAAATCTGTTTTGAAATACACACAGTTTATGAGTTTACGAGTCCTTGAAATCCTGACTTTAAAATTGCAAATCTCGATTTTCATCATTCATTTTCAACTAAAAACAACTACAGTCGAACTTCGATAACTCAAACCACGACTTGCCAGAAAAAAAGTTCGAGTTATCAAGACTTCGAGTTATCAAATAAAATTCGTAATATGTATGTTTTATTTATGTATGTATTTATTTGACTAAAAATGCGTTACATATTAGCGATGGCTAAATAAAAGACATATTATTATTATTATATATATGTTACGTACGTACTTTAATACATTTTACCAAAGAATTACACAATAAATTGTGATGCAACGGAATTTCTATGCTGAAAAGTATACATAGGTACATAATACACATGTAGTTTTTATTTTAGTGTAAAAAAGTGTGTTATTTGTGACTGACGAAGGGGTATTTATTATGATTTTCAAAAAAAGCTTCAATGTTATTTAAACCATTATACAAAGAATCGGTTGTATTTTCATTGGTTTTTAAATACGAACGCAAAACGCTCAACGAATTTGCAACCAACTCGTTTGAAGGTGGTTGCCGCAAATCATCCTCCAAATCATCCTCTATCATATCACTTTCGCTGTCATCTTTATTGTCGAGCTGTACAGATTCGGATTCAGATCTGTAAATTTTTCATCGATTGACAAAGTTTTTAAAGTACGTTTTAAAGACATAATATCAACACCAGTAAAAATGACGTGATAAAACAAATATGCACCGTATGTATTATTTTTTGACTTATGTAAACAACTAATAAAGCATTCACATGCACTTAAGTAGGGCAGAAACCGAACTGCCTGCATCGTTATGTTATAAAACCATAAAACGAGCGGTTAACACGGTTAAAAACACACGTATTAGTTACGGGATTCCCAGAAAATTCGACTTATCAAAGGTGGCGCCAAATATTCTGTACGAGTTATCAAGATATTCGAGTAATAGAAGTTCGAGTTATCAAGGTAAAATTACACATAATTCTCACTCTAGGCGCTAATGCCAACCAATTTGTTACGAGTTATCAAAAATTCGAGTTATCGAAGTTCGACTTATCGAAGTTCGACTGTATGTCAAAAAGCAAGGACTATAGTTTAGTCTAATTATAAAGTGTCCACACTAAAAACGAAATTTGTAAATTAGAGTTTATTTTTAAACTACCACACAACCAAAAACGAACAAATGCAGTGATAACGATTAATAAATTCGATAGAATTTATAAGATATGGCACCTACAAGAACAATAAATCATGCTACAATAAAGCAAATCCCTATTATTAATTAATCAATAAATTTGAAATCAACCAGTTGCAACATTTATCTAGATTTGTTCATTTCCTAATTTCCTTCTTACGCAATGTTCTAGACTAGAATGTTACAAATCAAACTTTAAATTCAATACCAGCCAGCAATTCTATTTAATTTCTTGGTATTACACAAGATTTATTATATTAAAAGTTTACTAAAATTTACAGCTTGCCAACCGGAAATCTAATCAAATAATTGCGTGCTAAAATAACTTCCCCGGACAAATGTTAAATAGTTAAATCGTATTTTTGGAAGGTTTAAAAATATTGAAAGGAATAAGATTACTGACGAGTAGCAGCCGGTAATACATTTACTAAAATATATTAGTTGGGTGTTTTTTAAATCGTCGCTTAATGATAGTCAAAACTAATTTTATTTTTAATTGCTCAGTCTGTCATAACAAGCTTTAAAGTTCTAATATATTATGAATAATTTACATATTAAAGTGTTAATTTCTTCGATTTCGATTTATCAGCATTAATAAGCGACTGCAAACAGGTTTAAACTGATGGAATTGGAAGTTAGATAGAATTTACCCGATGATCGGATATTAAATAACTGATATTAACAGAAACTTTGGGTAGACTATTTGCAAAACCTAAAAGATCTCTTTCTGTCTTCTTTCACTTCGAGGCAATTTTAAGTGATAATTGCGTACGTATCCTACGAGTAAAGGGTTTTCTAACTACATCAACAGAAAGAAGTGTCTAAAATATTTAGTGCTCTCTCACCAACTACATATGGTACACTAATTACACATTTTATTTCTGTTTACAAAGGGGTGAATCAGTGAGTAATTTAATACAAAAACATCTGCGTCTGAAAACGAAAACGTGATTGACTTAATGTAAGTTAATACAATGCAGTTGAACGAGGGTTTTTTAAATTAGGGCACAAGGGTAATGTAGACGTGTCACGTAATACAACGTGCAATTAAAAGTACGACTACTACAATGTATTTAAACGTTTTTCTTAAGGCTTATTAGGTAGTAAGGTACGTGTGTGCTTAAAGTTACGGTTGTACCTTTGATAACGAAACTTAATGTTTCTAACACCCTTTGTTTGATATGAATTCGAACGGAAAATTATTAGTTATAAAGCGTTTTCAGCCTCGGCTCAGTACACCTGGTTATACTAGAAGAAGGTTTATACTTCCTTTAAGTACAGCAAAGCGGTGCTAGTAAACAGTATAATAACTATACGTGCCTTAGGTGTATATTTTTCGCAAGACAATAGAAACAGAAATGCGTACAAAGTTTGTTTTGTGATTTTATATAAACTCATACCGAGTTCAGTGCACTCATAAACCGACAAAGGTTTACCAGCATTCCATTCGAAAGTAATGGGAGCAACCTGCCTACGCGACCCATTACTGCACAAAAATGCCTTTAATTCATTCATACGATGGTAAAAAACAACAGTCTTAACAGTCTTGCGTAATAAAAACCCAACTGCCTTTAAACACCTTGGGTTCTTAACGAATGAAATTTCAGCTGTCGAGGAAAATGCAGCCATCGTTGATGTATGAAACCGAAAGCTAAATTTGTCAGTTAAGTACCGTTTTATCCGTGCTTAGAAGACAAGGATGTCGTAAGTTGTGGTTAACGGTGTTAAAAAGCCGATGTTAAAATTACACCGCAGAAAGTAAAATTAATTTGGAACCGCACGAAAATGCTTTTTTACGCAAATAATCACGTCCATCCACTTTAAAACCCTAAGGAAACATTTGCACAATGGGATGCTGCACCCAGGCGTGGGAAAAATTAAGTGGGATTTAACCAAATACAATTTTGTCAATGGAACAGCTGATTTCCGCCCAGGTTGTGAGAGGTTCGGCAACGAGGGTCAATATCCGTACGTTTATTTCAAAACAGAAAATCGATGCCGGCTTTCAGCATCGCTGACAGGACAATGTAAACAAATTAAACTATTACAACTCGACTGTACAGAAGTCTTGTATGCGAATTCCTGAAGATCAAGATCAAAACTGTGTATACATTAATCAAGACTTTCTTTTTCAACAACGCAGTTTAACGAATTGCTTACATCTAAATTAATCTACGCTTTGTACGACCGAAACGGCTTTCAGGGGAGGTTTTGTTTTTGCTACTCACTTAAAATAAACCAAATTAATTAGCTTTCTAATTTATCAACGTTCTTCTGAAAAACAACAACATGGAAGGTTATTTCTTCTGATCTGAAGTGCAATGCTGTATTTTAGCTCGAATTTCGTAAGCACGAGGGGAAGTTTTCAGGAATATTTCTGTAAAAAGCTTAATCAACAATTATTGAACTTCTCATTCTGTAAGAGTTAGTATTTATGCACGTTCGGAATAATTTACAAATAACAGAGTTTAGAATATTCAACAAGAAGGGTTTTAAGCAACTTAATTAATTTTTTACAGAGAAAAACGATCAGAAAGGAAGGTAAACACAACAAATTTTTATCGTACTGCGACAATACGTTTAATTATTCGTCATTAATACAAACCAGGAACGTAATTACAAGAGAAAAGAATGTTTTGAGAAAATTTAAAAATAAACTAAGAAACCCACTGTTTTAAGCAAATAAAATGAGCACAAAAATAGACACGACCCATATAATACAAGCGCAGTAGTTTGAATAGTTATTATTATGATAACTTATCAAACTGCATAGTTGTTCAACTTTTATGGATGTAAACAAGAAAATAGTCGGATAATAATAGCACACTCACAATATCCAATATTTTCGTAATCTTTGATAAGCAGTTGGGCACCCACTATTTTACAGATAAAATATAAATAGCTTAACCTACTTAAATTTATGAATTTGTCCATGTTTAGTTTGTTTGTGGTGAAGTTAAAGATTTCGAATTTTACATTTAAAATATTTTTATTATTTATATTTTTAATTTTCTAATTAACCGCCAGTGAATGTAACTAAATTACAATTCAAAAGGAAATAGGATTACGAAGGAAGATGAAAGATATAAATATATGCAAGAAATAAACAATACATTGAGCAGAATAGAATGGGCCTAGAAACAAGTGGAAATTAATGTAAGATTCCATTAGATATGCAGCACAAACATTTATAAGAGTGCAAAGAGATGCTAAAACGACGAAAAGAAGTTAGGTTAAAAATGATATTAGAAGATACCTTAGAATACAGGAACAAGTACCAAGAAATAAGAAGGTCTTAGAAGCAAAAAGCGCAGACATTGTCAACAAGCGACCGAATTCCTGGGGGCACCATATAACAAGAAAGAGGTGCGATTATTTTACAAAGAAGTAGATACTCGGGGAGGTTTCCAAACCAGGGCATGGATTTGCAAAAGCGAGATGGGAACTTCATAAGTGGAGAAGTAAGAGTATTACAAAGGTGGATGGAGTATTTTCAGAATATAATGAATGGAGAAGAGAGCGAATCTGAAGGACACTGTGTGATAACACATTAAAAAAAAGAGATAAGTAACGAATCAATGTGATGAAGTTGAATTAGCTCTGAAATGTATGAGAAGTAACAAAAGTCTTGGAAGCGATAAATATTCAATCGGAGCTCATCAGAAATGATCAGTTGAAAACAGAGCTGTATGAATTGATACAGAAAATATGGAAGGAGATACAAATGTCCAATGATTGGAATCGAGCAATTATATCACCTATCCATAAAAAGGGCGATCAATTATAACCTCAAATTTGTCCTAAACGTACCGTATAAAATTGTATCAACAATTATCAATAATAAACTGAAACAGATAGCACAAAGCGTTATTTATAGGTGAATATCAGTGCGGCATTCGACCAAATCGATGAGTAACAAATCAAATATTTGTGTACCGACAACACAAGAAAAATACTGGAAGAAAAATAGTAATATCCACACCTTGATGATCGACTTTAGACAAGCTTATGAGAGAGTTGGAAGAAGTACTGTTTTTAAAGCATTACAAAAACTGAACTTTCTCGAGAAACTAATTCATCTAGTTAACATGACATTACCTGAAACAAGTAGCCATGTTAAAATTCAGGGAAAGTTATGAAATAGCTTTAATATTTCTACTGTACTTAGACAAGGGCCACAAGGGGATCCAATGGCTCCTATTTTAAAAATTGTTTAACACAAAATGACGGTATATTTAGGAATTCCTATAAAGCCAATGCGTATGCTGGCGATAATAATGTAAAGAACGAGAGAAGGGCTGAAAACATGTACAAGAAATTTGGAAGAAGCAGCAAGTAAATGTGGGCTCCAAATTAATGAAGAAAAGTCGTAGGTACTATATAATTTTAGGAAAAAATAAAAATCAGGATAAGGAGAATCTAAAAGTTACAAACATACAAGGTAATAAAACATACATAAGTTTGCACAAATAAGCACAGTAACCTACTTAAGAGTGGAAATAAATAGTGGTAATAACATCGGTAGTGAAATTGATAGAAGTAATGTTTCGTGGAAAGTTTAAGTGCGAATCTATAAAACGATAATTAGGCCAGCAGCGACATTTGGGAGTGAAACGTGGACTCTGAGACAACAAGACATCCAAAAACTACAAATCTGGGAGAGAAAGATATTAAGACCTATCTTTGGGGGAGAATGAACAAGAAGAAAGGTGGAGAAGACGAACAAACCAGGAATTGGACAATATCTATGGGAAACCTAATATTGTGAGTGTAGTAAATAGTAAAGCAAGGACGGTTGCGATGGTTGGGACATGTTGAGCGAATGACTGCATCAAGAATGGCAAAGAAGGTCATAAGAACCATGGGGTACAGACTGCAGGGGCAGTCCGAGGAAGTCGTGGTTGAGCTGTATATAAGAGGATCTAATGAAGTTAGGAGTGGTAGAGTGGCAGAGGTTTACAAATGATAAATCAGAATGGAAGAAGATAACAACCAAAGCCTTGGGCTTATGAAGCCTGTTGAACTTTCGTTTAAGTTAAGTTAAGTTGCATAACTCCGAAGGTTTACTTACCTATGTACCAGTAAAATATAGTGTGGTTAAGAACTTGAGAAATTTGATAGCTGAGAATTTGTAATAAAATCAATGTTTGGGGTACCTACTAAATACCTCGTGATTACCACCGAACACTCGGCAGTTTTGGTAATTTTACTATATTGAACCATCGAAAATCAATGGATTTCAAATCTGATAAGCCATGACCTTGAAATCAGTATTCCATTTTGACTGAAATTAAAAATTCAAAATATTTTAGTGCCAAACCGAAACATCTTCCAATAGCATTAGACTGCCATTTTGTGACCAAGAAAGTAAACACGAAAGTAAAAAATAATCCATCCTCTTGATTCAAAATAAAAGTGTTTCGCCCAATAATTATAAGTAAACAAAAATGTTTCAATATTTTAACAATTTCGATTGAAAAATGTAAAATCCACAAGAAATGTGACAAATTTTACAA
Organism: Melanotus villosus; assembly: GCA_963082815.1. Lineage (NCBI taxonomy): Eukaryota > Metazoa > Arthropoda > Insecta > Coleoptera > Elateridae > Melanotus > Melanotus villosus. The sequence goes on from OY720423.1 coordinate 45,696,181, forward strand.
ACAAGATAAACAAAACCAACAAATAAAACTTTTCGAGGGTCGGTGATGAATTCTTTAACTGGTCAAAGGTATTTACACAGGTTAGGTTTTTTTATGAAAGTTGAAAAGCAAACAAAACTATTGCGTACATTATTTGAAACCGAGAAGAGGACGGTGACCGTACACACCTATCTCCCGTAAACTTCACTTGCAATTAAGATACATCAACAACGGCGTGTGTACAATCACACGTAAAGTTATTATCTTGATTAATTTCATATTACCTGTGCGCTTTATTACGGAAATACAACAGTGAAAAAATCAATTGCATTTTTCTACTTTTACTTACGTTTATAAGTGAGAATGAATAATTTCAATTTCAAATGTAAAAATTATAACTCGTAGCAATCACCATTTCAAAACAATTTCTCCAAGTGAAATACAAATAAAACCTTACATGACGTTAATAGAAATAATATGACATGTACAAGTGCACTTGGAACTACTGAATACTCAAAGAACCCGTTCTGATTGGCAAGCTCAATTGAATTTATTTAAATAAAGAAATGCTAAAACAAACTTACGGTTAAGCACTTCAACAGTCATTCAAAGGTTTTCATTCATAAAAGGGGTTGAAATACTAAATGGTCGCTTTTAATAATTTTAAAGTGGATTTGGCTTAAATTCGAGTTCAAACAAAACGTCAGAATTCTCCCACAAAACAAACAGTAATAAAAATCTTTTTGTCTATACCGGAACTGTTTTACGACTCCATGTTTCGAATTAATTATCGGAATGCCTATTATTCACTTTTATCTAATAAGTGTAATTTTTTTTAAGTGGAATTAAATTAAAAATACATAAAGTACGACGATAAAATCTACAGTAAACGGAAAGCATAATTTAATGTTCAAAGGCTTTTAAACAGCCGACGACTTTCCCGTTAATATATTACCTCTTGTTGCAGTCGTAGTAAATGAAGAGTTTAGATAATATTTGCGATTTGTTTTGCCCATTAGAATGTTCAACACCTAATACTTAAGAGCTGTAAACATGTTCTGGAAATGTTATATGCAAGCACCCGAGTTCCTTCTCACGGGTACAACAAAAAATACTTTTAATTCCGCCGACGGATTGCATTAGAAGCGCCGAAAGCTAAGCACATGAATCTGACCGTATAACATGAAATTATTACATTTTGTACGTACATTATTGTTTGTAGAAAGTATGATGTTCGAGGTGGATTTCAGAAAGCATGAGTTAACATAGGTAGGTAATCAGTGATTGGTGTGTAAAGCCAAAACGAGTAAAATAACCATAGCAAATCTGCTTTCCCACTTATAATTTATCATTCCCGCGAATCAAGACTCACTGACGTATTCAGATTAATCTCGGTGTCTTAGAGCAAATCGCCGTTTAGAATAATTCCGCTGTCAAGAAGTACAATTACTGTTGAACGATATAATTAAACTTTTTTTTACAAAAGATGTGGGCAGGTACACTATTTGCAATTATCCATGCTGGATATTATATTAACACACTACGCAATACTTTAGATTAGTGTTAATGTTCTATAATAAACGGTTAATAATTTTAATCGCATTACTTGTTACACGCCAATCAAATATTACATTGTATGTTCAATATTTCCAATATTCTGATTTATTCCATATTACCTACGAAAAGAATTTTCAACAAAAAATTCCGTCCTGAAAGTTAAGAAAAACATGCGAGACATCTTCATATTTTGAAATAATATCAAATTACAAACATCGTAATTTTAATTTTTTTAAAGATAATTTCGAGAAATTTGATATTTTTCCTTATTAAGAAATCGCATTTGCAAAATTGGCCATTTACATTTAAAATTACATTCAAATATCCACTCAAGAAATAACAAATAAATTAAAGTGTTGAAAAGCGATTATCCGAACTCACCCAAGCAATAATTTAGTTAAAATAATGCCAGATTGGTTTGTATCTCTTACATAATGAATAGCAACAATTCTATCTTTTATTCAAATCTGCCATTTTATTACAGGCTTCGGGCCAAGTAACTGTGGAACTTCTCGCAGTTACAGCCTTGTTTATTTAAACAAATTACTTTTACGATTCATTGCTTTGTAATAATACAATTCGCAAAATATCTTTGTGTATATTCGTGATTCATATGTAAAATAATTTGTAGTAACTTTATAATAAGGTTAAGCACTTGATCCCCCGTTGAAATCTCCGGCTGATTTCTAATTCCAAAATCGAAAAGATTTTTTTGGTCGCAGTTTGTAAACGAAACCGATTGCGGGTTAACCGCTTGACCTAACGTTGAAGTCTCCAGAGTGTTTTCATTATATTGGACCCTTCTCAAAAATTTCTCCTGGTGGCAATGCTAATATTTGAAAAACCAGGTCGCATATTGAATATTAAAAGTGTTTTCTGATTAAAACTTGATCATTTTCGTATTGAATAAAAATTAAAAATAGCCCAGAATTCAAACTAAATATTCTTAAGAATTATTAATATCTAACGACATACTCGATTATTTCTATAAATATCAAATGGTTGCAGGTTAACCGTTGACCTACCATTGAAGTCTCCAAACCGTTTTTGATTATTTTACGTTTTATTCGGCTCTTTGGAATAATGTTTCCGATGGGAGTTCTGGTAATCGAAAAACCTTATCATATGCTGCATATTGAAGATGTTTCAAATCTAAAATTCGGATATTCAACCATTTTATTCTGGTTTTGTTTAGTTTTCGGCCGACAATTTGAACATTATTTAAAGACCCGTTTGCTTCTGGACTTAATGTCTAATTAATCATAATCCGATTACTTTTCTGAACGTATAAATTAATCATCACTTCAAATAAAAACTCAGTTGGCAGAAGTTCCGACATTTGCAATTTTTTATTCTACCGGCAAAGCCAATTAAGAACATTACAATTTTCGCACATTTCTTTTACCCTACTTTCAAAACTTGTACAAAACGAAGTCGGTTATCAATACAATGATTGATTATCGATCTTGCTATTAATTGCTTCTTTCTACAAAATGTGAAAACCCAATTAGAAATTGCAGATGTTCCTTTGCTTTAAATTTAATTTTAAAATTACAAAAAAGGGATGCTGCTTTTTACTTAATCAATTTTATTTAATCAACTTGTAAGTTGCAGAGCTTGTTCATGAATGTTAATAATTGAAAATCAAAGCAGTTCGACAAGCAAAAAAGAGTTTCTGATTGGAATTTTCGTAACTCACAGCACAACACCGTATTTCAGACTGTATAAATGGGATTTCATTTTCTTAAAGAAAGGTTGTCTGAGAACCCATTTTCAGATTTTCATCTTTTACTGTACTTTTTGATATTCAAAATACTCTGTATTTTTAATTTTAATTCTATATTGCTGATTCTTTTAAACAAAGTGCTGAAAACCCGAAAAGCTGCATTTATGATTCAATCGTTACGTCATTATCTCGACTGAAAATTGCTGAAAACTGACAACTCATCCACATATTTAGCACAAATGGGAGAAAACAATGAAAACAAATAATTCGAAATTATAAATTTCTACTTTATAAAGCAATGATGGAATTTGAGGAACTTGAAGACGAAGAAGAAATTGGAAAATTTCAAATTACCCGGATAGAAAGAATTACGGTAATTCCAAACTCGCTGCAGGCAAGTAAATTTTCATCCACATATATTTAGTTACCACTTTCAAACTACCTCAATTTCTAATTGGACAAGTAAACATTATAAATATTATAATTATAAAGGAAGCAAACAATTGTGGGTTACCTAATACGTTAAGTCCAGCTCTGTTCAACAATGTCGTTCGCATATTTAATATTATTTGCAATAGTTTCTTTCACCCTTGTTTATTCTTACGCTTTCTCTTAACACTTTCCCTATAAGGTTTTATTTTTACATTGTTAATCATCTAGTCTGAATTTTAATTAAAATTATTTGCGCAGTTGACAAAGAAGTTTTCACTTTATTAGCATCAGCGTTAATCAATCAGCTTCATTAGTTTTCAGTTGGTCGAATTTCTTTAATCTCTACGCGTTTACATGGTTTATCTTCAAAGCTGAATTATACTAAAAATGATTTGGTTACCACTTTGGTAAATCACGCTTCCTTCAGTCCTTCAATGGTTTAGTTGCACCTACGTACATCAAATACTAAGTGCTTTAATCAATGGCATTAACAATCCTTAATTTATTAGATTAATAATTATTGACTCAACTAAAATATATTCGAAATATTTCGAATCAGTTACAACACTCGCTTTATGTATCAGCAATTGAATATCTAAATTTAATGATATTTGAATTGCCAAAGAATTAATTAAAATAAATGTAGAGCATAAAAACATTCAATTAAAACTACGAAGTCAAACTGGAACATTTAGAACGAACGTTAATCCAATAAAGATAATTTAATCGATTTTGTTAACAATAATCGTAACTTAATCGACTTAAATTCAACGGACCGAAATAAAACAAATGATTTGATCTAATTGTATGTAATAAATTTACATAATTTACGTAACTAGATTGGATTTATGAAACAAATTGATGAATCAATGGACGTACGTATTCGAGAGGAAAAGCCTAGTAGATAAACGTTGGATTTGAAGTATATATTAGGATTTTTAACAATATTTAACTCCGACAAGTTTGTTATGGCTGTAGAATTAAAATCATTAATTACGTAAACATAGCTTATTATAAGAAATTGCTCTTTAAATAAACCACCAAACAAACGTAGGCCGTTTTCCTGAAAAAAATTTAATAAAACTTGAAGTATGTTATCTGACAACAATCTCACTCCTAAAAATACTATTTAGAACACGCAATTTTAAACACTTTTTTTCTTGTAAAGAAACCGTAGTTGTGGTTTAAATTCGGTATCATCAATCTTATCTTATTCTGAATGAAAATGTCACAGCCACCTGAGACTTCAACACTATTTGGGAGTTAATCAAAACCTACAATAAAAAAATTCAAGATTGTTATCTGATCCAGTTATCTATATTTAAACAAACTAAACAACCTAATTCTGCACGTAATTAAGCCGAACTTGCAAAACCTGTCAACGTTTTAATGTCTTATTCAGAAGCACCTGGTTATATCAGTGCGGCCTTAAATTTTACATATGCAAATTAAAGTTCGTTCATTTCCTAAAACATACGATGGAATTTCGGTAAATTGTCCGTAAATTGCCAGTGAATTATTTGACATTAGTGGAACGGCAATACAGTGCAGCGCGTCCCAAATGCATACTGAACTAATCAATGGGTTGAAAAAGTTGTCCGTAATAAATTACATAACAAATATACGCAAGTGCCGCCAACGTCTCGTGAAGAATGGTATGAATACATTATTTAATATCGGTCAACCTACACAAATAACTGTTTATGTATATAAATTACCGGCCGTAATAGAGTGGGCCAAAGTCGTAGTATATACTTTCGCTGCTCAAACAAGTTTGAATGAAAATTACTTAGCGGACGGACATCTAATGTAGTAATACGACCTTCCATCGTCGAATGCCAACCATGTCGATACATTCCTAATTTTATATTAGGTTACTTTCTTTGTTTGCGGAGAAATCAACGCTATTTATGCATCTGACCGAAAAACACCGATAATATTATTGTACGAGTTGAGTTATTACAACATTATATGAATTGAAAATGAAGTAACTTAATCCCATCTTAACCCACGTGGCTTTACAATCCCTATAGAAAGCTCGAAATTTACATTTATCCATAGAAAAATTTCGCCAAATTTGGTAACGGTTACAGAAGGCAAGTAAACGAACCATCTGTTCCTGTCGTGTGTCGTGTTTAACTCAAATTGCTGTAATAAATTTGTGCGGGAGTTAATTTCCAAGTATCAAGAGATTTCGTTTCCTGAATAAGCACTTCACTCTGAATATTAATTTTGCAAACTTACATCAACTTCCAAAGTAACTAATTACAGAAAGAGTTGCACCGGCTGCATTCGCTGAAAGTGTATTACGTTCGGAACGTTAACAAGCTACTTCCTACGTTTTACAATCTGCGAAGACAGGGGTAAAATGCATAATCTACCATTAAAGAGCATTACCAAACAAGGAGCGCAGGCTATCAGTTATGTTAAAAATAATGGTAAAGCAAATAGTATGCATTTAGCCGATGGGAGAACGGATATCTATTTCATTTGTCTTACAATATCTTAGGAACAAGAGACAACCGCCTTTTACTTTTGAAATCAATCCCATGTGAATAAAGTACGTAAGAAAGTTAAAAAATATAAAGAACAGGGTAAAAAATCCCCACAAATTGAGGTAAGCGTGGGAGAGAACTACACAAACTGTTGCAACTTGCTTTATTACCATGCATTACCCACGTTACTTAACAATCGGCTTTTTTAGTGCAAAAAATGTGGGCAATAACGTATTTTGTCACATACATATAGTTAGCACAAATTAATATTTCAAAATGTATGTACGACAATTCGAATGCAAAACGTTACACCTGCAAACAGCTCAAGTACCTGTGTAATTAAACTCCGTTGCTGCACCGATGTATTTCGAAACGCGAACCTCTGACACCCTTAATTAAATCTTCATACAACCTACTCGTCCATGAACAGGGATTTCCACTTTCGAATATCTTATAAATTTTTTTGTTGTTGTAATACGAACATTAAAATTCATTACATGCTCTACATATACCCAAAGCCATTCCGTAATACAATAAAGAAATAATAACTGAATACTCAGAGGAAAAAAAACTTTGGAATATCATGCTGGTGATTGGCAAAATCAATCCCGGATTAAGCTTATACGCATTTTGGTAAAATATTGCGTAAGTAATAACAATATGTGGTTAGCTGTTGTTACTTTTGAAAACACAGTGAAAACTGCTTACCTAAATTTGACCACAAACAAACGTGAAGCAAATCATCACCGAGGAAAAACAATGGTAATTTTACCTATCCCTCAGAAGTTTCTAGTTGTTTTCTTTCGTACAAAAAGAATTTCGAATTTTTTATCCTCACACTTAAAACTTTATCAAAAGGACGGGCACTTTGCTTTAACAAAGAAGAAAATTTAGTTTTTTAAATAATAGTTAAACCGGCAGTACGTCAGAGTGGGAGTGCACGTAATACTGAAATATAGAAAGTTAAGCAAGGGGCTGCTTGGCCAAAACTTGGATGGGTGACCGCTCTGCGGCTCGGTGTGTCCGGCCCCCTCGGCACTGTAAAGGTATAAGAGGGTAAAAGAAAAAGATAGAAAGAAGAAACAATAGTAAAAGTTGTAAAAAGTAATCTGGTTTTAACTTACCTTCAATACTAATTTAAGATAACATACAATGTTCGCAAATAAAATTTGGATCTTAAAATTCGATCCATTACTATAATATATCTGTTAGTAGTCAATTTAAGTTGTTAAATTCACATAGCACATAGCACATAAATAAAGTTATGTTAAGTCTTTTCTTAGTTTACACACTGTGTTGCCTAACCCCTATCCTTAGCCCTCTTAAGCTACTGATTCTATAAATTTAATTTGAAACTCATCTTTTCCTTAACTCGTTGAATTGGTTTTAAATACTTTTACAGACCATAATTCTAAATAAATATAGTTCAAGCTTTAAATTTTAATTTTTTGGTATTTGCAGAGGCAAGCAACAAGCAACAAATTTTAAAGTTAAATTGGTCCTGTTTGTAAATCAATTTTTGTGAAAAGCTAATACAATTTTTGATTAAATTATAACTCCGATTATTCTTGATTCTTGTCATATATTTTTAATATTTGTTCAAAAACCCAAGTTTATTTTATTTGAGGCCATTGATTCCAAGGACCTACTTACATTAGACGTCTTATCTTCCTCTTGCTACATAAGTACTAAAGACATCACCAATGAAAACAGAATGACGAATACAATTTTCAAAAGATCTACAAATTTTGTCAATGGAGAATAGTTTCAGGAACTTAAAAATAGCTCGAGTTCGCAAGAAAAAAGGCGAAACTATTCAAATGGATATTAAAAAAGGCACTTTATAAAGCGGCCGATTTTTTTGGGGTTAGGGGGTTGGGATTTGAAAGGAATGTGATGCCATCGAATATTTTTTTAATGACAACCCATTTTTTTAATTAAAAGACGTTTTACAGGTTGGGGTAGGGACAATGTGTCATTGTTGAAGAACTCTTCTTTCTCAACAAACATTGACATTGACCGTGGAAGTCTTAATTCATTTCATGTTTTACTTGATTAAATAACTTTACTCATTTTAATACGACTTGTCAAATTTGGGGTAGGGTTTATAAGAAAAAATTCCGGAAAAATTGAATAAACGATAGTAAAAATTTAGTACAAAGAAAAATTATGGTCAAATTGCTTATCATTTGCCGCCAGGCAGTACCCTAAAACGCAAAATAAATTATTAAAATATTCGAGGATGTCATATCCATTCCAAAAGACACAAAATCAAAAAAATCGACTACTTTAAAAATGAGATTTTTAATAAATCGTTTGGGGTGTTTCAGCTTTTGTCTGCAAACATTTTGTTACCATTTCATTGAACTATATGTTAGTTTACGAACACACGGTATGTATCCCTAAATTAGTATTTTTTTAACAAATACTTAGATCTTAAGAAGATTAAAAATTCCCACGAATTAGATAAAAATGTCAAAATTTAGCAGTTATTAAATAATAGTATATTATACACGATGCTATAATGAATGCTATTATTGCCGAGGATAATGTTTGCAACACGACCGAGCGAGCGAGTAGCCATTATAGCGAGTCGTATACTACACAATGTCCACGAACACAAATACGAAAAATTTTTAATTAAAATTTAAATAACAACGCTACTAAAACCATGTGGTAGAACTATGTTAAAGGAAGTGGTAGGATTAGAAACATACCCTATTTCCTTCATTATACACCATAGACAATGATGTTACCATGACACCGTGAATAATGATTATTCACTGCTGGCAGTGTATAATGGATAGCATTATGTTTGACCAAACATATGAATCGTGGACAAAACATTTTAATTCGTTAGAAAACACAAACGTGTTTTTTTTCCCCGAAACATTTCCTGTTTTCAAGATAACTATTTAACTTTTAATTTTCAGCAACTAGGTTTATCAATATTTCAATTTCGTCATTTAAAAAAAAAATTCAGCTGAAGATCAAAGCATTTCCATAATCTCTTCTTCTTTTCCCTTAACCCTCTTATACCTTTACAGTGTCAAGGGGGCCGAACACACCGAGCCGCAGAGTGGTCACCCATTCAAGTTCTGACCAAGCAGGTTTTTGCTTAACTTTCTATATTAGTACTACGTGCGCTCTCACTCTGCCGTATTGTCGGCCCATTTCAATAATCAGACTGCGTATTTACAATTTTTCATAAATAAAACCACTCGCCTTAAAATTCATATTTCTGCCCTTAAAAAGCCGATTTTATCAAAATCAAACGAAAAGTCAAGATTAGTCAAAGTAAGGTTTTCTCGGCATTTCAACTTCGTTGTTTAATTTAAAAAAAAAGGAGCAAATCAATGCTAACAGCCAAGTTACGTATTTACGATATTTCACTATTATGTCCTGAAAAAGCCAATCCTGGCCAAGTAAAATGCAAACTGAAAATGAAATTATCTGTGAACGTCCACAATAGCACTTACATGGAGACAACTGACAAACCTAAAGAGAAGACTTTTTTCAAGCGTTAAATTTAATATGTGATAAAAAAATTGCTGAAGAGCTAAAGCACGGTTATGATTAATACCACTGAAAAAAGGCTTTGCTTTAGGAGTTTATCATGTTTTACCAACTAACTTTGAAATAGTTGAAACAATAATACAGAGAACTTACATTTAGCACAAAAAAGAAATTCTTCATTCCTTGGTAAATATTTTTAGTTAATCAAGAATACTCAAGAGTGAGATAAATAATGCAATAAAAACTGCTGAAAACTCCAACCAATTTTATATCAATCTAACCAAGAAAATTTGTTAGGACGAAGGCAACTTTACTGCCAAAATATCTATTTCGTTGTTATAATTGTGATATGTTTTTCAAAGAGGTTTCAGATGTTTCCATTAGACCAGACCACCGACACTGACCAATTTCGATATAATTTAATTGAATCTTCGAAATGATTTTTGTGAATCAAACGATCCTGGTTAGCTTTTTACATTTTGTGTAATTTCAAATGTTACACGAAGAGAAAGTTCAACTATTCACATTTTAGACTTCTGCTTTCAGACTCTAGATTTTCGGGTTTCAAATTTTAGATTTCTGGTTTCAGATTTCGGATGAGACTTCCCGTTTTAAACTTCAAATTTCAAACTTCAGGTTTCACACTATATGTATATTTTACATTTGAAATTTCACAGACTTCCGATTTGAAACTTTAAATTTCAAAATATGACACTTCCAGTTCGGACAGATTTCTAAAATCAAATTTTAGACTTCAGGTTTCTAAGATCAGATTTCAGACCTCAGGTTTCTAACGTCAATTTTCAGACTTTCTAACTTCAGATTTCAGACTTCGGACTTCAGATTTTAAACTTTAGGTTTCAGATTGCAAATATGATAGGTACTGTAAGTCTAAGACTTGAGATTTAAGACTTCAAACTTAAGAATTAAGGTTTCAAATTTCAGATTTGAGATTTCAGATTCTAAAGTTTAGATTTCAAGTTTTACGTTTAAATTTAAATTTGCGAATTACAAAGTTATTGAAATCCTGGAACAATACCTTGGATATAAGCAATTTTAATTTCTGTATAATCGATTTTAAATCTAAATATTCCACATGGACTATTTATTTGTGGTTTTTAATTAAAATATTCAGCATTAGTAATTAACTAACTTGCATCAATTCAATACAAAGCATCGACAATTACAGAGATTTACAAAAAATGATAACTTTCAATTTTATATGGGAAAAAGTCGAAAGCAAAATAATATTTATCTGTTTTTAAACTGAAAGAAATTCCATTAAATTTCTTTATTGCAATTTTATTAGCTAAACAAAAAACCCAATTTGGACAGCAGGAAGCCTTAATTTACAGCTCTGGCACTTCGGTAGCAAAAAACGGCGATATCGGCTTCGTTTTCGAATTAATTTCAAATTATTATTTATTAATTTGCTTTATCTCGGTGATAGTTTGAAGGCATATCTAATTCCCGAGTTATCCTAAGAATGTAAGTTTATTAACCATTAAAGCGGCACATTTTTTCAAAGTCGCATGCATAAATCTTAATATAACTATCGTGGAACCTGTTTGGAAATAAATTACTTTTTATTTTTAATTATCGAACGAAAGTTCTTAAATATTATTATATTGATCATTACCACTTCTAAAACAGAAGTAACCCACTTTATTTTATTTGACCAACATTTCGAGAACTTTATCGGCAACGTTGTGAAGACGTGAATTGCCCGGAGCGTCTGTAAACGCAAGTAAGGGCAAAAAATCGACATGTACAACGTACTCGTAAGACAGTATTTTCATCGTTCGCGTTCTTATTAAAGTGTAAACGATGAAGAGACTTATCGCTGTAATTTGTCAGTCTCAACTCACCGCTGTTATACACCTAAAACTAACAAATTGGCGGGATAAATAATTTTATTGATGGTAGAAATCACGACCACGTGTGGTCTTGTAAATAATATAGTTCGGCTTCCGTTCTACGACTGTTAACTACGAGTTTGCATATAAACTATATTTTTATGGCATATAAAATAAACTTAGGAAATTAAATAAAGAGAAAGAGATAAACAACCAAACGGCTGTCAAAATTTGGTTCTTCCTCAGGTGAAGATGAAATCTACGACTAAAATTTATTGTTAATATATACAGAGAGGAAATGCAAGTTGGTGTTTTGTGTGGTAGGTCGGACATAAATCGCAAAAGCAGTAGCTTCAACCCACAAAGCCAGACGTTTTAGATAAACACTTGTTATTATAAAATGACATCCATTTGTTAATTTGCATAGGATGTGTATTCTAAGTATAGCAAGAAGCCCGAGCTTATGAATAATACAAATAAATAATAAACGTTAGCCTCTCGTACTACATATTGTAAATATATCGTGGTGAAATCGACGTTTCAGCTTCTAGTATTGTCACGAATATCGCCAGTATTTGCCTTCTGCAAGTGAAGGATGTTCAAACGTAAGCGTTTGTTTTAGCAGTTTCCCTAGCTGAATTAAATAATTGACTTGTCGGTACCAGGCCGTATTTTTAAAACGCGTCCGCTGTCTGATGCTTATTAAATTCTGTTCGTATAATGTATCCACATTTATGGGAACGCTTTAGTAAAACCAGGGTAATTTACTACGTAATTTGCATAATTAGGAAAAACTTTGCACACGACTCAGATGTCTAATTAATTTAGTTTAAAAAAAGGTTGTATTACAACTTTTGACTAATTAATTGATTAGATAATTCTAGCGTATGCTAATCAAAATTTGTAATTTTATTTATACCGAAGCATCGAAAAACGAACAAACACAAGCAGCACTCGTATGACAAGTTTTATTTCATCCGAATGATCAGCTTGGATTTTTCTTACCTGTATTTCGACTTGATGTGCGTCAAGGCCCTCTAACATCAAAATTATTTGAATATTACGTTTATTAGAAGAATAAATTATCGAAATCGCCCGACTTTGAGCATACCATCTGGTAATAAGTAAATTACATCATCAAATTTCCACGGCAAATTCTGTATGCCAAATTAGAATAAGAAAATTAAATTATTTGTAAAAAGGAATTTACAATAAAAGTTTATTGGAATAATTTACAACCTTCTTAACCTAAATTCATTAATGAAAAAGCACGACAACCAAGATAATCCCAAAATACTATTATTTTTAACACAACGCCAATCTACATGTGCAAATTATATGAAATTTAACTTTAAGTGTAACATTTTAACTTCAGACTTTCAACATGTTCGTCAGTTAAGAAAATCGAAATTGTTCCTACATAGCGTAATACATGAATTTTTAAACATTTTCCTGAAATTACTTGAAAAACATTCAATTTAAAGCTTTTACTGGGCTTGCATACAAAGTTTTCTTTTAATAGATAGAAAAGTTTGCTGTTTTGCTTATAATTTTCAAATTCTTCGGTATCAAAAATATCAGCCGTATTTTTCAGTAGAATATGATCCCTACCTTTTTAATTGTGTTTTCTTAGTACTCATTAAGAAGTTCTTGGACTCCTTAAAGCAATATACCAACTCTGAAGAGAAAACTGCGAGAAAGTCCAAAACCAAAAAAAGCTTGGAATTCTCTGTGGCACCTCGGAAGCTGAATAATTGTTTCTAATTTCATTCAAACATTGGTACCTCAAAAGGCTTGGCGAATAATTTGAGAAAACTCAATGGCAAACGTTCGCCATTTAATACAAGGAATAGAAATATCGAACCAGCAAGTGCCTTTGCAACATGAAAATTTTCAAACCATTGTTGTAACCAAGGCAACATAGAGAATTATGAAACAGTTATTTTAAAACTCTAAAACAAACGTTAAAAATATCGACAGAGATTCAGAAACTGAATAAAAATTGCGTTCAATTCAGACTTTATTTAGTCAAAAATCTTAGCAAAATAATTTGAAAATATTCAGTCTTTGAATTTAAGAAATAAGAACCCCCTAAAACGTTGTTTCAACAGACATGTAGAAGCAAGGTTTGTTGCAGAAGTATAAGAATTTTGAAACAGAAATTGCAAAGGAAAGGAAAGGAAAGGGTGTGGAGTTCTCTACAGAAATTCTGTTAATTTCGCTTAATGAACAGAACATTCCTCGTAAAAGGCTTAGCACGACTTAATATTTTGTTTTTGAATTTAAGAAGTAAAAATACTGAACCAACTGATTTTAACTTAAATTCTTGAAATCCAAAAGCTTTGTTCCAGCTATATAAGTGAAAACAGGACTTCTTATTAATATAGGAATTTTGAAACAGACGTTGAAATTCATTTTGTCAAAAATCTTAGTAAAATCAAAAAAATAAAAACTTTGAAATTAAGAAAAACATATAACAACTGTCGATTCCATAAAGTTAATTTCGTTTAAACTCATCGTTTTCTTAGTTCGTTGGATTTGGTTTTACATATAGACCATAATGTTAAATAAATATAACTCATGATTAAATTTTAATTTTTTGGTATTTGCAGCGGAAAGGAACAAATATCATGGTTAAATTTGCCCTCTTATAAATCACAATTAAGTCCGATTACTGCTGATTTCTGTCATATTTGCCCAAAGAAGCCAGTTTATTTTGTTATTGTTAGTTTTTCAGCATCGATGCTAGGAATCATCAGAAACGAAATGAGATTAAATTCGTTTGTTATAGGAATACTAACGTCTGATCTTCCTATTTATTACTATGTACTTGAGAACATCGCCAATGAAAACCGAATGACGAAGGAACTTTTCAAAAGATTTGCGGATTTTTCATCGGAAAATGTTTTCAGGAGCTTAAAAACACGGTGCGTTGTAAGAGAATATTTAAAAAAAAAAAAACGTCTAAACACCTCAAATAGATATTAAAACACATTTTCGAAAGTGATCGATTTTTCGAGTTTATTTTTAGAAGGAATATGACATCATCGATTATGGATTATCTGATTAAATATACTTTACTCCTCTTACTACGACAGTAAAAATTGGGCATGGTTCATAAGAAACCTTTTGCAAAAAAAAGCGAAGTTGAAAAGTTTAATAAATTATATCTAGTAAAAATTTAGTGCAAAGAAATATTATGTTCAAATGATTCACCATTCACCGCCTGGCAGTGTCCTAAACGCAAAGTGAATTATTAAAATATTCCAACTAAATTTAACTTAAATTCTTAAAACTTCGTTCCAGCCAAGTGAAAACAGGACTTCTTATCAGTATAGGAATTTTGAAACCGATATTTTAAAAATTTAAAACAATCATTTGGAGAAAATCAGACTGAGCTTAAAAAATACGGAACTCTCAATTGACTTTTAAAGTTGAAAACCCTTAAAACATCGTTCCAACAGGTGTACAAAGATCTTCTGAAGTTCTCTACCGAAATTCAAAAAATTAATAAAAAGAATTTAATTCAATTCAAATTTGACTTTAGGAACTGAACATTCGTCGTAACGGGCTTAGCAAGAATTAAACACATTTTTTTTAAACTCAAGTAAAAAAATATTGAACCAACTGATTTTAACACTGATTGTTGATGTCCATAAAACTTCATTCAAACTAAGTCCAAGTGACAACAGGACTTTTTAAATCAGTATAAGAATTTTGAAACATAAATCGTAAAAACAAATAAGACGCTGTAGAGTAGTGTAGAAGAATAAAATTTATTTTAATGCAATTATTATTTCACTTCGTTAAATAGGCCAGCAATGATTTGAATTGTTTTTAAGAAAAGTATATTGAACCAATTGGTTTCAACACTCAAAATTGCTCAAACCAGGTGAAAATAGAACTTTCTGAATATTTTATGATCGTATTTCCTTTAACAGCAAGCACATAACTCGCTGCAGCTATACGGAAAACTTCCAGAATAGCTTCGTTCAAAGCTTCAAACTACCTAAACATTTATATACGACAGTTTTTCATGAGAGTGACTTGTATAACCACGATCATAAAAACCCGGGATTTATATACACAAAATATTGAATAGAATAAAAAAATAACTGAATTCGAAGACTTCCATGGTCATTGTCAGTGTTAAAAGAACATCTTCCGAGTCGGGATCATGAAAGAAGAATTAAACGTTTCGTCCGCTTTCTTAAGGGCTTCATCGGGATAAAAAAAAAGGGATAGTAAAAGAGTACGGTAACTCAGCGTGCCACTCATGCCAGAGGCGAAACTCTTTTAGCAAAAGGAAGAAGAGCATGGTAACTCAACTTGTAAGCCAAGCCAGAGGCGAAACCCTTTTGAAAAATTTCCAACCCGGAAGACGGAAGACTGTTTTTAAAGTCATTGGAAGTTCAATTCTGCGTATAAATTATTGAACAAAGCATTATAACGAAAGCTTCCCTTTATTTCCACTTAACTGAAAGAAAGGTGGTTAGGTTAAATGGACAAGAATTTTCATTTTTTGTGGATACAGAACGCCCAAACTTTTCCCAATATGCTTCAATCCCTGTTGACTAAACTATTTTTCTTTGAAAAACATATTTTTTCTCGATCCCCTTCGGTTGTTTCTTAATGAAAAAATGAGAAATGGGCATTAAACAAATAAATAAAGTAGTATTTAAGCAATTTACGTTAATATTCTTTGAAATTTATCTGAGTTAGTTGGTTTAATAAACAGAAGGAAAACCGGATAATTCGATGGTTGTTCGATTAAAGCACTTTTTATTATCATTTATGAGTTCATATCTCACAATTATTTATTAATTATTTAGGAAGTAATTATCTTGCTGGTAAATTACAAAAAAATAATCGTGTTTTCTCCAAGCAGCACACCCTGTATTTCCGTTATTATAAAAATCGAATTGAATTAATTACTGTGTAGTAGAGGTTTTCAAATAAAAACGAAGCAAGTGTATTTAATCGTGGGTTTCTTGTTAGTCGTAGTCATTCAGCAAGTTTCATTTAATTACCGAAGCAATTTGTTTAATCTGGATTTATGTGTCGGTTACGGTCATGTAGGATGCCAGTTAATATAGGCGGTTGCACACCCCATGGCTGTTAGTAGAGACGTATAAGCCAAACTGAAGTTACGGGAAAGTAATAATTAAGTAATAAATACTTGTAACTCTTTTTATGTTTTATGCCTTCAGTAACCAATCTATAAATAATTCCTAAATAGGCATGGGAGACATTTACATCGCCTAGTTAAATTTACAATGAAATATATGTTTGTTGGACTTTAGTGCTTTTATACACTCGTTAATGAGTAAAGTGTATTCGCGTTAATTACTTATCGGGTAATTTTACTGCGGTTAAGTGGTTACGTTACATTTTTTTCCGTTCGGTAATTTCAATTTACGGCGTTTTATTTTATTTTCTTCCGCAGTTAGCGCCGCCATATAAAGAAGGCTAACTCATTACAAGATCATGTTCTTGGTTTGCAAATGGAAAGTATAAAGCGTAACTAAGTAGAAAATAATATATCGAACGATTTTCCCTTAAAAGTATTCCCAACTAGGGATTACATTTTCTACGTACAAAATAATTCTAATCCAGCGAATTTGAATTTTCCTCATTTGGTTTTGCTAACTTTCTATAACGGAGAAACCTTCTGTAATAAAATTACCATCGAACCAAGAAAATTTACGTTAACAATTTCATGGCCCCCAGTAAGTCACGAATTTCCCAATGGAAAAGCTTTTTAAGCATTAATAAACTAGAAAACATTTAAAATTCAAGGCACCGAAATTCTGAATTATTTTTCGGGTGAAGAAACAAGAAATAACAATGGCTTTATGTCAACTTCTTTTTTAAATATATTATTTGGTTTACTCTTTTAACTATAAACAACTTTAGAATAGCAAAATGTAAAATATTATCCCCCACCATAATTATTTTAGAAAAATGTTAAATATTTTCTGTAAAAGATGATTTCGTAAAGTACAAGGAAATAAAGTGTCTTTATTCACGAAGATTGTTGCTCATTATGCAAATGTAAACCCACAAGAGTGCAATAAAAGACAAAAAATGTACAAAGTGGAGCAAATCGTATTACACGTAGCGACAGAATTGAAAAGCTGACCTGATCGAGTCGCTCTTGGGCCTCACGACTCCGGAACGTCCATTCTACCTGCTCGTTGCATTTTCACCCGGAAATTTAAAATAAGTACCGTCTCGTGCATACCATACGAGGCATTTGAGGTAAATCCGATTTTAATGAACGTACAAACAGAGAAATCACGAAAATTTTCAGCTTCTGGCACTAATTAATATAAATTTAGACGCAAATTAAGATCTGCTAATTTCACTATCTTATTTCGGCACGTTTTTTTATGGACTGATTAATGGTAGTTTTTTTCGAATACGTCAGTAATTAGTTAGTAATAAATTTGCCTTTTTTCTAACTGTCTACACATGAACTATTTGTTGGTTTCGTTTTTAACTGACCTTGTTTAGAGTTGATAATAAAACCGGCGTCATAAATTTACAGAGAACGTTCACTTACCGGATTTAATGGAATCTTTATCTTCGTCTTCGTCGCTGTCTATGTGTGGAATAGAACCGGCGAACTCGAACATAGGACTAGTTTGAATGGAAGTATCTTTCTTGAGCACCACGGCTTCCGGCATGCGACACGAGCACTGACAGGAACATGTCGTATTGTCAGGTGCTTGCTCTTGCCTGTCCAAAGGCACATATTGCAGACATTGCGGACAAGGATTCGCGAGGTCGTCCAAAGGTACTCTCTCGATGGCGTGCTCCACAGAAACGAGCAAGTTCTGCAAGAGTTCTGGCAATTCGACACCGTCAGAATCATCCATTGCGGCCATTTCTAAATCCATTATGGATGTCATTGTTGAACACATGATTTCATCTAAATTTTGCAAGGGGCTTCTAAATTCGGCGAAGGTTTGGCAGTGAATTTGGGCGGATTTGCGCCAGATAAGGGCTACTTCTAGACCCGGAGCGCTACGGCTCCTGATGCAAAGGTAACAGTCTGCGTGTCGGACTAAGGTTGGTGAAAGAGGACCAAGTTGTACTATCACTCCAGATGACCCCAAACACAAAGGCCAACCCGATGGAGATATTCCTGAATTGGCATTTTTATCCTGAAACAAAATATAAAAATTATATTAGTTTTTTTTTGTACCACCATCATTCTCGTAGCGATAAGTTATTGCAAATTAATTTCAACGAGCTCTCAACATGGTTATGAAATCAAATTCCCTAACCTTTCAGAGTTTTCCTGAAGCGAAAACTCTTTTATACAGACAGATCAATAAAAAAACCAATTAGGGTAGGCTGTGAAATTGAATTATTTTGAATTGGTACTTTAGCCACATCCACAGAATGACATTTCTGACATGAATTTAAGGTTATAAACTTTGTTTACGAGAAAAATGTCAAATTACAAACGTTATAAAATGTCATTCTGTGGATGTGGCTAAAGTACCAATTCAAAATAATTCAATTTCACAGCCTACCCTAATTGGTTTTTTTATTGATCTGTCTGTATAACAAATGATCACCAAAGTAAAAAAAGACATAGAACTGCCTAATAAAATACAAAAAAAGTTACTAATATGTAGGGTACATTTTGCATTTAAGACATGAAACCAGGGTTTAATTCGTAATTTAAATTAATGGTTTTTTAGGTTTATTGCAAAAAGAAAGACGAAACAATTTATTAAAAAAGATACAAATTAACACAACATAAAAGCAGTCCTTTTATTCCACAATATATGTAGAAAAATTAGATAATAATAAAAAACTCTAACATCAATGAAAATATCATTAATTTAGTAAATTAATAGACGCAGCGCTTTTGGAAAATAAAATGTAAAATTTTGTCATTTGTTGGAAAAATTAAGGATTAATTCAATTAAACAAGATAATTATTACGAAAACTCGTCAAAACTGCAGCAAAATAAAAGAAAACAAAAGATTATATCAGTATTTTTGTTTTAAAAAACCACGATTTTTCCACCCCTAAATGAAACTGTAAAAGAAAAGCATTCCTAGACATTCGGGGTTCATATTCAAATTCTCTTCAATTTCTCAGATTTTTCAGGTTTTCCTGATCTATAAAATCTTGTTTAAATAGTCATTTTTTAAACAAAATGCATTGTATTAATAATCGAGTTATAAACATTACTTTAACGAAGAGTCCAAACGTTCTGAAAGACACGCTAATTCCTGAAAGATACGAAAATGTCCCGAAATATATGTATAAGTCCTAAAAAATATAAAATGTCCTGACAGATATAAAACAAATCCTGAAACGTATACGACATCTTGAAAGATACAAAAAGTTATGAAAAAATCTCTGGAGATATTTAATTTTATCGATTGTTGCAACATTGAAAAATTCGGTTTTATATACGACTGAAAGAAGCTTTAGATCGTTCTAATGTGGAGTTTTTAAGACTTAAAGTTACCAGAAATTCAATCCAGAATATAATTAAACACATATTAGTTCATAATTTTTCTCTTGCCTTTTAAAGTAAACTTAACCTTTTAAGTGAAAATTAGGTATCATCAAATTTTTGAATTTACTAAATTTACTAAATACATTGCACGCGTAGAACCTCAAAAGTTAACGCACCAGCCTCCATACCGAAAGGTATAGGAGGATACAGATAATACATACAGACTAAATACTGAAGAAAATGGCTTTATACCATATTTCTTAGCACTGAAATTTAATTTAAGTCCAATTAAGGCATTGTCCAGTCTGCCCTTTGGTCGCTTGAAAAATAAGATAAACGACGCAGAAATGGCAACACCATGATCAAAATTGCTGCAGAGCCGACAAGTTCGATCCTTCAAACGAGCTCTTGCCGAGTTTCAGCACAGTGCATTGTGAAGTTATCGTTTGGTCACGCGAAGTAAACGAACGTGCAAGCCTATGGCTATGGCTAAAATCCGTGAATTCGGGTTCTAACTGTTGGATCATCCGCCCTACTCACCGATTTAACCCCGCCTCACTTCCATTTGTTCCAAAACCTCAAAAGATAGCTCGGAGGACAACGATTTTAAGACAACAATGACGTGGTTCATGCTGTGAACGCTATTTTTCAGACTAGGAGAAGTCATTTTTAAAAATGATATAATTAATGGTTTTGGAACAGCGTTGGGCAAAATGTGTCCAGCTCAATGCAGACTATGTTGAAAAATAAATACATTTTCTTTTTGATTTACCTTACTTTTCAAACGACCCTCGTAATAATCAAAACTAATAAGCAACGGGTACAAAATATTTTAAATATTTCTGTTAATAAAAAATAATGAATATAATCAATATTTAGCATAATATAAACATAATTAATATTAGCTAACCAAACTTAAGAGTAAACTGAAATCATGCTTCTGTCAATTAAATTAAAAGTACCTACTGATTATCAATAGAAAATAAAAATGTTAAGATTATAATTTTGGAAATTTTAATGTTTCTCCATTTCTACAAATACCAAAAATTCAGATCATTAATTATTTTTTTTAGTATTCAAAGTAACACAATTTAGAGTAATGGAGATATACCAAAGCAATACCAAGATTTTAGTATTCAGTGGAATTATCCTTATCAACATGCTTAGTCTAAGTAAGACATTCCTGTATAAATTTATGTCCCAACCTGCTTTTATTACATTAAGAAAGCACATAATAATAAACGTTAAGAAATTATTTGAACCCACTTAATAAAACCCTTCCAGCACAACGATCACTTCCTTTTACTTCTTTTTAAAGTTTTTAATTCGTAATAAATCTACTTTAATTAAACATAACCTGAAATATAACTCGGCAGTGATAACGTTTTACTTTTCTACCAGGCTTTTCCCTAATTAATTTTTTACTCCTCTTTTGATAAACTTGTGGTGGCTTAACGTCACCTGCACTATCAAACTTAATGGATTCGTGTTTTTATACACCCAAAATTTACTGCCTTAATTAATTACCTTCATTTTTTTTGCGGGTAATTTAGAGCACACGTCTGCTTCTTTTGTCGTTTTTATTTTGAAATTTAGCTTTGAATTTAAAGTTGGTGATATACCATGAGATAAGATTAAAGTTGATTGTGGCCGGCAAACGTTAATAAAACTTACGACCTACTTTGATAATATTTAAATTAACAATAAATTTATCTGATCTCGCGGTTTTATAATATTATTATACAATACTAAGTGATATGTTGTGCCCTGCTGAGTTATTTATCAAAATGAAAAAAGTAAACGCGTAAGTTAGTTCTGTCAACAGTATACACATAACTTGTCCATAATTGCGGTTTGTATTTAGAAGTGTCTTCAAGTTCTTAATAGAATTCCACCTGACTACCTTCCATATCCAGACATAATTGCTATGGGTGCGTTGTTTCAATAAACATGTTATTTATCATATCTGCATTTATAATGCTAATAGACGATAAATTATATGCTTCGATCATTCAATGTTCGCAAATTTAGCAACTTATGCAATCTATTGAAAATCCCACTTGAACTTGACCAAGACCGGTATGTATGTTGGGCAAGATTTCTTTGGGTTTTTGCTGTTAAATTTTATAACTTAACATCGTTCTGTTAGGAAATAAAAATGAAGACTACATTCAACTAGTTACTATAATAGTTAAAATCATACACACAAATCGTTCTGAGCTTCAAAACAAATCCTAAACAACCAGAATAAATTCTTAGCGAGGAGCTAAGAATTCAGATTAATAAAAAATGCTCCACCCGAGGGCTTACTGAATTTAAACACGCGTGAATGTGGCTTTTAAAAGTTCTAAAGTCTCAGATTACTGATAATGTGTAAATCTCTGAAGAAAACGAGTTTTTCCTGACAACTATCGCACGTATATGATACAAGCGGCTGCACATAACGTTAATTCTCTAATTATCGATAAGAAGAAAGCCGGTAGCTTGTTAGTTTGCTTAGTAAATCCAGTGACGTTTACAACTAAAGCTTCGTGATATCAGATTTCGCAATGTCGCTGAGATCAAGAAATATTCTTGGGAGATTAATGCCTTCAGCTGTTGAACATGTAAATTTTACACAATTTAGATTAGGTTTTTTGCAATTATATCGACAGAAAAAGTGTCGATAATCTGTTAATGAAGCGAAACAGAACCTCCGAAGCAATTTTGTTGTATTATTACAGAATAACCATAATCAAATTCCTTTATAATTCGATTAAAGCGAGAAATCTCACATTAAATCTGTATTGTTGGGAAATCAAGTTTTATGACGGACAATTATGCCGTAACATGAGCTCGATTATAGTAACACAAAAGATAAATTTGACGTAATTACAAAAACGCAGTAAAAACAAAATTGTCAATAATTACATGTTAATAACATCAGATAAACAATATTTTACAACATAACCTACATAACGTATGCTGATCCGAATGCGATAAACTCGTTTTGTATTATAAGGTTAGTAGGGAAGCGTTTTCCAGCTTGGTGAAGAATTTAAAAAGTGCAAGAATCGAGAAATAATGATCG
Organism: Melanotus villosus; assembly: GCA_963082815.1. Lineage (NCBI taxonomy): Eukaryota > Metazoa > Arthropoda > Insecta > Coleoptera > Elateridae > Melanotus > Melanotus villosus. The sequence continues at coordinate 45,719,301 of OY720423.1, forward strand.
GTTAAGTAAAACCAACAAACTACAAACTGAAACCAAATCACAAATTTAAGATTAAATTCGTGGAAAATATTTGTAGAAATAACGTTGTATAACACCCACGATTATTTCTACAAAAATGAACATTCAGGTAAAACTTCCCAAGCTACAGAAATTCCCTTCATGTTGCAACATAAAACCAATTATTCACGTAAATGTCTTAACCGAGAAAATACAAGTATAAACAAATGTAAGCGGAACTACAGCCTGCAAATCAATAGTTTTTAAAATTATCTAACATACACGAGCCTATACATCATTTCTTACAAATTGAAATCTACATAACCATTACCTGATCAAAGAATAAATCTTTAAAAGCCGCTGTACCCTGATACATGTATATGCATTTATTAACATGTACATAAACTTCATGAAGAAAACAAATTAAATACTACGATGATTGTAACAACTTCAGTTCGACTAATAGGACTCAAATTCTAGCTGCATTTTGAGGTTATGGATTTTTCAGGAAATCAAGTTTATTATTTAAAAAAAAATCGAATGAATGTAGTTTATTCCATAAGGCAATTAAGAACTGTAAAATAAGGGAATATGCGCAACACACGCGGTACAAAGATGGTGAGGTTATTACAAGTCGAGCTACCGTTTTTAATCAGATACAAGCTCACATTACAAGAATAAATTTAAATGCGAACTATTTCCTGCAGAGTAAAAGTGGATTAATTTATTTATGAAAAGCAGCACCGTGAGTATTTAAAATTAACTAAGCTTAAGAGTGAGGGACTGAAGAATATTTTATTTTTACCGCGATTACGTTAAATAACCTTTAATGTAAAATCGCACGTAACCTTTTTTTTATTATAATAGTTTTTGGTTCTGACATTTTAAATTTGGTTTAAAATATTTTGAATTGAAAAATCAAAGAAAGTACATTAAAGAAGTCGGAAATCAGGATGCGTTTTAGAAGTCTCACTTCAAAACGAAAGTCCTTTCACAACCACTACTGCAAATATTTTCAGAGCAAATATTTTATATATTTTCAGAGCAAATATTTTATTTTTACTGTGAGTACCTTAAGTAAGTTCTAGATTTGAAATTTTATTCAAGTTTCAATGAATATTTGAAGTGTGTCGATCATAACAGTTTGACAGTTGTTTTTCCCTTTGAAACTGAAACAATAAGGCAACGCACTTTAAAGGAGGTCGAAATCAGGATACATTATTTTGAAAGGCTCTTACTTTTAAAAAATTGCTTAGATAAAGAATAGAAATTTTAATTAAAAAATATCAAGCTAAAAGCCTTTCAAAACCAATACTGCAGCAAAACACTTTCAGAGCAATCTTTTACTTTTACTACGATTGCGTTTCTAAATAACTTTTGCATTTAGAATTTGGGTATTTCTCAACAAAGCTTCCTCAGATATCAAATCTGCTTCTAAACAATTTGCAAATAAGGCAACATTTTGGATAATCTTTGCTTGACGGATTTTTTTCAAGAAACAATTCAGATTTTTCTGGAGACTATCCGTCTTCAACCTTGAAGTTTTTAAAATTTAGTAAATACTGCAAATAATTAATTTGATATAAAAATGCGAACCTCAAGGTACATTTTTATTTAAAATATTTCATACAAATACGTACTTGAAACTTTTAAATGTATTGCCTTTTTAATAAAACCACTGACTCTATTCATTTGGAATTAATTTCGCTAGTTAGCCTTACCATAATTTTAATATCGCAATTTCCTTGATACATCGAAATTGTATAACCAGAATCTGACTAACAAAGCTTTATATATTTATTACCTTGAATGGCTTTAATTAAAATGCAGAATTCTGTCACATTAAACTTCATTTTCATGAAATAAATCGATAAAAACTAATTTGTATTAATCACAAAATCAATACTTAATTTTTCATATAAATAAAACAGCAATATAATCGGAGGTTAATAACTTTTTAAAGAAACTATGCTATGCATGTGATTTAAAATTTAAATTTAATTATCAAACTGGGCTAAATTATAAGGAGAAATATTAAATGTCTATAATAACAAATGCTAATTTTCGAAATTATTAGTTCTAAACTAAGGACGCAATTAATTACGTTTGTGTGTTTGATATTAACGTTAAATTTTCGGTGGGCCAGGATAAATCTAAGGTTTTTTAAACGGCCCGATTTATGTTAATAAATTCACAGGTGTTTTGGCATTTTTGTCTCAGCCAGGCAACTTTTTTCTGATTGTTATTCCAAGTATGCTCTAAAATAAAAAACTGTTAATAAATCAATCACGCTCCTTAAACATTTAAGATTTATTTCTTTCAATGGTAATTCTTTTAAGTTTTGCTCGGTATAAGCAATTACACGAGCCCTAAACCGGAAAAGCTTTAATAAATCCGCGAGATTAACGAAAAGAAAGTCAATAAATAAAAAATCAATTTAGTTGAGGAAGATTTACGCATAAGAATAAACGACTAGTAATACAGTTCAGTTAAAATGTAAAGGCAATTCAACAAACGAACGTAAGCAAATTCAATTTAAAATGCCCTTTCCGCACAAAATATAAATCTGTCATATGCACAGAAGAAGCCAGTTGAAAATCCACAAGTTCTCCATAGTCCATTGGTATTAAAAGTATGTTCGAAGCGATAAATAAATACCTGAACCGTAAGCTCAACAGGTCTTGGCTTGGTATTGGAAGTCCAACAACAAACGGCTCACCGTATTTCAAAAGGTTTAAATTTTATTACGCTACATTATGACTAGTAATTATCGACGTGTTACCGATAGCTTGTATTAAATAACCAATTAAGTTATTTATAATTAAATTCCACATACGGCTAGACAAGAAGTTCACGTTTTTGTTCAACACGGATTGAATTAATTTTATGGTCATTTTATGGATTATGCTCGTTTATGGTCAGTCCTGTAATCAGTTTTGACGTAAATTGTACTCCGTTTACTAGCTGAACAAGAATCAGGATGCCCAAGGAAGACATAAAAGCGCATACTGGACTTGTAAACCTTGCGTACGGCAACCTTTTGCGACAATTCCTCCAATGTATTTCAAGACGAATCGTAAATACGGAAATAACTGTGCTAGAAGTCGTGCGAAAATTTAAACAGAATTGAAAAGCACGTCAGTTCAAACGACGCTCACGAAAAAAGCGCTAAGGAATTCAACATTCAATTTTTCTGGGAAAATTGAAACTGGCAAATAAATATAACTGTAGAAATGTAACTGTTCGGATGCAAATAAGTTAGAGGTTCTTTATTATGTACATAAAACATACCCGAGCTTTTTTTTGTTCACTTTGTGTATTTAGAATTCTTAAAGTTTAATATTCAGTTAAGAAACCTACATGTAACGTATGCCATGTTTATTTATTTATTTATTTGAATAACCTTGAATATTAACTTACAAGCACGTCAGTACAACATACAAGATAGCTTGCTGTATTTCAAAGGTGACATTACAAACAATGTGCAAACAGGCGAACTGATTTAATTTATTCCCTGCATCTCACTTGTGACAAAACAAGCCTTTGTACTGATTTTTGATGTTTTCAGTACAAGGTGGAAATTCATACGCATGTTTCAACATTGATTTATTTCTACTCAAGTTAAAAGAAGTTGCAGAGGTCATTTTTCACTATGAAATCATGTATTCAGTCAAAATTACTTATATGGGGCCTTCACCAAAAAAAAACGCATCAAAAATTAATGAAACACCTTTTAGCACCAATTTTCTTTATTAGGGCTGAAACAATCACAGAAATTACAGAAGGTTCAGCTTCTTTGAAACGTTAATCAACAAAAGTTCAAGGCGTCAATTCGTTTTAAAATGTGGATTGATTTCCCTCGTCAACACCCTGAAAGAAGAAGAAGAAGCGCCTCCACCAAACACCATTTTTAAAAAGCAGATCAAAAAGCAAATAAATATCTTGTATGTATTGTTTGATGGCGATGACGTAAGCATTAGATTTCTTGAAACAAAGATCGTTTTTTCTCAAACGGCACATTTCAAAGCATGCCCCACGTAAAGTTTTTAAAATAAGGCAATCCAGGTCAGAATCTAAAGAAAGAGTCGGCCACGGTACGCGTTGTCGTACAAATGTGTTAATTAATCCAAAAAGAGCAAGTGAGTTTGTGTATGGTTCGTAGAATATGAATTAGTGGTGCATTGGTGTAAAAAGCATTTTGGATGATTATTCACATAAAGATGAAAAGTTAGTTGATCTTGAATTGAATTGATTTGAATGCATGTCCGATGAGATAAGGTCGGTATGAACAGCTATGTTGTTGTATTTGTTATTATTGTTGTTGATAAGTAAGGCTTGTTGCGCACATAATGTTATTTGAGCATGAGGCTCGTTGTTCTTTATTAGAGCATGAGGCTCTGAGGCGTAATTATCTAAAGAGCCTTGACCATCTGTAAAATACTCAGTGACGCCCGGATGTGTGCCCCAGGATGACTAGGGGACCCGTCTCCCGTAGCTCTGTTCCATTGGCCTCCTAGGGCTTGAGGTCACTTAGGATAGATGGAAGAGTGACATGGGTGGATTCCCATTGTCGACTATGTTCTGCCATAGTCGGCTCGCGCACGTTTCTTCCGGTTCATCGGATTTATAGGTAGCTGAAGGTGCACCCATCATCACTCCCCAACATCACAGAGAGCTTTCTACTAGATGCGACGTAAGATGCTACAGGAGGGTTCCCTCCCTGTAAATAACATTATTCGAACCTATACTACTAAATGTAGTAATGTGTGCCTGTTTTCATATATCGCTGCTATCTGCATTATGCACATATTTACCTAGGTGATGTGAGCATTGACGTTTGTATCGAGCTTTGGGTGTTTACCTGGTCGGAGTTAAAACACTAAAAGCTGAGTAATTAATCATAACAATTTGCTGTTCTTTCAAATCTTAAATATCAATTGATATCATTCTAACACAATATCATAAAATCTCGTTTGCACAATTCCTGTAAATAAATTTTAACTAATAACCTTCCCACAACTAATATTTATTACAATGCAGAAATCTACATATTTTAGTCCTAACAGTCGGTTAAAAGCTTGAAATGTCATTTAACAATGGGTGGTTGTTAAAATGACGCCCATTAACGGCTCCAAAATGTCAACGTTGTAATATAATACAATTAGTTTCTAACGTACTTGGGCTGAATAACCAAATTATGTAAAGAAATCAGTTTAGCATAACAAACATGTCCTAGTTACAAAACCAGAACCATAAATAATTTTAGATTGGTTTTCAGATACTTCAAGTTCCTTGTAATGTTAAAATCAAACTGGAGAATTTTATACATTGTAATTTCTTAAGAAATTAATTTACATTGTTGAGAATAAGCGGAACATCAAATCGAATCATTTATTAATTGTCATGCAATAATAATTTTAATTTTTAGATGATTGAATTTGTATGCAATGTTTATATAAATAAAAATAAATGTGGGTGTAAAATTTAGCACCGTAGTAAACAAACTCGAAAAATATTTATATTCGAGTTAATTAATTTCTCTAATAATAATTTTTACTATCTTAATGGGGATCGTTTGGATTAAAAAATACTTTTATTATTAATTATTACGAGCAATTCTGTCCTAAATCGTAGGTTTTAATTAAAATACCAAACAACTCAATTAGAATACCTGGGCGCCTCCACCAAAAAGCAATAACTAAATCGGAGTTTACACAAAATTAAAACATTCCTTTCTTTACTCAACGTACTGCAAAGCAAAGTTATTTATTATCTGAATGAAAACAAGAAGCAAGATTTAAAATTTCACATTTTTAAGTTTAGTTTTATGCTAGAAATGAAGCGATGAAAACAAAATCATTTTGGCGGATAAAACGTGGCGCCTCCACCAAATTTTCTAAAAGAATATTTTCAGAATTGTAATAATTGCCCCTTTTGGGAAGTGATCTCCCTAAACAAAATAGTCCACCGAGATTTCTTTTCAAATTCTTAAATGGCACGTAAAAGTAGAATTTCATTAGCAGCACATCTTTAAGATTAGGTGCAGTTAAAAAATTAGTTTAAACAGGATAATTGGACTTCAATTAACAATTACTTACTTTCTTTCTTTTCTATTTTACCCTCTTATACCTTTACAGTGTCAAGGGGACCGGACACACCGAACCGCAGAGCGGTCACCTATTCAAGTTCTGGCCAAGCAGGCTCTTGCTTAACTTTGTATATTTCAGTATACATGCACTCCCACTCTACCGTACTGACGGTTATCGGCAATTACTTACAAAGTTTTGAATTAAAAAAAATTAAATAACATCTTCACATTCAGAATATCATTTCGTAACAAACTATGATAAAATTTCAGCAAACACAATAAAGATTAACACAAAGGACTTCATAGAGTTAATCATAAGTAACACGTTTAACTTTAAATCCCATCAAAATTCACAATTTCTTTTTAAGAGGCACACACGCACGCAACAGTAAATAAATTACAGTAGTCCCGAGTCATAAACCTAAGTTTTACAACCCCACTTTTAAAAAACAGCACCGGCTCACCCATCCTTCACCTTTTAAACACCTACAGCGTACGAAAGCCACCGTCATTATTTTAAGTTTTATTACTACATAGAGAAATCCAATTAATTTAAGACCCTTTTGCCCTCGATGTGATTAAGTCAGGGTCGGAACATACTAAAAATTGCTTTGTATTAATAAGGATATAAGGAAGTATCGTGAGAAATTGGTTGATTTGTAATAAACAAGTTTTACTTGTTAATGATAGGTCAAATATTGACCTTTTCTGATTCATATACAGGGTGATTCAGCAAAAGGCTAAATTTTACCCTTAAACTTTCATGTCTGGTCTAATCTGAGGTGAGTTAAGATTAGAAAAGATAACTAAGGAAAACTTTCTGGTGAATTTAAAAGACTATATTTTTTTAAATATATATCAATCTGCCCTAAGGATGCTTTTCCCAATTCCTGATGAGTTTGGCGTTTTAGTTACAATCGATATAATTACATAAAAAAAGGAAAGTTGAAGTTCAATTTACATACAATAGGATAGAAAAACTTACTCTTGACGAATTGTTTTAATCAAACAGGGTGACTTTTGCACTAAAGATTTGTTCTTTGCTGTGCCTATATTTTACAGTTAATTAAAGAATTCGAATTACGGACAACTTTGTGAATTTACTACGAAAAAATTAAAATTCACATAACAATTTTGAATTAACTCAAACGTCCTTCAACCATTGATGAAACTTTAAGTTTGCAGAGGCTTTTGAACCATCCTGTATAATAATAGTAACAATAAGAACAAATTCCAAAAGAAAAAATGTCGAACTCGTTCTTTAGTTTTGTAAAAGTAGAACTGGAAGTGAACTATAAAGCTGTCATATTTAATAGTTTGATAGTTGAAGGTAAAACATGAAGTGGATTTGATACGGTTCGTAACAATTATTACAGTAATTCATTTCATTTGCTACACCACTCAGGAATAATTAGTTCAAATGTTAATTAGCATTAACAAGCACCGCGTGAGAGTATCAATGCCGATAAATGACTTTATGATGGCTCCTAGACTAATGCTAATTTTAATTGTATGCAGCAATTATAAATGCGTTTCTTTACTACTGGCCTGTATTTGCCATAAATCATTTGCAGACTTCGTCAGTTCTGCAATTCGTACAGTGAAAGTTCGTAAATAAATTAATTTTGACTGGATTTAAAATTTTATAAGCACGTTGGAGCTCATCAAACTATTATTATTTGTGTATTCAAAGTGCATACAGTATTTGAATTGACCAAACACAAGTCTACTAACATAGAAAACTTGAAACGGCGCAAGATTAATCATTTTGGAAAGCAGAGCGTACGCTCTCTAACCTCTAACTCTCCTGTATTCACAATAAACAGGTAAAGTTCAAACAAGCATTAATAAAATGCACTTTTTACTTTAAGATAATATCCGAGTCGTGCTTTTGTAACCTATCGGTGCAATGCTGCGTGTTCGCCCACGTTGGGCGTCCATCCACACCTCTGTTTTCACAGTGGCTATGCTAAGTGATGCAAATGGGCGCCTCTCGTGGGAACATCCATTATATTACAACTTTATGTTAAAGTTTAAACTTGTTAAGACGCAACTTCTTGTAAATGTCGACTCACGGGATTCACTTGAAATTCAAATGGCATTCAGAGAAGTTAAGCACTTTCGTTTTTTAAGTGCTTTCGGTTTTCAGAACAAACAGGAATCGAACCTTCCAAGTTTCAAAGGCAAGTGTAGATTCACCTTTTAAACAATTACGAAAACGTAAATAAAATTTAAAAAATAAACAGCCATTAGAAAAGCAATAACCGCAGGTACTTCATGCTTGTTTCCACGTAAACGTACTCGGTAATTTCCTAAGATCACAAGCCAAACGCCGATTACTTCAGGCATTTTGTTACAATTTGTTGCAAATGCACGAGTTGTTTTGCCAAGGAAGTTTGCCTGCCTATTAGATTTAAATAATCAGCCTCAATCGTGTGACTAAACTTCTAAAGAACTCGGTGGTGTCATGTTGTCACTAACAGAAAAGAAAAGAAAATATAAATAGATGCTAACAAATTGAATGTAAATTTTGCAGAACAGGAAACACATGTGGGATACCACGCTGTAGCGCTAAAAATGAACTTGTAAAAATATATTTAAAACCACAACGTTTCTAAATTTAATTTAGAAGAAAACACTTCAATCCGGAAATACTACAAAAGTTAAAGAACAAACTGCTTTATTAAAATAGTTTCTGTTTTTCCCCTTTAATATACACTCCTTAAAATTCTAACTTTAAAATAAAATATTAATTCTTAAAAAGTAACTACATATTTATAATAACGGTCAGCATTAACTGAAAATGTTCGAAGCTGAAACTTACATTAAGGATTAATTATTTTATTTAATCAATAAAAGAATTAAAGCAAGGCAACAATTTATGAAACTTTCTTTGGTACTAATTTTAAATATTATACGTAAAATGTCATCGATTCAATTGAAAAATCTTTAAAATAAAAACATAGGCTCTTGAAAATTCTCTAAAAACTGGAAAATAATTAATTTTTGCGGAAAATATTGTGTAACAACCACCAGAGTTGCCGAGTGGTTAAGAAATTCGACTACAGCGCCGGCGATCTCGGGGTCAAACCCGAGTCGGATGCTCGGTGGGTGGCCTACCCAATCACTAAAAATAATTGGGAACCGAAGCACAGTAGTGGAGTTGGGAAGACAGGCGGCTGTCGAAGGCGCGGTGCTTACCACTTCACTCTGTACGCATAGCGTGCGAGACAACCGATGTATAAAAGCGACTTAGGACGCCATAACCCTCCGTTTTATAAGTTACATTGTATAATCGTTGATAGCAATTTTATAATAACGTTGGAAGTGAACAAATGGTTACACAAAAAAATCTACAATAAAAGGTGGTATACTCGTATGCATATACTATAATAATTGATTAATTAGGATGTTAAGCAGCGGTCATATAAAGTTAGAAATGATGTAATGTTGTCGATGTGACTATCTCTTGAGGTAGCTGGTTCCAGCGAACCACAATTTTTTTTGCAAGGATATTTTCATTTTGAGGTTTTTTATGTCTGGATTTTGTCAATTTCATTGTACGTGTCGTGTCGTATAATCTGTGTAAGGTTTTGAATGTTTTAATAGCATCCCCTCATAGCGAGTGTATGTTCGCCAGGACTTTTACATCTCTACTAAAATGTGGGTTCCAAACAGTTGCACCGTATTCAAGAATTGCTTTATATGTATATGTCTTGTACTAAGGAACATGGGAACAAGGGAGTTGCAGGTAAGCGATTTAAATGCTCTATTTGCCTTTTTTGCAATGTAGTTGACATTCTCATTTCAGGTTATTTGTTATGGTTATGCTGATACCCAGGTCTTTGATATTGGTTGTTGAATGTATGATCTGACCAGCATTCGTTTAGAGGTATCAGCCATTTTTGTATCCAGATAACTACACCTTTTCATCTTCAAATTGGGAATAAACGCATTTAAATTGAGAATTAACACAATCAAATTGAGAACAAACATATTCAAATTGAGAATAATGAAATTGATTAAACGCATTGAAATGAGAAAAGACACTTTCAGATTGAAAATAAACACATTAAAAATTTGGACTAAATAACTTCAAATTGGGAGAAAACAACTGAAAATTAAGATTCATCAATTTTAATGTCAAAAAATATATAATATAACAATCACGTTTATAAATGAAACTGCTGGTAGGCAAGTGCAGTTGCCAAAAATTACCCCAAACTGAGTTTCTTCTCGTCAGCTATGTAGAAAACATTGTAGTAGTATAGGAAAACGTACATACATAACAAAACCATAAACTGGGGGGAAAAACAAATAGGTAATAGTTGACAGGATAAAAGTGCCAATAAGTGTATAAAGTGTATAAAGTATACTTGAAGTTAACTTCGTTTCTACTAATTTTTGTATTTGATACAATAAAATGAATTACTTCCCAATTTTAAATTGATTATTCTCAATTTGAATGTTTATTCTCAATTTGATCGTGTTAATTCTCAATTTGAATGTGTTTAATCGATTTCAGATTGTTTTGTCTCAAATAGAACGTGTTTATTCTCAATTTGAAAATGATTAGTCTCAATTTGAAGTTGAAAAGGTATACATTAAGGTCGTATTGCAAGTCTGCGTGGTGCGTGGTTTTGTATTGGCTTAGCGAAGATTTTGGTATTGTCAGCCTACATTGAACATTTGATTTTCGACAATATGGCAATGCCGCCAGTGTTTGTACAAAATATAAAGAATAGGTCCAAGTATAGATCCCTGAGACACCCCGCTGAAGTTTTGCCTGGCTGAGGAGATATATTTCCTAATTTTCACCTTGAAATTGCGGTTCTGTAAAAACGAACTTGATCCATTGTAAGAATTTACCTCTTATCCCAAAATACGATAATTTATGGAGAAGTCTCCTGTGAAGTACTCGGTCAAACGCTTTAGAAATATCTAAATATATCACATCAGTTGGTATTTTCTCATCTAGGTTCTGAATCCATTTGTAAGTTGCAGAGAGAAGTTTCGTAACAACTGATTTGCCAAGAGGATTCGGCCAGTTTGAAGAGCAAGTTGCAATATGTATTTTACAACCAGACGTTCCATGACTTTGTATGTCGTGCTAGTCAAGCTGATGGGTTTCTAATTTTCCGCTGCTAATTGCTTTTTTTGTATACTGGTTTGATACTCCCTATTTTCCAGTCCAGAGGTAAAGTGTCCGTATCAAGAGACCTTCTGGGGAGAAGATGAAATATTGGAGCGTGTTCCTCGACACAAGTTTTGAGTAGAAGAGAAGATATGCCATCAGGACCTGGGGAGGAGCTCTCATCCAATGATGAAAGTTCCAATATATCCTGTGTTTGCAGTTATATGTTTTCGAGTACATATATCCGTTGCTGGTTGTGATAATACACGGTTGGCAATGATCCATCAGGTTCAGGAGAATTTGAATTTTGAAATTTATGCGCAAATACTTCAGAGAGTAGAAAGGGGTCAGTAGTGATTTAGTTGTTAATGGAATACAGCGCTTCTGGTGTGTCCATGCAGGAGGACGTTTGAGTTACGTGTTGTTCGTAATGTTGTCTGCTCATATAAATCAGCATTAATCAAAATTGTTTTAAGGCTTCCAGATACCTCCACAAAACTAATCACTGATAACGAAATTTAAAAAAAAAATCTTTTATTCCAAAATTCACTTTTTACTTTTGTGGTTGAACCGTTGAACTATCAAATTTTTACATAAATAAAAAATTTAACAAGCTTTAGAACCTAAATAAAAACATACATCACCAACATGAAAACTATAACATCTTGAACTGAAAGATGTGAAGAAGTCACAAGCTATAAACCACGTAAGCAGTAAAATGAAATGATCTGTTTTATTAGAGGATACACTCTTACGTAATTGAATGAATTCCCTTATGTATTTGAGTAAATAACCTAAGTTAAGTTGTATACATGCCTCATAAAACACGGCGAAACTTTACTCTTTGCTGCAGTTAAGATGCAGACGTAGTAGTTTAGGGTGCTTCCATTTAAAAATACAGATAAAATTGTTCCAAATACTGAGTATGTTTGTAAATGACTTTGTAGCTTTGTAATTGGGGTTTGCTTACAATAAGAACAGTAAAAAATGGCAAAGAAATTGTAAAATAAAATACAAACAAATCCAAAATAAAAAAGTTAAAATTGCAGGAAATGATATTCACCTGCAACGCATAAATTAAATTGGCAATTAATTAATTGCCTAATTTGTTAACTGATTGATCGCTTGTGATTTTGTACCACCTGAGAAAGTAGCTTTACCTCATAAGTCACTGGGTTTATTTCTTATTTATATAATAGGACGCACCATGCACGTTTATTGTTATTAATTACACTTTCAAAACTAATGAGCCGAGACATTTTCACGATTGTATTTAACAGATTTTTATGTAAACCTCATTTAAAGTCATGTCTTGTCTGTTTGTCTGTCATCGCAGAAAGGCTTGTATTTCAAAAAAAAAAATGGGGGGAAATATACAAATGTTTTTGCTGTGATTAAAATTCACCAGTTTCAAAGGCTAAAAGGGCAAATGAAACGCAAGTAACATGAGTCAAAAGTCTGAAATGTCAGTCGATTTTTTCCTTTGCTTTACCAAATTTAAACCAACCATATTTATACTTCCAATATGCCTTTTTTAGGTGATCCACGAACGATTAATAATAAAATAATTAACTCGGAGAAAATCTTTTATCCATAATAAGCTTTTTATACGTTTACAAAAACTGCAACATAAAATTGGAAGAGTTTTTGTCGTCTATAGGAACTCATCAATTCGCCAGCATTCCACGTTTTTTGCTTAATGTGTGAAAGTCGCCCATTGTTTATTAAATTCCCATCGATAGATGACCAACCGCTGTGGTTAAAAATACAATGGCCACGAGCTAACTGAGTAAAATTAAACCTCATAATACGCGAGCTGTTAATTTCATTCATGGGTCATGGCTAACCTATATTCAGAAACGGTGTTTTAAAGAAAAAACAATGACAATCAAATTTTAGTATCGGTTTCACTCTACGGATATAAAAAAGAAAAAAGTTTTTGTTAAACACCATAGGATAGCCCTCAGGTAACATTTGGTACAATTTCGTAACTGGGTTAAGATTTGGCTCTTAGCAAATCGGAGGCCTTTATTACGCCTCCTGATGTTTAACCAAGATGTATTAACATAAGGTACGTTCACGGAGGCGCTCCTTCGTTTGTGTATGCCATAATAATGCGAGTTTGCCTTTAATATTCTGACGGGTAATGACAAAGTGAGTGTCATTTTTATACCTCCGGCCAATGTCACGGTCACGATTCACTACGTTCGATAATAACATCTCCAATTTGCTTTAGGAATACAAATTTAGTCTATAATTAGGAGGAAAAGTGCAAACAATGATGTGCCAATATTCTGTGATTAGTTAAATAAAAACAATAAGAATACTGTGAGAAAATTTCTTTAATGACCGTCATATTTCTGCTACTTCTGAAATAGGTTTGCTCTACCTACACTGAAATTTTCGTAATTACATGTTTGTACTTTGAAAAAATCGAAAGCAGACCCATTTCCTTGTTGAAAGAACGTCATTAGAATCGTTACGAGTTAAAAAAAAAAGGTTAAAAATAACACTTTTCAAAATGTCAGTAAAAGTCAGCAGCCAAACGGATGACAATAATATTTTGTAAATAATAGTATTTTGCTCTATATAATTTAAAGAACTTTTTTACAAATTACTTTGCTTGATAGCTGCAAGAGTTCGCGTATTTCTGTATTTTATTTGAACTGGTAATTTCGTAGTTTCAGATTATTCCTCAAATTTTCACAAAGGATATTTTTAACAAAGTACGCACCTGGCTCAAAGAAGATAATTAAAAGGTTTAATTACAGAAAATTTGGTACAAAGGAAAATTTAATGAAGTTTCTGCTTTTATAAGCAAGCTTTTGCTATAAAAAATTAAAAAGATCGGAATCAATACCTAAGCACTTTAGATTTAGAATTTGTTAGGAAGTATCAGAAATTCATGTTTATTTAAGTTATGAAACCGTTATTAACAACAATTTTTTATTCTGTTTTATGTTATTCCTGCCATTAGGAAAACTATACGTTAATTTCTTAAATTTGGAAAAGTTCTAATTTTATTGAAAACAAGCAGGAAAATGTTAGCTTTTCAGAAGGCTCCTTTTTCTTTGTATCTTATAATCTTATACGTTTGGATTGCGGTTAAAGTACATAAAATGCAAAATTAATAAGTGGAAAGTTACCACTTCCACTAATTTTTACAAATACTGAATAATCGTATATAAACCTAAACTCTAAACGGAAGTAAAAGAAGGGCACAGTACTTAACGATTTCATTATTGCAGGACATAATTGATTAAAGTCTTTTTATGTTCTTTTAACATAAATCTAGGCAAAGCTTAACAAAATTTTCACCCTGCAATATTCGAACATTTAATAACATTTGAAATGTCGCTGCAACTTGGGAAGGAATGAGAGTTCACTAGATTTGTTATGCGATTTTAAAGGTTTCTGTAGAAAACCGCCCAATAATTAGTTTCAGCGTAGTCTTGCCTTTAAAAATTTTGAAAAAATAATTGATTTGTACAAATTAAAAAATTAAATACCTACCAATTTTTAGTGGCAACTCAGGCAAATTAAGCAGACCAGCAGAGAAGAGACAGAAAAAATAAATTTAATCCTAATTCCTATAACTCATGACGAAGGAACGGTAATTAACATTTTAAGCTTTACTCTGGCTTCCTGAACTAACACAGACTTGATAGATACATCGCTCCATTTTACCGTTAAAACAAAGAGCTTCAATCGCTTTAAACCTCAACACACAGTTTTGCAATTCGCAACAAATACAACTGAAAAATAATACTACAAGGACTGTTGTCCTCCTGAAGCGATTTGAAATTGTTCGAGAATATAACTTCTGAACAATTGAGTTTTGGTTTTTCTGAATTATTGATTCATTTATGATTGTAACAAAATGAACCAGAAGAACAAGCATAACAAAAGGAACACGATGAAGGAAGAAAACATAGTGGGAAAGACCACAATTTTTTGATAAAACTTTTTCTAAGAGGATCAATTCACTGTTAAAATTTGAGTAGCTAATTTAATTGGTCGGCTGTAAATTTTAGTTGAGTTAAAACTGTAACATACAAAGAAAGAGCTTTTAACTAACTTAGGTTTAATTTTCTCAACTAATTTCTAAAACGCTCTTCTTTAATAATACCTATATTAATATTTGTACAAGTCATTTTATTTGTTTGGCAATTCCTCGGCTGCTTGTAAAAGAAACATCGTAAAATATATGTATAGGGTGTCTCTGAAATACTTGGATTGGGTACCTCATAAGGATGAACAAACATCCCTCATTTAATCAGCAATACCTGACACAAAAAAAATGGAAAGCCATGGAAATAGAAACACTTCATTTTTATTATTCATTATTATTTATCTGTAAATAAGCACCAAAAGAAGACAGACGGCTGAAAATTTCAGGGGCAGGGAAAATAAGAAAAGTAAAAAGTGGTTCGATATGGAATGTAAATCAGAATGAGAAAAGAGAAGAATGACAAGATTATAAATATTAAAAAGGGAAACGAAAGAAAAAGGGGAGGCATATAAGGAAAACAGGAGAAAATATAAGAAAGTGTTACGGGAAAAGAAAGGACTTTATTACGATGAATTAAACACTACAATAGAAGAAAATTATATAAAAAATTTCAGTATTCTATAGAAACAAAAAAGGAGTGAGTTGGAGATAGGATGATATCTTGGAGCTCTTGAAACGCAATTTTGTAGTTCCTAAATGAAACGACAGACCAAAATAAAGAAATTGCAGAAGTAAATGAAAACACAGAAATACAAATGTGAGGCACAGTAGACCTACCCACTATAGAAGAAATAATAGAAATAACAAAAAATCTTAAAAACCAGAGTCCAAGCATCGATCAACTAGCAGAACTGTTGAACTGTATAAATATGTAGGGAGATCAATTAGCTAGAAGAGTCCCAAATTTGATGAAAAAAATATTGATATAAGAAAAACCTCCCCAGAGCTGGATTAAAGCAGTGCTACACCCCATTTATAAGAAAGAACGCCGATTGGGATGTCAAATCAGAGAGGCGGCTTATAAAATATTTGCTACACATACACACTTAGACACTTAAGGAACAAATTAACAAAAACAACAAAAAAATGAAGAGGTGAATACCAGTGTGATTTTAGTTATGGTACAGCAGTCAAAATATTTACACTGAGGGAACTGCAAGCTATGTATATAATAAAGAAACTTTTGTGGCATTCATCGGCTTAAAGCAGGCGTACGATATAATAACGAGAAGGGATGTTAGGAGTGAAGGGTAAAATATTGAACTTAATAAAGTTAACAAACGGAAAACCGAATAAAAATAAAAGTCGGCAAAGGATTGAAGCAAAGTGATCCTTTGCCACCAATACTTTCCAATTGTATATTAGAATACATAATGGGGAAGCTAGCCTGAATAGGGCAGGTCTGCTATATCATTAAACAACAGTACTTATCTTTCGCTGATGACGTAACAGTTGTAACAAGAAGCAAGAAAGAATTAGAACATGTATTAGAGGAATCGGCGCAAAGCATAGGTGTATAAATAAACTAAGACAAAACAAAAGTTATGTCAATGATCCGACAGTTCGAAGGAAGAGGAAATCTACAAATCGTGACAAACAAGGGGAAAACATATTTTTGAAGAAGTAAAACAATCCACCTAAGTACAGTACAGAGTTTTGTAGAAATCCAGATACAAGGAAAGAGATACAGAGTATATTCAATAACTGATCTATACTTAGGAAGTACATCTCAAAAAACTCAAACTAAGGATCTATAAAACGATCATAAGGCCAGTAGTAACTTTCGCAAGTGAAGTATGGACATTAGGCACTACAGAACATAAAATGCTACGAATATGGGAGAGTACAATACTCAGGAAATTTTACGGAGTCAAAAGAGTCCAGGATAAATAGCAGAAAAGAACGAACAAAGAACTCGAAATACAATATGACGAACCTGCTATAGTAGGAATTATAAAAGGGCAAAAATTGGGATGGCTGGGCTATATTATGATAAATGATAATGAATAAAAATAAAAGTATCAAAAAGAATATTAGAAAACAGTAAAGAAAGAAGAAAGAGACGTGGAAGACCAAAAACAAGATGAAAGGAAGAAGTAGTAATGAGAGATGAGCTAGAACAGGGCAACATTATTAATTGGAAAGAGAAAACTCAAGACAGGAAAGGATGGAGGAAGATAGTGGAGCAAGCCATGGGTCTCCTAGGCCTACAGTACTAAATAAATAAAACCAATTTTTTGCTTTAATGGCCTTCCATTTTTCCGTATCAACTATTAATAACTAAGTAATTCCTAAATGAACTCTTTTCATCCTTATGACGAGCCCAACGCAATCCCTGATTTTGATTAAGCATTTTAGGACCACCCTGTATACAAAAATTAAAATGTTTTAATTAAAATCCATCCTTAAATAGTTACAGTTCATATTTTAAGCAAGCATTCAACATCAAAAGTGCTCTATCTCAGTGGCGGCTCGTGGGTCAATAACACGGGGGGTCATTTTGGAATTTTGGCAATGGTATTAAAAATCAATAACTATCCTACATTGACCAAAATTAATAATGTTTCGGTTTCGCCTCGGTCTCGTTGAGAAACTCGTATTCATCAAAATTATAAAACCAATAAATTATCTTTTCCAAAACCATTAAGGTATTTTGGGTTTATTTTATGGGAGCCTTTTGGAAAAGATATTTTCAAAGCACTAAAAATTAATATTGATATTTAATGTGAGACCTTACCTTTACAGTGCTCATTTTGAAGAAAATATATTTTTTCAATTTTCTCAACTACAAACATACAAAACACTTCCTGTTTCTGCTAAAGAATTAGAAAACTAAACCATTTTTGATCCCCATTCCCCTCGTATAGTTAATCCTGCTTGTAGTGCATTTTTCTCCGTACCAATATAATCAGCGATTGCTGATTAAAAAAACATAAATAAGAAACTGGAGAAACTGTGATTCATGCGGTCTGGCCGTCGACACTATTGCCGACATAGAAGCGAGAGGAGACTCTCGCTCTTACTCAATAAAATCGCTATATCTGTCACTGTTTCTCTTAACATGCATTTCTCCATATGCCATAAGAGTTGTACATGGTCAATTTGAAATACGGCCGGCTTCCTATAAATATCTCGTGCGCTCGGGCGAATGCAGAGATTTAAAATCAAAGTAGACGTAAAATTTATAAAAGAATTATCGTTACGCAATTTAAAATATTATTTACAATTATTATATTATTTTTTAGATATTTTTAGAGGGTCATTGACCAATTGACCCTTAGGAGAAGCCGCCACTGCTCTATCTAAACTAAAGGTAAAGACACAGCTCAGACAAAAAGGAAGTTTCAAAAGGTTTTAAAAGGGATTAGCTGTAGGACAGGCACACTGTAAACCACGTGTCTATTGTATTCATATTTAGAACGTTACGTGCACTTCCACGCATGGATTGAAAACGTAGGCAGATGGCAAATCCCACGGTTCGGGAAACTGATGGTTTTTAAGACAGTTGCTGATACATGTACGGACAACAAATACATGAGCTTGATTAATAGACAAAAGCTCCGACATAAATTACTTCTAATTATTGAAAACGAAATACACCTGACGGTGACTACATGATGGGTATCTCAGTTTTCCACGACTTGGAGAAACAAAATTCGTTAATTTAAAATTACAATAAATTCCTATTTTGAAATGAAATTTTATAACAAAATTCCCTATGCTGAGACGACTTCGTCGTGTTTGCAATCACATTTCGCAATGACTCTCGTTGCACGTGTACAATAAAATTGGTTAAAAATCGCATGATTTACGTACGATGGATTTATTATCGAAGTTATGAAGATTATAAAGACGTGATCTAACCAACAAAAAAATAGAGAAGCTGAAGTAGCTTGAACGAATATTGGTTCTATTTAATCGGGCACCTATGTTTATGGACATAATACTAATAAAATATTTACAGTCAATTCCGAAAGGACATAAATTTAAATCATAATCTTCCGTGGCATTACCAGCAATTGTCAATAACCTTTAGGAATCGTTTGGTGTGATTTATGATTCGTTTGAGCATAATGGCTCAACGTGACCGTTGTACGATATGATCCGCTTGTTATTTGTGTATCGATTATATCCCGTGCCATTTCAGGAATAAAAGAACTTCAAACAATATTGACACAAATTGCAGCTGCGCTAATAATACTAAACGTTAAATAAACGACAACAAACAACATAGTGTATCATCTTTACGGAAGTTAATAATCCTCATTAGACCCCGCATTTGAAAGATTTCGATGAAATGCTTCGTAAAGCATGTTAAACAGGAAGATTTAATAAATTACGTTATTACTGGAAGGTGTAAATGTGTAACAGTATAATAACAAAGAAGCAGCTCGATTTCACGGCTTATCTGCAATAAGTAACGTTGTAACGTAGTTTATGACTAGGAAATATGAATCCTAAAGGCATTTTTGTTGGGAACTCTTCAACGAGTACAAGTTGGATGCGTGGGCACTATCAACAGATCTAACAAATCAAATCACAAAGTAGCAATTTCATATGCAGCCGCGTTCGCGGCCGGAGTTCTCTTTGAACTAAGCCCAAATACGGTTAACTAACATAAATATTACATCCAGGCACCGTATTTTATGCAGATAGCGTTTAATTATTCGCATACTTTCTAAGATTATAGAAAAATTAACGTTCAACCTTATTTAGAGTTCCTTATAGGTATTCTTTACAATCGCAGATCTGCATATGTAAACATATTCCCGACGTGAAATGCGTTTAGCTTATTTAAGGACGCAGAAGAAAGACGTGGATGTGCGTTTTCCTTCATTGAAATGTTGTGGTCAACGCGACCGAATACGATAAAACTATCGATAACTTTAAATATCAAGGTTTTACTATGTAAACGAGACCTGATTGAATGAATTTCATTTACTTTCCTTATTTATTCCTTGGAAAGGACTATAAACTGACGTTTGATATATTAGTTATTAGGATAATTTACGACAAAAGCAGGGCAGTAAATGTTGAGCTTAAAGATTAGGTCCTCCAAGAAAGTAATAAAGCCTACAATCAGGTTAGAACTCAAAAGATGAAAATTAATTGATTTTTGCAACCCTCAAAATTTGGAATAAATTTATGAATTTCACATTAAAACTGCTACAGTTTTAAATCGTTTAAAAAATGACATAAACTCAGAAATCAAGGCAAGACAAGGAAATTAAGTAGACTATCTTCGGATTCTGAACTAGCCTCAAGCTAAATTAAAAGAAATTTAGGAAGATCGACCGATAACAAAAACAAAAATTTTATAAGAAGTTTCCAATATGGACGAACATATTAATATTTAATAAATTTTAAAATGAAAAATAGGAGATTGGGTTTAACTAATAAAAAACAATTGAATTTGTTTAAAAAGGCCATACATTTTCTAGTACATTGCAATGACTTTTTAGCAGAAAATATTTTTACGTAAATCCAGGATAATAAATTCCTAGGAAGATGAGCAAATAAACCAAGAATTTCTGCTACAAACCTTGCAATGTATTTCGTCTAAAATCAATAAAATTCAATAGAATAATGAAAATTATATTTTACAAAAGTAAAGCAATAACATCTTGGGATAAAACATCGATGGTATATCTTATTATCATTATTAACATCCAACAAATACAAAATAAGCTTCCATCTATTAATTAAAAAATTTAATTGAAGAGAGAGTAAATATATTTTTTTGATTTTTTTAAGAAACTGCACCACATACAGACTTCAATCTAGTCAAAATGAATAAAAATCAAGAAGAGGTTTTGCGTGAATCGCCTGTCAGGTGTAAATGAGAAAGCATTTTCACGGAGTGTCGCTTCTAATTTTCATTATAAGCAGCTGCTTTGTGTTTAGCGCTTTGTGCCGTTAGATATGTTAACTTAGACAATTTATCTTCATTCCTTTTTATATAAAATTACTTCCCTAATCGCACAGCTAATTGAGATTTTTAAAACTACCAACATTAATCAAGGAAACCCGAACAAACACGTGTGTTTATTTACTAACTAATCTTTAAATTGGAGCTTTTAAAATTAATTTGCAAGCACCACGTCAACCGGTCGTTAAAATCTCGTTACTTACATACAAGAACGAGAAACTCGCCGTCTTAAAGTATCGACAATAGTATTACACATGGTTTAAGCATACACATCTGACCCATAACGTGACACTTAAACGAGTAAAAGCTGAAAAACTGATACGTCCTCTTATTGTCTGTTAAGAGTAGTAAAAATAAATGAAAGCTCTCTTAGGTGTGGGATCACAACGGTTCTTAAACAATATTTTAATTCAGGTATCAAAGGTCAAATATTGTAGGCAGTGAACCCCGCTAGGACATAATCAATTTAACAACTGGACTGTCTCCTTGCTATTTGTCACTTACTAATAAGTATTAAATATGTTCATGACCTCGGAATAACTCCGTTAGAACTGAAAAGGAAGAGAATTTAAATTTAGCTCTTTTATAAAATTTCTGTTGGAAATCATCGCATACAAAGTGGCGTTTAGATCGGGTAAAATAAGTTTCTCTTCTTCGGCAGGGCTTTTGTAAAATGAGCGACAATATATTTTCGAAAATTGGCGACGAATCTTTCTTGGCCTTAATGATTTTTAAAAAGTCTTGTGTTATTAGCGTACCTACTAAAATGTTCTTTAAAAAAATTACAATTTCACAGCGTGTCGTTCCTGAAATCTATGTAATTATACAAATCATAAGGGTCATTCATCGCTAAAACCGCATTTTTGAAAGAGTCAGTTCACATAATTTTCCACTTACGACCACACACTTAAAAACATGCGTTCATTAAATCATTAAAGTGAACGAACTCCTTTCAACATCAAAATTAAAATCAGCAAAGCATGCTCATCAAGGAAGAAGAACTTCAACGGTGCATTTAAGTGTTGCTTCTTCCGATTGGGTAATTCTCGATTTCCATATATAACAAGCGGACGATTACGGAAAAACGCTGTCAATATAAATTAAGTGTAAGGGTAAAATGCCTAAATACCGCTGTCAAAACAATTTTCCGCTTGGGATATCCTTAAGAATTTGCACGTCTTCACCAAGGTAGTACGGTAATTGATCAGATTCGCCATGAAGCAGACTCATTTTGAAACAGATTTACTGCAACGAACTGTTTATTTTACATGATTCATACCTGACAAACCTTTAAGCTGAAACCGTCTGCCACGCGCGTATTATCATAAAGGACGAGGGTTACCGCCCCTATTATAAATATTTAAATTATAAACTTAATATTCAAAAAGCAGAACAGGCAGGTAGACATAAAATTGTTGGGAAGAACCAACTTTAACTACGTTACGACTCCTGAATGACTAATGTGAGGCAACCACAATTGAAATTTGATATTCATCATCATCAGCAACGTGTGGAAATTTCTAAAACAGTTGGTAAAACAGATTAAGTTAACATGATTAATCAGCACATTTATTGTTAAAATTTTGCAAAACAAAATGGGTTTTATTATATAAGTAAAAGGAAATATTTGCTAAATTAAATGCTTTTTCATATTTTAATCAAAAAATTCTTGAATCTCTTATAATTAAGTTTACAGAAAAAATAAACCAACAATTCAAATCTGCCTTACATTAAAATAATAATTTATAATTATTAAGTTATTCTGAAAATTCACCATTTAATTTAGTAAATTGTTGTATTCAATAAAACAAGGAATTCAATTAATTTCTGAAAACGAAACCGTTGTTCTTCCAGGTAAATGTAAATAAAATCGTTACAGCTAAAGCGTTTCTAATTTTTACGATATTTCTACACAGTTCGTTGCACATCTCTGACTACACAAACGCATAGTATTGTTATCGCAATCGTTCCAAGAGTTATGATTGTTCATCCATACCTAGGTTAACCGAGAATAGTTACCAATAAATCATAATCTTGTTGATTGTTAACAAAATGCAATTTTATGCTCAGTTACGTCTGCCTATTCTCGGTGTACTAAACGTCAATAACTATAAGCAGTCGGTGTTTTGTTAAGGATGGTGGTTGGGTGATGTATGGCATGCTGGGCTGTTTTCTGGGAGACGGGAGACACCCCATGCAGGTTCGTCTGGGTGTCCTAAAACTTCACTTTCTCAGGCTATACTTGGTTTTATTATAGTTTTACAAGATGGTTTACAAGAGGTTGCTTCATTCGTTTCGTTATGCTACTAAATAGACGTACCTCATATGTCTCTTACAAAAGGAGAATATTAAAATAACCACAACGGGAAAACACAGTTCTCATCTCTTTTTATCTCGGCTCTCATCTCATCTTAATAAATTTTACAAATAGAACTGTTCTGAATTTGTATAATAAACCTTTCTGGAATTTTTAACTGAATTTGGGAAAATCGGCAAGGTTGATAAAGAAACCTAAATGAAAAAGTTGCTGATTTTAATACAAGAAAATGATGTAAATATTTGCTAAAAACATTCATTGAAACCTCTCCTTCTTTCTCGTTCTCTAATTTTTCATTTTTCTACTCGTAGTTTTTGAAAATCTTTGAGGCTTTCTCTCCTTCTCTTTCTTTAATTCACGCCTTCTAGCCTAACCTATTTCCCTTTAATAATAAAAATAATCAGCTGGAATTATAAAAATAACTTCTAAAAAAATCACAAATGCTTTGAAGAAAGAAATTTTAAAAGCCTTTTACTGTCCATGTGTTTATAATGTGTGCAAGGTCAATCACAGTTTAAAAATAATTCTATAAAACGCTGTTGCGCAATGATGAATCCCCAAAATAGAACTGAATGGGTGGGCTACGTTTTCTTGTTTTTTGATTAGCAAATACGTAAGTCAAAAAGCAATATTTTTCTTAACATTGATTAGGGTGTTAAAATGCGAATTTTCCTGAAATGTAGGATTTTTAACCTAGATTATAGTAAAAATACTCCTTCTACAGTAAGTATACTGTCTGATTGAACGTATAAATAAATAAGTAAATCGATAGAAATAAAATGTTGGTTCTATAATTAATATTTTTCTCAAAGTAATTTCCTGGATTTTCCGTAGTGTTTACTGACATGGCGAATAAAGAAACTAAAAGTTTGATGAAGTAGGACCACCTTTATTCCATTCTGGACGAAAGACCTACCGCATCGTTGGCCCTTTGTCTTCATGTATCATCTTAACACAGGTCAGGGCTACTTCAAAGTTTAAACTATCGCTTTCGATGATTCTTTTCGTAAATAAAACTGATTCTGAAAGTGAAACAATGGTGACTCGGGAGGTCAATGTATTCGATGCAACTGCATTAAATGGACGATTTAAAGGATAGTGAGTGACAGCTGTAAAGATTACAGAATTCGATTTCGAATTTCAGCTTTTGCTGCTGCGTTGTCAAGAGTAATAATAACTGAATTGCAAAGGTTATTGATTTGTGTTGAATTCGTTAGAAAATTAAGTACGTTACCTGCAACCGTTTTGAACTGACCCAGAAATTCGTTTGATAAAGTGGTCTCACCTGCAACAAAATTTAAATCTATTATTCATTTGAACACCACGTGTCAACTGATACCATTTATATTAGATATGTATTACAATTTGTGATTAATTGCCTGCCTTTAGGTATTATAAAGAAAGAGATGAACCTGGATAATTAAATCCAATTGCTTCTAGGAATAATTTAATAAATTATGTATTACACTTTTTTGAGTTCAAATCTCTCGTAAGTCTATATTAATTCATTAAATATATTTTGAATTTAATTTAATTTTAATTATAGTTATTTTTAATTTATTCATATTCCTTAAAAATGTTTGTAGTTAACATGAGATTTCATCAAAGAAGGGCATGCAATAATCTCTTTTAATTTGTTTTCAGGTTTGATTTAGTTGTAACATTTTTTTAAATGTTAAATTACTTATTTAATTTGCTTATAAACCACATATAAACTTTTGTAAAGTTAACCTAATTTTTGGTAAAATTATAACATAATAAGTATTACTTAAAACTTCAGTTTCAGTTAAACCTTGTTATTATTTGTAAGTCATTTGAAAAAAATGCTTGCCTTAGCCACAATAAAAGTAAAATTGACAAAAAACCTGATCAAATATATTTAATAACTGTATCTCTGCTTTACAGAACGAGCGGAAACGTGTGAAAAGACGTGTTTCATGATGTTTTAGGCATGAAGCCATGAACAATATCAAAACTAACAAACGAGACAATAAAGTAATGAAATTTAATGAAGTTCATAAAAGGATTTTAACACTATTATTCCGAATTTCGAATATAAAATCACAAAACCGCTAAAGAAATTTAAATAAATTAATACTTCCTCTATAAACAATGACCTTCTTCTAGCACGAAATGATTAATAAAATAACTAGAGAAGTACGTAGCAGAGGGGAAAGATCTACTGTTGATTACACAATTGTACCACGGAAAATGATAAAAGAGATAAAAGACACTCGAGTAAAAAGAAGTTTTGAAATAAGCAGCGACCACCTTCTATTTGAAACAACTTTACAGATAAGCCAAGTAGAAGAGAACAAAGGAAAAGCAGAACCAGAAATTACAAAAAAAAATAAAAAAGTAATTCGCCTAAGAGTAAGAAGCTCAGAGACAGTATGTGAATAGCTTGAAAGCAGGGTTTGAAGCAAATAAACCCACAGAAGATTATTTAGAGAACAGATGGGAAACGTTTAAAGGAAAAATAAAGAAAGTATCAGCTGAAATATGTGAAATTAACAGAGCAAACTCAGAAGAGAAGAAGAGATTAAAAAGAAGAAGAAATTAGAGAAGAGTACGTAATAAACAAAACACAAGATAAATACGAAACCTACAAATTACAAAAAGAAAAAAGTGAAGCGGGTAGAAAGAAACAAAGCTGGGAGAAGTTTGGACAGACTCTAGAGGACAACAGTAAAGGAAATATTAAGCTATTCTACAAACCAGTTAAAATCTTAGATGTAAAAAGAAAATATGCATGAAGCAAATAAAAGACAAAACTGGTAGAATTTTAAACACAGAAGATGAACTCTTCAATCCGAGCACAACCCAAGCAGAAGAAGGTAGAACAGAGGAAGATGAAGAGATACATAAACAAGAAGAAAAAGTCAGAGAAGGTGAAACTGGAGACCAAATAACAGAGGAAGAAGTAAGGAACGAACTAAAAAACTTAATGGCAGGGAAAGCTCCGGGATGCGACGAAATAGCCCCAGAAATGATGAAATACTTGGCAAAGCTATTAAGGATTTGCTGGAAATTTATAATATAGTGTGAAGGAAAACGAAAGTACCAAAGAAATGGATTAATACAGTAATTCTACTTATATACAAGAAGGGGTGTCACAAACGACTGTACTAACAATAGAGGGATCTCGTTACTATGCGTATCCTCAAACATTTACGAGGCTATAATTCAGAGGAGAATTAGAAGAATAGCAGAGCCAAAGTTCATAGACGCCCAAAGTGGTTTTAGAGAGAAAGAAAACTACAGTGCTCATAGATAATCTCTTCACGATCCCACAAATAGCAGAAAAAGCATTAATTAAGAACAAGAAAGTATACATACCTCTGCTTTATTGATATAATAAAATCTTTCGATACTACTCGGGCTTGAAGAATTGATAATGGAACAAAAATTGAGATGGTTTGGGCACCTACAAAGGGTGTAAGAGAAACAGACAAAAGAATATGAAGAGCCAAAGCACAACGAAAAAGTAGAGGAGGAAGAGAAAAACGTGGAACAAGTGTTATTGAAATACTTACGGAGAAAAGAAAAAGCTGGCCTGAACCAAAAGAGGTTGCCAAAAACCGGAAAGATTGGCGCAAATTCATAAAACAACTCAACCTCGATACCTATGGGTACAAGAGGACCGATTATGGATTATGTATGAATGTAATACCTATTCTTCTCCTTCTCTTAACCTTAGGCCCTTTTAGAGCGCCATATTTGTTGTCAATTTCTTATCCCTGTATCCACTTTTTATACTCGGCTCGATACCTGGCTAGTGTTTTCATTTGTTCATTTGCTTTTCCTCTCTTCTTAAAGAAATTATACAAAATTATTTTTGATTTGTTAACCCGTTTTCGTCCATACTATTCATGTTGTTTTCCGGATGACTTCGCGTTCACTTAACATTTCCACACGACCTTCTTACGACCTGCATGGCCTATTATTTTATTACTTTAAAACCACTTACGACGCGTTCCAAAAATGTTCTTCATCGTAATTTACTTTATAAATACTGAAGTATGTGTTGGAATTTAAAAATTTTAAACAAATATCACATCTTTCATTGAAGCAATCATAGTGTTTAATTTGAGGAACACGAAATGACTGGAGCTTAAAATAAACGATTATTTCTAATGGATTTATTTGTTGCCAGTTCGTAGCTTCGCGTAATTGTTTATAATGTGCCTCTTTGGCCTGAAGCTATATCACAATTCGAGAATTAAGTATTTTATTAATACTATTACATATTTTCTAACAGAGATGTTGCAATAACAACCGATGTCGTTAATCTCGTCGATTTCACGCCTTTACAAATTCCCTTTGGTGTTAAAAGTTTCTAGTAATAACGATGCGTGACAGACAGTAAATAACTGTTTTTAACGCGATTTAATGAAAAGAAAGTTTTGCGTACCATTTCCATGATAATGCGTGTCTTCCGAGTGCGACATGTGAGTGAATAATTGTAAATTAACCACGTAATTTTAACACTTATTACTGTAACGCAATTTTAAACGGACACAACCTTATTTACATCGAAATATTTAGGAGTTTTCGTTTAATTATAGGCTTCTAACTAATTTAAGGAAATTGTTATTAAACGAGTAAGTTTAGATTAGTGCATGCAAGCATTTTTTGGGGATTTATGTCATCGCGTTGTTCGTGTTTTTATGTCATATTTCCCTGCAGTATCGTGAGAAGTGTTTATCTGCCAGCACACCTGTCAATTTGTAGCGATTTTCGTTTTTAGTGTCTGCGAGGGCTATTCATCTAGCATGCTTGTTCCCACGAATGAAACATTGGACATCACGCAGATTTCGTCTAGGATGCATCTTGTCACGTATTATTGTGGACTTTCTGATGTTGGGGTATCTCGCTTTCGGTGGCCCGTGTTTTTATTTTCTAATGCATGTCATTGTCTTGCTAAAGGCTCTGTTCCGAATTATTTTGATTGAGAAGAACTCGGTCCGATGAATAGTTTTCACTTCACGGGTTTGATGTTGTTAGGATTAGTAAAGGTGATATTTTTTAATTTCTAATATATTCATACTTAATTGAATAAAAAGTACACAGCCGTAACTTCCAAATTTCTCTACTTATTCCCAAGACTAATTTAACAGGCAATTCTTGAGAATAAGCACGAATTTTGCTAAGTCATCTTGACGAAATCTTAGGTCATGATAGTTTTTTTTTTAAATTTGATGTGACCTAGCTACTTTTGATTGTCATCACTCTTCAAGGATCTTTTACCTCTCAATTTTATTTACAGTTAACTTATAGAATACGAGTATAAACTGGACACTTACACTTTAATTTAAAAATCATTCTAATTTTTTGAATTATAATTTTTATAGTAATTTCATTTTTGAGTACTACTTAAACGATCAAATTTTTTAAATAAAACTAGGCAAAATATCAGGTTTGGGGAAGCGCAATTTGAAATGCCACAATTTAATGCACAACTATTAAATGGCACAACTCTTCTTCCTCTTCTTTCTTTTTAGGCTATTAGTCTGTTCATCGGATTTTCCCTCTATAAGCTGTATCTTCAACTTTTCCTTAGGCGTTCATTCTATCAATGCATCTCAATAGTTGAAATTCAGTATCTGAAATAGCGCACTTTTAAATACATGAATGCGAACTAAATGTTACATATTTTCAAGATAATTTTTTATTTACTAAAAGTACGCCCGAAACAATCCCTTTGTTCAAACTTGCATCCTTTAAAATCTTAAAGGGTTGCTTTAAATTCACTTAACTGACTTAACAATCAAAAATTAGAAACGTCCCTGTTTTAACAATCTTTTAAAATATCCTCAGACACTTTCTACCTTCTATCACAAAAAGGAAATTTATGATTTCTCAGGACTCAAAGATTTTTCTTGGTGCATACAAAAATAGTCCTTAAAAAGCAGTAAA
The DNA here is from genome assembly GCA_963082815.1 of Melanotus villosus. Lineage (NCBI taxonomy): Eukaryota > Metazoa > Arthropoda > Insecta > Coleoptera > Elateridae > Melanotus > Melanotus villosus. The sequence goes on from OY720423.1 coordinate 45,748,697, forward strand.
TTAACATTCCTTGACTTTTACAATTCTTCCAAATCGTTTAGGATGGTGGAAACTACAAATTAATATCAACTGAATTTCAGGCCTAATGATCCTCTGAGCAAATCACTTCGGCATTTTCAAAAATACGCCTTTATTTTTAGTAATATTTAATACTATAGGTTAACACTGGCTTACAATATCTTTAGCTCAATATTTGATATTGTTTGGAATTATTACTTATACACAGGGGTTTTTTAAAGTATGCGATACTTCCAGAAACGAGTAAATTGCTGATATAATCGGTGAAGTAGCCCACTACTCAAAAGTTAGGAGGTCTACCAAATCGTATTATGGTATAATATTTATTTGATTTTAAAATTGTTCTATTAAGCTAATTTTATGTATGTATCAAATCAATCAAGGTTAACCCACTTCGATATTTAATAAGTTGTTCATGAAATAGAAGACCAGAAGGAAGGAAGTGTTAATGTAAATAACAAAATGTGTGAACATCAAAATGAAGCAAAGAAAACAACTTTTGAGAATAAAAAATTCTGAAGATATTGAATATAAACTGTTTGGTCGCTTTTTGAAACGCTCTAAAATATGCCTAATTATAATTAATAAATCTTAACTATCAATGCAAACATTTCCAGGTTGAGTTTTTGAAGAAATTCAATTTTAAATGACTTAAGGAACTGTTTACACTGGCAAAGTAATGAGTTTAAGAATATAAATAATTAATTGGAAGATAAGTAAAGCCACGGTTAACTTCAACACGAGTACCCTTCAGAATTTTCTAATCGAATCCATTTATCAAAATTTCACATCAAGCGTTACTAGTAATCACTGCACGAAGCGCAACCTCCTGATTTACTACAAAAACAAATCATGATGTGCAATTAATAAACTTTCCCCGAGTACTCATATCTAAGAGTATCTGAAAACTCCTTAGGGAGACGAACGGACGAAGTCGTTACTTCCTATCTAGCAATTAACAAGCGCGCAAGTTTTTCCCCTTATTATGAAGCTACTGCGTTTTCTATTTACTACAGACTGCGTGTATGTGAAGTACCGTAATAAGTGAACGTACGCAATTTTTGCTACGAGTGCACACACACATGAACACGAAATAAATTTTAATTCTTCTAGCACGAAGCATAACATTAACCTCCCATCATCTTGCCTTGATGCATCGCAGCACCTGCAGGACTTCCGCGTGGAGGAGGTGCGGAATCCGGTAGGCCGCGAGGTGCTTATATTGTGGTCAACAGCTTAAGAGTGGTGATGCGGTCAGAAACCTGAGAACTTCACATACTACCTAACAGGGGTGTCATGTTTCTTATGTCTAATTGAAATATGCACACATTACATTTATCTTGTCATAAAACGACGGACGATGATAGTAAATTAATAAGTTGATCTAAATTCTATTGCATAAATTTTAACCTTTATTAATTTTCAACGGCAGCGACTACGATTACCATTTACAATGTTTACTAAACAACAATATCAACTAGCAATTATAAGCATAAACACAAATGCAATAGGTTTTGTGTGGAGCTTTCGTGTTTATGTAATTTTTATTTTAGCTCAAGGAGAATGCGACGATTTAAAAGGGCATAAGGATAACGGAAAGAACAAAAGAAAGCTCAACTAGACAACTAAGCTATACCGTTGGTGAGGTATTGGGAAACCACCTCCTCAACTACTAACAATTAAACCAACCACCTTTCAGAAAGCATACATATATCATACGACTGTTAATTCAAAGTAATTTATAACAATAAAATATTTCAAAAAATTAAAAGAAAATCCATAAAATTCCAAACTCAATTTAATACTGCCATAAATTAAAAGTAAATTTACGAAATTTTATAAGTCCATAGAAACAGCGTTTTGGCATTGCTTAACAAGCATAAACCAAGATGAATCCGCAGCTAGATTATAATCATTGTAATTGATTAAATAATGAAACACTTTAATTTATTTAATAGCTTCAATTACCGTTTATACTTCACAACTACACGTCAGGAATTGCGTCAGGTTGGTAACAGCTACTTTGTAATTAAGCTCGATATTTAACAAAACAGATAAGTGGCTAATAAAACGTTCAAGGTATAAATTAAAATAAACCAGGAAAGCAAAACACGGAAAATACCAAAGGATTAAAATTAATGAAATGCAAATTAATTACATTTTAGAAATAAAACCGACTGTTTATTTTTTATTTTAATTGCCAATCGAAATTACTAATACGAATATGCATTGTAGATACAGTGCTTATCAAATATTTTGTTGCAAAATAAATACAAATAATTACAACTAGGAATGCAGGATTAAGTAATCTACTGCTCGAGATGTAAGTACTTAAAATAATTTAGCTAGAACTAGGTCGAAAGTCATTACAGATATGGATTTACGACATTATTTTTAAATTCCAATAGAAAGGAGTTTTAAATTCTTATCCAACCGGAAATTGAAAGGGCAAAAAGGCATCCTTTTCTTACCGATAGCAGAAAGACGTTTATTTATAGCACAGACAAAGGAATTCATAGAATTATAAAAAGTTTCATTCATCTTTTAACAAAGAAAAATACATGTTTGTAGTAGCTAAATAAATGATTAAGCGAAAAAACGTTGCAATAACTTACTCATTCATTTGATTACTGTTTCAATTTTAAACGATGTTGCTGTTTTTAACAAATGGTGGCAGTTGCGGCATAATACATAATACTACACTCAGCAAATAAAAACAAATACAAAAAACTCTTTATAAGTTTTTACGAGAACTTTAAGTCACATGCCTAAATTTATATTAAACTAATTTATCCTATAAGCCAAAAGGTTGGATCTGAAGACTACTAATCTTCCCACAACTTTTAATTCAATATTAAACACTGAAGGAAAAATATAAACATTATACCAAGTGGCACCCTAGTTACAAAATATATTTATAAATGCATAGTTAGGGGTGTTGCATAAGAAAGTGCTAATTAAAGAAAGTTATAAATTGATTTTCTAACAATTACTAAAAAGTTAAATAACTAAGAAAATTCAAAAGTATACGAAGAAACTTTGAAGGTGTTAATATTTTTTGTGTTTCACTGAAATACTGTTAAAATCTCAAAACCACAAAATTATTAAAACTTACGTTCCACTCAATTCAGAATAATTTAGCTGTCCAAAAATTAGTTCGTTTAGTTATTTGATCATCAAGCTAATTGATTTACTCGCAAATATGGTTTTCGAACCATAAATAAATAATAAATTTGCAACGTTTATCCTGCAAACTTATTTCTTAGCATTTGCAAATCAGAATCAATTCCGTAAAAAATGCATGGAATTTATATCACATTTTAATTAATCGAAAGCTAAAACAAGAAATTCTAGTAGCAAAAAAATGTAAACGGAAACAGGGGGTTTTCAAAATTAAGAAAGAATAGCAGAAACTGGTAGAACAAACAAATTTTGAGTTATGAAGAAAACTCACGACCAAAATTCAAAGCATATTGGGTAAGAAAAGAGGAAAATACATGATTGGATCACCATTGAATGTAGCATCAGAAAATATAGGAGCATCAATAATAAGATGATACAAGAAGACAAGGGAAAAACGAAGAGCAAAAGAGGAAGAATATAAAACAGATTTGCAGGAGGAAAACAAAAGTTAGCAGATTCTCCCAGCGATAACCCATCTGAAGTACTTTCATAGAGCTTATTATAAAGAGTTAATAAAGCATATAAATTTTATATATTACAAATACAAAGACCAAACACTTCAGGAGGTGTCGGAAAGAAATCTTAATGCAGTATTTCGAGGAAAATGTGGGAGAGGAAACAAAAGGGGAAAAAGAACAACGAAAGGAAGAAAAAGAACAACGAAAGGAAGAAAAGGAACAACGAATGGGAAAAGAATAACATGAGAATAGAGAAGAAAAATAATTACAGCAAAAAGGCGAGATAGAAGAAGAAAGATCTGAATACCAAGACCACTCACAAAAATTAGAAGAGCTACAGAAAATAATAAACTAACTGAAAATAATAAAAACCCTAAAACTGGTGGAACTGGAAAGCAAAACCTATAAAAATCCATGGACTGAAATGTGAATATTTAATGAGGATCCCAAAATATCCAGAAGGACAGATAGTAACAAAGGAGATAAGCCAACAAGATGAACCAAATAACTAAAAAATTCAGAAACATAAAAATATACCAGCAACAAGCCATGGATTTACAAAGCCTGTATGTAAGTCTGAAAATGATAACAATAATAATGATGAATTTTGATGCAACAGAGGCGATTGGTTATTCATAATTGTTGCACGTACTTTTGGGGGCGATGACATAAACATTAGATTTCTTGGAACAAAAACAACTTGTTTCCGAAACTCGAACCAGAGCTTTTAAAGTAGGGGGATTAGTTATGATTCAGGGCTCCAACCCAGGTCATAATCTAATAAATGTAGTCAATCACGAGATGTGTTTGTGTACAGATGTCTTAATACAAACAGACCAAGTGAATTTGTGTACGATACGTGGAATGTGAATTAGGTAGTGCATTGGTGGAAGATTCTTCACATAAAGATGAAAAGCTGGTCGGTGATTATGTAATTGTATGCACGACCAGTAACTGAGATTGTTGATAATGTAGTTGCTGTTAATGTTAATATTATTGTTGTTGCTATTGGCAAGCATTGATGCTTGTCGGGGCACCCATATAGCCGGCTATGTGCCTGGGAGTTGGCAATTCGACGTGGTTACCAAGTTCCATTGACCTGTCTGCAGCTATGCAGTACAGTGTCTCCCAGGTATGCTCTTCGAAGTGGTCAGGTAGGCCCGCTTTGGAGTCTTTATTTCGTTGACTTCCTAAACCGTATGGGTCATCTAGGATGAGTGAAACATTGACATGGATGGATTTCCTATTGGTTGACCATGTTCTGTCATAGTTACCTTGCGGCACATCTCTACCTGTTCACAGATTTATAAATAGCTGAAGATGCACCCATCACTCCCCAACAACCCCGAGGATTTTCTACTAGATGCGACGTAGGATTCCACGGGGAACCCATCCCCTGCAAGTAACACTATCCGAGCCTATACTGTTAAATGTAGTAATGTATGCCTGTTTTACTTTCATGTATTGCAGTCATCTGTGTTACACATATATTTGCCTGGTTAAACGAACTTGGGTGGAATGATCTTTATTCCTTGGTAAGTAAGTTCATGAATGTGTAAATATAAATACGGCATTTTAAAAATAAATAAAGCAAAATTGAAACAGCAATCGCCCTCATCGTCATACACAATATTTCAAATTTCAGAATTATTAAACATTTGTTTCTTATTTTATTAAAAATTCCCAACACAAAGATCTAACATGTTTGAAATCCAGCAAAGCTATGATATTCTCCAACATATCGCAGAAATTTGCTTTTGTACGTTTAACAAATTGTCCGAGTACCACTTTATCAGAGCTGAAAACTGACGTAATAGCAGCCCTAAAATGGAATAAACCGATCTTAGAAATGCCAGGCAGTTTACGTCCTGAACAGTTACTTATTGTTTTATTCGTTCGTTCCTTGTTGTGGCACAAGATTTCCAGTTTGACGAAAGAAATTCCGATCTTTTACTGTCTTTTTATCGCTACTTTTCTTTTATCGATTTCCTTAATGGTCTTGCAATTAACTATTACTTAGTTAAACTGTTAACGTTATACGCACTTTCTTGAAGAGCAGGTTAGAAATTATCTTGGAAATTAATCATTTTTACACGTCCCATAAACGATACCCGTTAGGTTTTATAAGCAACCGGATTAAATAAACTTAACAAAGTTTTTATACACAAAAAAAGCATAAAGGTTTCATCTAAGTTTGATTAACAGAACAACTCATATGTCATTACGATTCACTAATCTGTTAAGTGGGACAGTTGATCGATACGATTTCGTTTACTGGTTGCTAATCAAAGCACTGACAAGTAAGATTAAAGGATTAAGTAGGGTCCGAACAGTTCATTAATAGATAGATACGTATCTAAAGGAAGAGAAAATAAATGTTCATCCACGTTTCCGTTCCAAAATATAAACAGAATTCGATTCTGATTATACTGATTTATTAACTTCAAAAAGCCAATAATTGACTGTTCGAAGTTTCGATGCGGTTCTTTTCGACAAGGTCGATGAATAAATCATATTTTCTCAACTGACCCACCTGATTACACAAGGTAACACCTCGTCAATCAGATGTCGTGTGTCTGAGAAACCTTTCTCCTCAGTTATTTTATTTCGTTAAAGATTATTTTTATATTACATTTATTGAAGAGGTTTTAACAATATTTTTTAAGCGTTTGGGGTCTTTCCTGTGTTTATAATGTAAATTCCAAAGCGTGCAAAACAGCAATCTGGCAAATATCTACTCGTCCATCTGGAATTCTGTAACCGTCCGGAAAACTGTTACGACACTTGGAGAATGTTAAAAAATTACGCGTGTAGTAACTAAAAACTGTTCAAATGCTTCAAATAGCCGCAATTACACGTAGGTTATAAATCCAACAGTTTAGAATCTGCGGATTATTTTAATAGGTTTAAAAACACCTCGCTCTTGAGCGCAAAACCATCAAGGAAGTATAAATTTGTTTTATGTGTAAACTGAATGTTTATAAAGGACAGGTCATATTATTTTAATAAAGTCGTAACATAAATCAGCGTTTTCTTCCACTATTTTTCGATAAATTAAATATGCCAGTGAGGGATTTGTATCGCGGGCATGTACGGAATATAAAATACCTATATCGCAAAGAAAATACCACTAATTTATGCCATAATTACAATTTCTTTAATCTACCGGTAGTATCAGCTTTTGCAAATCTATACATATTAATTAAATACGTCGTAATAAGAGAGATCTTGACTTATTATTATATGAACGTAATCTTAAAGGAAGTTGCCGCAAACTAGCAAAATTATGGCCCTTTTGTCCACTTACAAACGGATTAATGGACTCAAAGGGAAATAATTATAAGACTTTTTTGCCTGTAGGTGTCGCACATACAAACCAGTTGCGAGTTGCAGTCGCAGAAGCCAGCCAGTTGCATTCTTATTCGTTGAGATATCATCTCCCCACAGGTGCTAAATTCCAACGAGATTGTTCTGAATTATGAGATCCGTCGCCGATAACGATTTTTAATATACTTTTACACAGAAGCGGTAATTTTCAATTCAATTATATTATTTCCTATGCACATTCGAGTTTTCAACGATCGGTTGTCCTTATAACCCGGTTTTGAGATAGGCTGTTGGCATGTTTCCCATAAACTATTGCACAAAGCCATAGAAATGTCCGCGAATAATTTCTATTACGAGTAAGTTAGTTTAGTGCAATAATAAAGAGACGTTATGCTGCTACTCTCCATATTAACTGGGTTGCTGCTATTGTTCTCCTATTTTTAATACGGCCGTCATAATTTCTTGTGCAATATACTCCGGTTTGCAAGTGGGATGGTTACGCTTTTCATTTGAACATGCACACTGCGTTCGTCTTACGTATATACAATACATACATGTTTCAGATCGTAAACAAAATAATAATAGTAATAACAAATTGCTTGTAAAATAAATTAATTCAGAATTATAAATACCTAATTCGTACCTTTCAAATTATTCTTTGTAGGACAAAATTTAAGATAAAAACGCGAATAACATAACAAAACAATTTAGAAAACATCAAATTTTTAAAGGACTTAAGCCACCAAAAAGGCCAAACTCCACAACGCACATTTAAAGAATAATTTTTGAGATTTCTGATGAGAAAGCTGCGCTTAGAAGAACAACTGACAAACGAAATACAAGTATAAGCTTCATATACAGCACATAAATAAGATCATAAAATCCATCTCTATTTTTCACTAATTGTTTACAAAAATATTAAAAATCGAAAACGATTGATAAATAATATTTCGGTAATATACTTGTAGATGATTTGTGAACTGTATTTATTTTCTTGTTTGGAATGGTAATATTAAACACAGTTTAATTAAAGACATTAATTTGTTACGTCTTATCTACTTGGCCGTAAAATTACCACTGTTCGAAAAAATATAACTTTGCTTTGAGGGTTGGTTAGTACATCACAATCCAAAAAATGGTAAAGTAATGTAAGATATGCGCAAAATGTTAAAGAATCATTTTGCTTAAATTATTAATTTTGGATAAACAATATCGGAACATAAAGATATAAATATAATGTTGTACTTTTACTGCTTTGCAAGGACTGTTTTTGTCGATTAAAACATCTGTTATTTAGGCTCAGCAGAATATCCTCAAAAATTGGTTTGCTTGCAAAAATTCCAAAAAATTTTTGAATCAATGAACAAATTTTCAGTAGAAAAATCGAAAAAATAAAATTTTCTTTTTTCTACTTAAAGCACAGAGAAATGTGCTATTATTTTTGATTCTAACCCAAAAAATTTTATAAATTTTTTACACAAACCCCTAGCTTTGGCGTAAAATTCATTTTTTTTATTCAGCTATACTTTGCTAAACAGTTAAGTATTAATAAAAAGAACTTTCTAAAAAACTTGGAAATTCTTGAAATGATTCGCTTTTTCGGTTATCCATGTAAACAAATTGCTATTTATAGCGAAGAAATTTATCATTCTTGGGACCAATGCTTCAATAGCAGTTTTAAATTAAAAGTTAATTGAAGGCATCTTAAATTAGGGTTTAAATAAATACGAGTGCTATCAAAAATCGTCAGTATTTTGAAAAGAATTGATTCCGTAACAATCGAATTTCGATTCTGAGAACCGAGAAACGAAATTCGATTTTGAGAATTGAAAATTGGAATTCAATTTTGAGCCTCGAGAATTAGAATTAGATCTTTTTTTTCAAAGATAAAATTATGATTCAATTGTTGTAAACAAGACCCATTTTGCTGCACCAGAATCGGAAAATCTATATCCAGAACAGACGGATCTATGCTTGGTTTAAATTTAAAATTAAGAAAACGAATGACTGAAAAACTGAAATGACTGAATTGACAAGATTGTCTTATTCTAAGCAGATAAACCCACTTGAAAACTTCCGTGTTTATTTAGTATATGATGTGGATTTTTTAGCACCCACTGTATATTAAATATGTTTTTATTATGATTTATGTCCATTTGAAAGTCATTATCATCATGCCCTTCATACGGATTAGGTCTTGGACCTGTTTCTATTTCCTTCCATCTTTTCTTTGGTCTTCCTACACTTCATTTCCCTCGCGGGTTGTATTTTAATGCTTTCTTTGCCTCCATCCTTCCGATTTGTTAGTTGTGTAGCTTATTTTCTTTTGTGACATCTCGTACATATCGTAAGAATTTCATTTCTGCTGTTAAGCACTGTTGTTTCCGGTTAGTGCTGGAATGGGTGGCTACCTCTCTTCCACGAGGGCTGGTCACTATGGGAGAGTAGACCAAAAACCCCCCACCAAAAATTGAAGGAGGCCTTAGCCCTATGTAGAGATATGACGGGCTAATATAGAAAGAAAAAAAGAAAGATTGTGTCGTTTATAACAATTCTAGATATTATCGGTATTTTTCCATGGAACGCCATTACTTTACCGTTTGAGATTGATATTTTATTGTTGTGTCCTTTGAATATTGTATTTAGTGTATATTTCTCTTTATAAATCATTTTCTGTTTCTGCGATAAATACCTGATCATCAGCGAACAGTAGAGTGTTTATCCACTGTTTTTGTCCTACTTGTATTCCTCTTGGTGCCTTTGTTCTCAATCTTCTTATGATTTCCTCTATATAAGGACTGTATCGTTAATTATGGGTACACTTTTAAATAGATATAAAAAGCGGCTTTGACTGTTGTTATTAGTTGCCAAGCCAAAATTTGTTTTTTACTGTGTAAACGTCACAATTCACTCATTAAGTGGTAGTTTTTATTGATAAATACAGAAATGGTAGACCAGGGTCGATAATTTTTTAAACCAAAAAAAATAATAGTAGGATGAAACCCATTGGAAAAGGAAGAGAATATAACAAAAATGAAAGGAAAAATAATTTACGGGCGATCTGAGGTCGGGAAGTGGAAGGGGGTGAGTTTTTAAGGGTAGAAAACTGTTTATCTCGATTTCCGGCAAAACTACAAGTCCTATGGAAAACAGTTAAATGGCAAAGTTGTAGGTAATAAAAAGATCTACAACTTTTATATTTACACGTTTTTCACATAACCTCAAAATTTATGTGAAAAATTCAAATAACCAAGTTTTTGGTTTTTTATTTTTATCTTTTACAAAAAAATTTTTTTTTCACGAAATTTGGTGAAAACTTACCTTTTTATGTCCCAAACACACTGTAATTTTTTTGATTTAAAATATTTATTTTTTCACCTTATTTTGACTTAATATCGAAAAAGCACCCTAATTTTCAATCGAAAATTCTCGCGTCAAAATATCTGCTTTTTTAAAAAACTCGGTGGGCTTTTTGTTCGTTGAAATCTCTTCTTTTTGATGGTGTAAAAAAAATATACATTACTATGGTAAATGTTCTCAAAAAATGCAAAGAAACGAAAAAAAAACTCGAATCCGAATTAAATATTAACTTTATTAACTTATTTGGTTGTTAATTATAGTAGTATATTTCGACTTGCAATTTTTTGTTTATCAATGTAACATGGAATCTTACGTTTTTCGAGTAATTAAAGTATAAATTTTAATAAATAGCTCAAAATTGTACATGATGATTTAAAAAAAAATAAATTTCGGATTCGAGTTTTTTTCGTTTCTTTGCATTTTTTGAGAACATTTACCATAGTAATGTATATTTTTTTTACATCATCAAAAAGTAGAGATTTCAACGAACGAAAAGCCCGCCGAGTTTTTTATAAAAGCAGATATTTTGACGCGAGAATTTTCGATTGAAAATTAGGGTGCTTTTTCGATATTAAGTCAAAATAAGGTGAAAAAATAAATATTTTAAATCAAAAAAATTACAGTGTGTTTGGGACATAAAAAGGTAAGTTTTCACCAAATTTCGTGAAAAAAAAAATTTTTTTGTAAAAGATAAAAATAAAAAACCAAAAACTTGGTTATTTGAATTTTCACATAAATTTTGAGGTTATGTGAAAAAACTGTAAATATAAAAGTTGTAGATCTTTTTATTACCTACAACTTTGCCATTTAACTGTTTTCCATAGGACTTGTGGTTTTGCCGGAAATCGAGATAAACAGTTTTCTACCCTTAACAACTCACCCCCTTCCACTTCCCGACCTCAGATCGCCCGTAAATTATTTTTCCTTTCATTTTTGTTATATTCTCTTCCTTTTCCAATGGGTTTCATCCTACTATTATTTTTTTTCACTTTTCACCATTTTCAAAGGCTTCAGCCCTGGTCTATGGGAGGCTTATCAGTAGAAAAACGAAAATCAATTGTGTCCAAATACTGCAGTGGCAATGGTATGTCGATGCGAAAATTAGCAAAAGAAGAAGGTGTTAGTGTCCATGCTGTTCAAAATGCCATTAAACGGTTTGGTAATCACTTCACGTTGAAAGATTTGCCTGGTCGTGGAAGAAAGCCGGGTGCTTCAAGGCCAGATTTAGACAAAAAGATTTGCAAGCAATTTTCTGGAAAAAAGGAGATATCTGTTCGTGATTGTGCAAAAAAATGTGGAACTTCTGTAAGTATGGTCCAACGTGTTAAGAAAAGGAATCTTAAGACATTTAAAAAACAGAAACAACCAAAACGTTCTGCAATTCAGTCATGTTTAGTGAAGACTCGTGCTCGAAAATTATATGACCAAGTTTTGTGCCGTAACGAACAATGCATAATTATGGATGACGAGACTTACGTCAAACTTGACTACAAAACTTTACCGGGGCCACAATTCTACACTGTAGAAATAGGAACAGAGGTACCGAATTCAGATAAGTCGATATTTTGTGAAAAATTTGGAAAGAAGGTATTAGCTTGGCAAGCTATTTGCCAATGTGGTATGAAGTCGATTCCATTTTTTACCCAACAAAGTTTGAATGCTGAAATCTATCGTAAGGAGTGTCTACAAAAAAGATTGTTGCCCCTCATTCGAAAGCACGACAAACAAGTGTTATTTTGGCCTGGTCTGGCTTCATGTCACTATGCTTCTTATGTCCTAGAATGGTACCGCGAGAAAAATATCCTATTTGTGGAAAAAACACTAAATCCTCCAAACTGCCCGGAAATCAGGCCGATTGAAAAATTTTGGGCGTTAATGAAGGCAAAACTACGAAAAAATGTCAAACCGGCCGAAGATTTGACACAATTTAAGAAAGACTGGAATCGAGTAACCAAAACTGTGAACGAATCTGTTGTTCAAAACTTGATGCGACACATTAAGAACAAAGTTCGAGAATTAGGAAAGCCGTCATAATTTTCTCCCGAAATGATCGAAATTTAAATATTAGTTTCTAAAACATGTAAATCTAAATGTCGTTTTTCGAAATACAGTAAAATAAAAAAATTATTACACTTTTTATTTGTACCCATAATTAAAAATACAGTCCTTATATGTTGAACAGCGTTGATAAAAGGCTGCATCCTTGTTTAACTCCTTGGTTTGTTGTCATATACCTTAGTTTATACCTCCAGCTATTTTGATCCGAGTATTCTTGAACAAGTGTTTTGTGACATTTATCATTTATTAGTTGTTTGGGAAACCCTTTTTTCAACATGATACACCATAGTCTTTCTCTATCAACATAGTCAAACGCCTTTACTAAATCAATAAACGCCAAGTGGGTTTCCAAATTAAATTCCCTTCTGTTCTCTATAATTTGCTGCATAGAATACGCCATCTATGCAGGAGCGTCCGCTTCTAAACCCACTTTGTTCTTCTACCAGGATCGTTTCTGCTATGGTCTGGATTTTTGACTTTATCATTTTTGCATATATGTATTTTATATCCGGTGCTTAGCAGGTTTATCCCTCTATAGTTTTTTACATTTACTTCGGTCTCCTTTTTAAATATGAACTGTACCATGTTTTTCTGCAAGTTATCGCCCATTCTTCTTGCATGTCAGCACTGATAATATGATGTAGGTATCTCTGTTTTAGTATTAGACCTCCATACTTGATCAGTTCGGTGTTAATATCTCATTAAGGACTGGTGCTTTGCGGTTTTTAGTTAGTTGTGATGCTTCATTTGGTTCTTCAAGTGTGATGTACCACACTTCCCTATAATGTTCTAGCCAATTCTCTTCTTCGATGTTGTTGATCCTTGCCTTATCTTTTTCATAACCATTTCTTATGGCTTTGTAGGCGAAGGATTGTTGTCCATGTAAGGAGTAAGTCTGTTGTTTTCTTTTGGCTATATTTCTTCTTACATTGTACTCGTTATATGTTTGTTCATTTCTGTTTTGAAGAAGTTTTTGTACGCTGCCTTTTTTTATTACTTCGTCTAGTATTCGTTCCAGATCTTAAATCCTTCCTTTTTATTCACTTTAAGTCTTCTGCCTAAAGCTTCGTCTGCTACTTGTTGGATTGCTTTTGTAATATTATTCAATTTAAAAGTTTAATAGTTTAATAGAAACAATAGTCTAACATTGTTTTCTTGAATAATGAACAAAACACGCCGAAGTTTCACTATAAATCGGTCACTATGTTACAAAATTCAATTAGCTGTTATAGGTATTAATGTATAACGGCATACAAACGAATAGTATGTACAACTAGTTCTGCCTATCATTTACGTTTTTTTGCGAAACAAATACATGCCGGTACACTGCTCATAAAGTTACCTTCTTTAAAAGAAGTCAGAACAACAACTAAAACTGCCAATGAACTCTGGATGGATTTAATTTTTAAGACATCGGTGGCATTTTCATGTTTCTGTATGTAAACAATTTGTATATCTATAATACTTTGTAAAAATCGCATCGTCTTATTTCAATAACTATGAAAAAAAATGACCATATTAAAAAATTTAAGTATAAAATATGGAGTATAATAAATTATTTAGCTCTTAAACAATATACGTACACCTAGCTTGCTCTCTCACATTACTATGGCATATATATTTCTTCCGGAATTGGTAAATTAATAACGTGTGTTCACAAACAGTCGTCATCCCAGTTGCCTTTAAAAACAAAATTTTATATCTTTGATTAATTCGTGCAACACAATGAAGCTTGGAAAACGTCAACTAGTTTTATGAAACGTCATTGAGTACTGTCATAGCGCGTTTAGGTTTGTTCAGTTTTGAAATCATGTTTACGCCGCAACAGAAAGCATTTATGCTCGAAAGTTATTTTCGCAATGGAGTACTGGAAAATGGAGAATGGCAATACTCGATCGAAGCTTCTAAAAATGAATTCAGATTGAGGTTTCCAAATGTAGTGTTTAACCACAATCAGTTTAGGAAGCAGTTGAGCAGATCACTTGCAAATTTTCGGGAAACTGCTTCAACTGATAAACAACGGGGAGGTGGAAGACCTAGACTTCGCACGGAACATGTTGTCAATATGGTTAGAAACGCGATCGAAGAGCGACCTACATCTTCAGTTCGAAGGCTTTCCCAAGAACTAGACATTCGTACAACAACTTTGTACAATGTTTTAAAAAAGGATATTCACTCGCATCCATACAAATTACAAATGTACCAGGAGCTGTTAGGTCCAGATTATGTGAAAAGAGTTCAGTACTGCCAGTGGTTTAATGAAAATTTGAACAACAATGATGTACTCGATAAGACATTTTTTTCAGACGAGGCCTGGGTGCACTTGAATGGTTACATTAATGCACAAAATATGCGTATGTGGGGAACCGAAAACCCTCATTACTTTAGAGAAGCAACGATGCATCCTGTTAAAATAGGGTTGTGGTTAGCAGTAGGTCGTAGAAGAATAATAGGCCCAATATTTTTTGAAGAGACTATAAATGCTGAAAACTATCGGAACATAATGCTGGAACCGTTTATAAATCAACTCCACGATGACGAGTTGCAAACCGGATATTTTCAACAGGATTCTGCGCGTCCGCACGTTGCACATGTTACTTTAAATTATTTACGAGAATTTTTCGATGACCGTTTAATAAGTAAAGACCTTTACCCACCACGTTCTTGCGACCTTACGCCTTTGGATTATTTCGTGTTTCCGTACATTAAAAATAATGTGTTTAGAAACCCAGTACACACATTGGGGGATTTAAAAAACAGCATTCAACACCAGTGCGACCAAATAACACCAGATATGCTAATAAATGTATTTGAAAGCATGAAGCGAACAGTTAATTTGTGTATTCAAGAAAATGGTCACCATTTCAACAGTTATTGTAATCTCAGTTCAGTTTGGTTTACTTTTGACACATTGTTTGACAGTTAATAAAACTTGCTGTTGTAAATAATGATGTTTGCATTTTTGCTCAATTTTAATAGACATACGTTTCTGAAGTCAAAACCTACTGGGATGACGACTGTTTATGAACACCCGTTATAATACCAGCCTCTTATTTCTACAACATTATTTAATTGACTTAACAGGTGAATTTTATTTATTATTTTATTTTGTTCATTTAAATAAGTATACACAAAACTATCTAACTGTGAAAACAGCAAAAAAATTCTAATTTCTTGTCAAATTTCGAATTGTTGTATCATATAACAAGGAAATAATATAAACAACGGATGTTTTTGAATGCAATATGTGACAAGTGAAACTTTATTAAACAAATATCTACAATTTCACTAAAATATTGAATATTAATTAAGCGATATCAGACAATAAGGTGTTGAAATCGTTCTTTTTCTCTATAAAATTAGCATTAAATTCTTGGCTTCTTTAGGAGACTGCAGGAGATATTCAAAAATTAACAGCATTATTTTACATAAAAGCAAATTTTATTTTATGTTTCAGATTTGTAATTCTTTTTATTTTTACGATCCCCAAATTATTATCATATAAATAAGTGGAGTTAAATATCATTGTTCGGTGTTTTCGATTTATCGGTTTTAATCTTTCGATTATATACTTAAGGGACACCATATAAAAGTAACATTCTTTGTTGTACTATTTTTGTTGTTGTTTGGATTTATAAAAATACTAGATTAATCATAAAGGTAGATTTATAGCAAAAAAAGTCCCAAAAAATTCAGCTTTTAAAAAAAATGATTTATTTTTCAAAAATGTATGCTTTATTTTTAGGTATTTGTGTTTTCTAAATTATTATTTATAAAGAAAACAAGGTTTAATTTTATAATCAATAATTTTCAAAAGATTACAATAAGTTATGTAATTCAAGAGACAGTGCAAGGTATCTTACAAAACTAACATTTTTTGTTTTATTTATCACCTTTATTGTTGAAGTTATCAAAATTGTAGTTTAATAAGAAAGAAACAAACACCCCTAAATTTATACGAAAGACATCAAAAAATGAAATTTGAGAAAACGGTGGAGCCATTACCTTGGTTTGATTTATTTTACTAAATTTCTAGAATTAGTGTAATCATGTAGGTATTGTATTATTTATAACGCTACCAAGTTGTCGTAGTAAATATTTTTCAAAAATTTCCATAAAATTATTTGGTTCAGGGCAGAGCTAAGTGTCTTAAAAACCAATATTTTGTATTTAATTTATTATTTTTGTCATTTGGATTTATCAAAATGAAAGTTTAACGACATAAGAAGGAAAACCATTTAACATTTAAGGGAAAAATGTCCAACAACAACAATTTTAAAGAATTTGTGAAGGCTTTAAACCAAAAAAATCGTTTTTTTTTTTATTTTTTTACAAAAATCGTGATTTTTATCCACCCTGCTTTAAACTGCAGCAAAATAGTTTTTCTTTTGTTAATATACTACATGATTAACTTGAAAAATACGTGTGCGTTTTGCTAATTATTGTCTAGGTTAGATGCCAAACGTACTGTAATAAAGAAAATCTAAGAGAAACAAGCAATTCTATTTTTGATTTAAGGAAGGTTACATTCGAATTGCCATGTTGTAAAAACTGATATAAAATTGAAAATGAAGGTACGTCTGCTTCCAAGAAAAGTATGTAATTTTTACCACGATTTCTATTATTTAAATATATGAAATTAGTCTTCTAACACAGTAAGCATTGGTTAAAATTTATAAGTATACGAGCCCAGAATCATATCATTTGGCCCAGTTTATATTCAACAGATAATATTTTAAACAACTTTATTTTACAGACAAAATGGAATATATTTTCAGACAAATTGTTTTAACAATAATTGTAATAACTTTGGACAACATGTTATTGCTGTTAACAGTACTAAATAACAAACAATAGTTAGGTAACAATTACCAAAAAATTACTATAACGATTCATTTCATTTGGCCCAAATATAAAGCTTACAGTTAATACTGTGTTACGTCAGCTTTGCTTCGTAAAACGGCCTGAATTAGCTTAGGCATAGTTTTTACCAAATTTTTACAATATTCACGAGTGAACGCTTTATGAATTTTAATAATCCTTTCTTCGAATTCAGAAATAGTCCTAGATGTCTTAGCTCTTAATTTTTTCTTCATTATAGGCCAAAGAGTATCCAAGGGCGAAAGGTCAGGGCTGCTGGATGTCCAATTTAGTAAACTAATATCAAGTTTTGGCAACCATTCTTCGACTATTTTCGCCGTATGGCATGCAGCTCCATCCTACTGGAAGATATACCCATTTTCCTCTGTTTGTAAGCTATCTATAGAAGGAATTAAACTATCTCTAAGAATCTTTATATACTCAGCAGCTTCACCAGTGCCTTCTATGAAGTGTAATTTTCCAGTGCCCTGAGCCGACATGCAGTCCCAAATCATAAGAGCTGCAGGAAATTCAATTTTTCGGCGTAACAGTTAGGATGATAAGTTTCAGTTTTAGTTCTCAAAACCCTACTTCGGCTATCTCCAACACACACCTCGAATTTTGACTCGTCGCTCCATATTACACTATTCCACTGAGTTTGTGTCCAATTTACAAAGCTTTTTGCCCAAATCAGTCTATTCTTTTTTTGTGTCGTTGTTAGCAAAGGTTTTTCCTTTGCCTAAAATTGGGTACGTTTATAGAAAAGTTATTTTATTACCTGGTGTACTTACTTTATAAAATTAAAATCCAGTTTTTTGATGGCTCTAAGACAGGCTGATCTTGACAAATTTTTACCGGTTGCTTTGTTCCATTCTACACTTAACTCTTCACAGTTGGCACGACGATTTTGTTTCAAAATGCGCCGTAAAGATTGTAAATTTGCTAGTGTTACAATTGAAATTCTACCTAAATTCGGTTTTTCGGTTATTGATTCCGTAGTTTTATGTAATTTTACAATATTTCTAATGGTATAGCGTGGAAATTTCAGTTGTTCAGCAATTTTGCCACAAGATAAACCTGAAGTAGACAAATTAACAATAACTTTCCGTAAATCAGTCGATAAACTTTTACCACGAACCATTGTTCCAAACTAAATAATGAAACCAGACTGCCAAATTGTTACTAAACAAGAGGCAGCAATAAGAAATTGTTTTGTTTTAACCACAGGCTGATTAGAAAACGAAAATGAACTTTAAATCACATTTAAATAGATGGGCCAAATGAAATGAATCGTTATAGTAATATTTTGGTAATTGTTACCTAACTATTGTTTGTTATTTATTAATGCTAACAGCAATAACATATTGTTTAAAGTTATTACAATTATTGTTAAAACGATTTGCTTGAAAATATATTCCACTTTGTCTTTAAAATAAAGTTGTTTAAAATATTATCTGTTGAATATAAACTGGGCCAAATGATATGATTCTGGGCTCGTATGCAAATCATCATAAATTAAAGATAAAAATCTTTCCCCTTCTGGCTAATTCGTCTGCTTATCAATTAATGCTAATAATTAATAACCATTTAATTCCCTTGTAAAAGATAAAGCGTTTAATTCACACACTTCACAGGATGTGCAAATTAGGACCAGTAGGTGTATAAAGAACCTTTTCTCTTCCAGAACATTTTTCTTTTATCTTACCTACACCTAGGCGGCTTCTTTTAAAAAAATAGCAAATGTAAAATTATCTTAATCTACAATATTCTATTACGGAAGTCATCAACCAAGCGTGATAATTTAAATGCTTTTAATAAGGATGTTAAAGCATTTAAATCTTCTGTTACTTTTACAAAACACAACGGCAACGATGGCTTCTCAAGCTTATGATTTTGAACTTTCTGGTATTTTTTTGTTTTTAAATTCACTGACCTTAAAGTGTACGGAAATGTTTGTTTTTTACAATTACCTTAGTTTCGAACTCAAATAATGAAGTTGTTAAGGTGTTGATACTGGTAAAAGATAAAAGTTAAAGAATTTTCCACACCTTAAGCAGTTTGAAAGGAATTAAACACGCGAGAAGTGCTCTTGAAGAAGTCTAATTATCTTAAAGTTAAAGTAATAAACGTTTATTTATGTACTTATCCAGTAAACAACTTCCAGTAACGATTTATGACGAAACCTTTCACAGAGGATCGCCATTGTGTAATTTTCACGGCAGGAATTTTTATTTCTCTAATTGTAGATATAATTATCTTTGAACAAGGCTGACAATTTTATTTTTATACCTCAAATTGCGTCATTTTATAGTACTTATTCAACGGAAATTACTCGAGTTAAAACATCGGTGCGAAGGTTAGCGGCATATTTTTCTCGGCCTGAAAGTGGTATTTGTAAAGTCGGGCAACTGGATTAAAATAAGAGTACACGCTGTTAATATGTAACCAAGAACAAAAAGTATTTAAATTTTAATGATCGTTAAGTTATATGATTATCGGACACGCAGTCACGATGTTACCTGTAAGCAGACGAAACTGGGACAATTACGTAGTGAAAATCATACCACACTGCGTCTCGGGTATAAATAACATTTTTAACCCATAAATTTTCTGCTTTAGGGAATCCTTCAACCTTGATGCTGCGAACAAGACGTTACAATATGTTTTGTCTCGAATTGGCAATTACCATTGATGACCGCCACACACGACAACGATTTCCTACTTTACGAGACAGTAAAATGCAGTAAAATCCCCTTAACCGACCAAATCCACCACAACTTTGTCCATCAATTGTATGCAAATGCCCATAAAGAAGATGCAAAATCTATCAATAATGATTGACACGCATTCAATCACTCACGTCTCGAGGTCAACTATTTTCCTATTACTCCTCCATTTCTTCGTTATCTTCGAAACTATCTATCCTTATTTAACCTCCGTAAAACCGAAGAGATGACAAGACGCGACAAAGAGACCGTGAAGGAAATTAAATTTTTTTGATAACGAAAGATTACGATGACCCACATAACGCGAATATGGTAAAAAGGAAAGATTTTCTTTTCGCTTCAGAATTATCTTATTAGGAGAATTGATTTCTGCGCCAGTGATTGTACTTGATTTCCGCGATGTGGGATACTGACGCTGACATTCGTTGACATTGTTTTCAATCACCGATGAATGAGCACAAGTAAAACTAAAAATCCGCTCTCCCTTTCGTGCAGAACCTACATTTCTTTTGTTCTAAATCTAATTAATATACTAAACAATGCTTTAAGATCAGCCGGGCGCTTTTCAACGAAGTCCATACCATCACAGAACTGAAAGATTTTTTAAACATCTTAAGGAAGAACGTTTAAGATTTAAAAATAAGGATAATCACAGATGATAAAAATAGCAAAATAAAAACTTTTACTCTTTTGTGCCAGTTTCCATTAATTTGGAGAAAACACAAAGTGAAATTAAAATCGAAAAAAAATAAATTAAGAACCGATTCCCTTTTCTTAAAAATCCAAATAAACATTCCTTTTAGTAAATATACCGTCCGTTTTCACTTTAACGAATGTAGTTTATTTCTTTGATGTTCTTCACATCAAAAGCTATGGAATTTTCAGGTTTCGTGATGACCTGGATCTAATTAATTAATTGCTATTTTTGTGCCGACAAATGGGTACGTTGCGATTTAAAAGAAAACAAAATTAGCGTTTCTTCTAATTCTAATAATTTTAATTTTAATTAGTAGAAAGACAAATTTTTAATAGATAACGCTCACCTTCGTTAGTGAAATTAACACAAATTTTTATTGAAATGGAATTTTTGGTCTAATCGTTTATTATAGATAGAAATCGAAAATGACACTGAAATAGGCGAAATTAGGTGGGTTTGCGGTGTACGGCAGAAAAACCTAGATTTGTATTTCTGTTGGTTTCAAGTCCAAAACAGCAATTATAACAAAAATTTGTATAATAATAATAATAATATTTATTTATACAAAAAGAATAATATACAAAAACTACATTTTTATAAACTGTATTACATAAAAACAAATATATATAATAAATACAATAGATAATGAGGTAAAAGAGTAGAAATAAATGAGGTAACCCACAGAAGTTAACAACTTGTGCGTGGGTGAGTATTGTATATGGGGGCAATCGCGCCATTGTAAGATTGTAAGAAAAAGTTTATTTTGATAATTATTATGGTTTTATGAAAAGGTATGTATATTTAATTAAATGTTCTTTTTATCAATTAGGCTATGTAATGCAGGAAGTGAAGTTTCTTTTAACCATTTTTTTGTTTTACTTTTAAATATATTAATGTTTGGAGCATTTTTGATATCAGAAGGAAGTTGTAAATAAAGTCTTGGAGCTAAATAGCTTTGAGACCGTTGTCCAAAGGTTTTAGATGCTTTTTCCACCTGTATTCTGTTGTGTAGTTTGTGTCGAGTGAGATGCTCGTGTGTTATATTTTTTAAATCATCTTTTGTTTTATATTGTATTGTATTCAATTGGGATTTATGTATTTTGGAAACAATATACAAAATGGCCCTGAAATATACGAAATTCGTAGATTTTCAGTGTGCAGCAGAGAACCTTGTTCGTTTATAACTCCAAACAGTAGGAATTAAAAAATATAAAGAATGCAAAAGTGCAAAGGTAGATTAACATTAACTTAAATTTCACAGCATCATATATTCACGGCTTGTATTATAAAGAAAGAGCTTTCAGCTACTCAACAATGAGTTCAAAAGAAGTGGAATTTCACCAAGCTATTTACAAATAACTACATTTAGAAAATAGCTAAAATTATACAAAGGAAAGCGGAAGTAAAAGCACTGAGAAGATTGATTTAAACTTATTCTAGTAATTACCATTTTGGAAGTATCATTTTACCTTAAAGCATCATCCA
Organism: Melanotus villosus; assembly: GCA_963082815.1. Lineage (NCBI taxonomy): Eukaryota > Metazoa > Arthropoda > Insecta > Coleoptera > Elateridae > Melanotus > Melanotus villosus. The sequence continues at coordinate 45,770,869 of OY720423.1, forward strand.
TTCAAACATCAAGCAAAACGTACAAATGTCAGTATTGTTTATTACGTTTTTACCGTTTGCTAATGGGCTTGCTTGACTCATTTATTACATTAATTCGTCCTTTTAATTGACGACAATTTCGTTTTCACTAAATGCGTAATTTGTTTCATACGATTGCATGAGCAAATAAATTCGCTCGAATCGAATGAAAAGGGCAAAGAACAAGCAAGAATAATTTCGGTCTCTTAAACAATGTTGTAAATGATATCTGGATATTCCGACGAAGATGTCCGTTCGTATCGCTTTCATTAACCAAACAATTTTTAAAACAAAAACTGGTTATAATTAATGTAGGGACTGATTATTAAAGTTAAGTGGTATCGCAAAAAAGCTTGCCCGGAAGAAGAACAGACGCGACGCGACTTTCTTTGTAATGAAAATGTGTAACACATTCTTGATTTCGTTCAATGTCAGAGCGAAGTGTAACAACGTGTTTAAATTTATAAACTATAATACCGTAACAGCTTTGCACTAGCTTTCAAAATACCTTTCCCAATTTAATAAAATTTTTTAGGACATCCTTATTAATCTAACTTCTAATAACAAATTTCGTACTTTGCAAATACTTCCTTAGAAACTCTTTTAAAGATGCGAAGGTAATTAAAAAATATTTATTTAGAAATTGCAAAAAACAAACGGGAAAGTGAAATTTCTGGCTACGTTTTTCTCCAATTATAAACAACGGAAAATTGCTCTTGTTTATTCCGCAAAATTTTTGTCGGTTTCGTTCCGTATATAAATGACCAATTTCCTGCATTCTTGTAAAGATTAAATTAAGCAATTAAATATATATTGAGCTGAGCATTCAAATTTTTATTGGCAACTTTCTGCCAATTAATGCATACATATTTGATTTTCAGATTTAATCTGCAAGGATTTAACGGTGCTTCTTATTTTCGGACAAATTTTCGTGTTGCTAACTTTCCAAATTATCGTAAGAAAAAGCAATGAATGAGAAATACACGAAGTGCTTAAAGTCGTCTTCCTAAAGAGACGACATCGACAAAATAGGCCCTTGACAAAGAAAGATACACTGCAAGGTTTTGCGAACTAAGAAGAATTCACCATAATTAAGACTCGGGTTCCTTCTCAATTATCCCACTGAGATCTCGTTATAAAAATACGAAGTGTTTTGTAACAATCAAAATAACGTTATTAAAGTTCGTGGAAGTCGTGAATCGTTATTATCCTGATTTAAAATGGCCCTATTTACGATGCATTCGAGAAGACCTTAAATTGTGGGTGTGTTATGTACTCAACCAACGAAATTTCAGTGGGAAGCATTTCCGTTCCGTTCGAAGCTGTTCTACACCTTAATATTTACCAAGTATGGAACAACCATCCAATCGCCCAAAGCTACGAAAACTGTTTATATACTAATTACTAACTATGCCATTATGAAAGAAAAAACAAACATCCAATTTAGAAATGTCATAAAATCAAATCGTACCAAATAATTATGCGAATCAAAATAATCAAGGTCGTGTTATTAAGAAAATTGTGAAAGCATAAATTAGCCGAATAAAAAACTAGATAAAAAGAATTGTTTATATGCAGAAGTATGCTTAAATTGATATTTCCTTAAACATCGATTATCCATCAAGTAATTTTACCTACTGATGTGAGCCGATTGGCCCAGTTTGGAATCATAGAAAGTGATTTTTGTGGCTATAAAAAAAAGTAAACTCGCTGCGATTAATGTCATAAAACGAAGAATAACTAACAACTAATAAACAAAGTTTATAATGAGCTAAACATAAATTTTAACTGAAAGTAAAACCCACAAGTGTTATAAATTTCGTCTGAAAACTACGCAATTGCCAAATGCGTAAGGAAAATGATTTATACTTTAACAGTAAATAAAAAGAAATCGTTTTAACAAATTCTGACAAACTCTTTACAGCGTTTGGATTGTCGAAACAGTCCGGGTCTATAATCCTTCATTTATGTGAAAATAATTTTTGGAGGTTTAAATGAATCACTAAAGTTTCGTGTGCAGAAAAACATCACATAACAAACGAGTGATTCTTAAAAACTTAATCTCCAAAACTACAAAGTATTAGCAAAACTCAATTAACAATCCTCATCTAATTAACAAACCAAAAAAATACGAATTGTGAGTTAGGAACGTGTAATCCAAAAATGGCATGGCATACATAAACTATGAAAAATAAAACCAAGCAACGAAAACATGTAAAACTAAATAAATTAATTCTGATTTGTAAATTCAAACAAAAGGCTGCAAGATTGTAGAATCAAATAACAAGCCCAAAGGAAACAATTAATTTTCTCATGACACGTACAGGAAACTTTAAACCACAAAATGCGTTAAATAGCTATAAAAATTATCAAAAGCGCAAAATCTGCAAAACGAAAAACGTAATTTAGGACAACATACATTTGAAAATTTCATTAAGTAGCTAAATGTTAATTAGCACCTCAAATATTATATTTTAGCATATTATCAAGGAACAGCATAGATTAATTTACATAACATTTTGACGAAACAAATTAAAAGAAGATGGGACAAAAGATTAAGCCACAAATTAGAATTTATATGCGATTCCCAGAGGAAATCTTGAATGATTAAAAATTTGAAACAGAAAGAAAAGTAAGAAACAATATCGATAAACTGAGAACAACAACAACCCAAAAGGAACGATAGTACCGTGTTTTAAAATTTAAATTTACTATCCCATCAGTGAAGCTGAAGCATTTGAATTTCTTTGTTCATTTTCAGGTTTGGAACGTAGCAAGCTTCAAAAAGATTCTTTGTGAAATGCATACAGACACACGAATACCTTAAATTTCATACGAATTTTTAAAAGAAATCAAAATTTTTTGTTTAGCGATTAGAAAACCATATGTTAGTTGACAATCTGAACAAACGATTGTTTTTAGGGCTAATCTTCATCAATCTCTAAAAACTATACTGGAATATTGTCCAGCAAACTGCACATTTTGAAAATTAATCAAAATATTACGAAATTAGGCTTAAAATGTTTGAAGTTTGGTCCGTGTATATCTTGCTTTCAGTTGGCTCACTGCTGGAAGTTTGACTTGCTGTAAGATATCTGAAGTTTTCATATATTCAACTCAAAATTATGAACATTAAGGTTAAAAATTAAGCTCTTCAAGCCTATCATACTTAATTAAAATGCAAACTCTAACTTGTTACGTCCAAACTACCTAAAATATAGCAAAATACTAGAAACGTTGAAAAATTTAAAAAAAATGTTAACACCCATAAAATCATGCAACCAGACTAACATTTTGAAACACTAATCGAATCTACGATATTTAATTGGAATTTGAAATAACCAATAAATACCAAGTAACAAGTGTATAGAAGACCATTACTTTTGACTCGTATGTTTACATTCACAAACACAATTTAATTACAAAATCAGGCAGCATAACATTTATTCGAATTACTACAAATTGAACCGGATATTACAAATTTAAAACTGTAAAGCTTTAGATTTTTGGTTTCTGAATTATTTCGGCCACTAGTTTGTTTCTTAATCTAATATTGCTTATTTTATTTACACTTTACAATTATTGAATGAATTGCAATGACAGAAACTTTCCATTCAGCTAGAAACTTTAATAATTTAGACTTTTTTAAGGATTCTCTTCTTTGGTGATACATTTTGCCCTAAAGCTATTTAAAAGATCTTTGAATACGAGTTTGATCAATGTAATTTTATTTTAAAGTTCCACAAAAAGTAGGCTTAAACTGAGTTTATTCTGCGTCATACTCTAAAATCACACAGAATATCTTCACGGATAATTATTTTTAAAATAAAACAACGCTTAAATTATTCAAATACATCCCGTCAAGATAACCTTACATCGTAGATAACCTCCTCAGAGGTCATTCTAAAATAAGAAACAAAGTAATTTTTCAACACGTTTGCTGTGCATCATCGGATCATCATCAAGTAACTGCATTTAACGAACGAAAAATCGAATTACCTACACATTTCAGAAACAGTTATTAGGCACCTATTGTAATTTAATCCGATAAATAATTCGCCTTTAACCTTGCGCTTATACAAATAGAAATATTTTGTTCGCTCACATCCTAAAATCCAACCGATGTTTGTTTTAGTACGATGAGTCTGTAATTCCTAATAAGTACACTAAATAAATCGAAATTGTAATAAAACTAACACCACAGATATGCAAAGCTGAGTAAATTATTATTAAAGACAGAAAGTGAAGGAAGGTTAAAAAATAAACGGAAACACGTAGGAACGTTTTAAGTGCCCACTGCTATCATTTTCGTGGGCAGTATGCCAGTACAGAAAGGGAAAGCTGGAAAAATGCGAATTCTAGACCAAAGTGATTATATTGCTGTTAGATGGATTTGCTTCAAGCAACGTACTACCATGTTTAATTACGAATTTATTACACTTATGTTTGTGAAATTAAAAGTGGTGTTTAAATCTTGCTTTAAATTTCGAGAAAAATCGAATTTCTTGTTTTTATTTCAAAAACTATTCGGGTTAATTTGTAAATTAAGTACCTGTTACATATAAACCAGTTCCAAATTTTATAAATAATTCTATAATTTTTCTATTACAAACTTAATGAAAATTTGCTGACTTGCTACCAGTCGATTTGAATTGTCCAGCGACTTCCTCTTTAACCATACACGATCATTTTGTTTGTTCACAAACTGCGGGATCGTGAAATTTTTCTCATCGGAAAATACGATATTCGGCCACTCTCCGCTAGCGTGCGGGCGTTTTAACTTCTTGGCTCTCCGAAGTCTTACTTTCATTTGAGCTGGGGTAAGCTTATGCTTTTTCTGTATTTTGTAGGGCGTAACCTGAAGGTCATTTTTAAATATGCGGCGGATGCTCCTATCAGATACTTTTAGACTTTTGGCCAATTCCTTAGCACTGCGCCGCGGATTTCTTCGAATTCGTTCCCGGGGTTTTTTGACCATAGCTTCTCCGATAGCCAATTTTTTTCTTCCATCTTTGTGACGTTTTTCTACAGACCCAGTCTCCTGGTACCTCTTAATCGTTCGATGGATAAACATTCGGTTCACATTTTGATTTTTGAGCAACTTGAAAATTTGAGGGGGTGATTTTCCCTCCAAATGGAGGGCAATAACAGCGTTACGTTTAATTTCCATCGCGGCCAGGGCAACAATGACTCGTACTTGTCAGAATGCAAACGCTAAACTGACAAACAATTGAAGCAGCTAGCAGGTACACTGCAGTGCCTAGTTGATAGTGCTAGAGTCAGCGGTTTTGTTTTCTCAGGGCTCTGAACTTTGTAACACTTGGAGTGCCGGACCCTGTATAACTTAAAAGAAGAAGAAGAACCAACCTGAACATTTGTTTTTATTCACTTTAATAATTTTCAAGCAAAATTCTTATTTGCGTTCGATTTGACTAAGTCATTTTCTCATTCGTTTGAAATTAGAAATTCAAATTTTTAGAAAAGCTAGAAAAAGAAAATCTTTGTTTATCATCAAAGTAAAATAAATATATTAAACTACTTCCAAAGCATTTCAGAATACAATTAGTGTTTTGGAATTTTTACGAAAAGAAATTTTTATATTATCATTTAAAATACAGCCTACCGAAATTTAAAAACGTTACAGTTCCTTAAATTACTAATGATCTGATAAAAATAAGCAATAAAACTTTTTCTAACCTTCTAGGGCAATAATTTAACAATTTTCTTAGATTTGGGACGACAATAATTTCTTTCGTTTTGCCAACACTTTTCGCAGCAGTAAAGATCATTTTCGGAAGAAAAATGTCAATTTTCTTTTTAAGTATAATAGAGTAGTATCTCCGATTTTTCACTGGAAAATACTGATAAATTTTTAAGTTTTTAATAACAAGAAAATAGCAATAAATTTTCAGACTTTTCATGGATAAAAGTTTGGAATACGAAAGAATTTTATTTTGTTGTTTTCCACAAAAAAGTTTAGATTTGCTTTGATTTTAGGCAACAGAGGGTTTTTTCAAGGCCAACACTTCCTTTATATTCCTTCTCCATATAAGATAACGGAAAATAATTTTTTAATCTTATCTTCCCAAAATGCATTTGATTTAGCTATTCCAGAGAGAAAATAATTATTTTTCAAACTTTTTTCTTAGATCTCACAAATAAAATCAAAAATAAATTTTCGTTTAGTTTTTCAAAGCAAATGCCTTTAGAATGTCCATTTTTGAAACCTTAGGGATAAAATTTTGGGATAATAAGAAGATAATTCGTTTCTTTTCCTAACCTTGTCTTTGCTTGATTTTAATTCACATATAGCAAATTTACACACTTTTGCAGGGTAAATTTTTAGGATTTTTTTAAATTTTGATAGACAATAAAAAATATTTATTCGCTTTACTTTTTTAAAACAAGACTTGGAACTTCTTTGGTTTTTGGACCACCGGTAAAAATCATTTTTCAGGCGTTTCAGAACAAAAATATTAAAACATCTTAAATCTTGAATACTTAATAATAAAACTTCGCTTTCGTTTACTATTTTAGGGAAAAAGGTTTAAACCCTTTGGTTTCGAATTACAGCGAAAACAGAAAATTGTACGGCCTTTTTCAGAGGAAAATTCTGAAATTTCTTTAAATCCTTAAAGCCAATACTATAAGAAAATAATAATTTTCCAGATCTTATTCGGAGCTGAAATTTCGGACTTTTTAAAAGTTTAAAAGACAGACAAATATTCGTTGCGTTTCAACGAAAAATGCTTTAAATTTCTTAGATTTTGAATCATCAGGAGATAATAATTTTCAGTCCTTTTTGGGCCACAAATTTTTTTAATAATTCTTTCTCCTACTTTATCAGGGCAAAATGTTTGGAAATCTATTTTATTTTAGATACCTACAGTATGAAAATGTTCACTTTTCTCAGCTTTTCAAGAATAAGCTTTGAATTTTATCTTTGAAAATAATTAGCAAATTCACGGCAAAAGTTTTCTGTAGTATATTTCAGGGCGAAACTATCTTTTTTCTGTTTGTTATTAAAGCCGAAGGCTGTGAAATTTCTTTAGTTTTACATCACAGGAAGAAAACAATTTCGTTCCAGGCTTATTAAGGGCAAAAGATTTGAAAGATAATAAGCAAATCTTTCCTCTTCTCCGGTTTTTAATGCAATACTTCAGAAGAACTGTTTTGGCTTTCATTAAAAAGAAGAATATGATTAGTTGGGCGACTTTTCTTGAGGAACGTTTTAGGGTTTTCTTTGCACGTTGAATGACGGTAGATGAAGACAGAAATAAAATATATGTTGAAGATTTTCCAAGTCAAAAATGTTGAAATTTCCATTAGTTTCGAAAGAATACAACGTAAGTCGGCACAATAGAGTACAAACTGATCTGAATTTCAAAAAGAAAATAAGCGACTTTCTAAGCAAAAACATTTGAATTGTTGTTATTTTATAATAGCAGTAAAAAATAATCATGTTAAAATTGCATTCTATTTTTAGATAGAAATAATAAAGTAGTATTATACATACATATTTGGTTTTTGTAAGACAAACTTTTCTTTTTTGGTTCTCAAATGATACCACTTCAACAGGAAAAACCTTTGCAATTTCCTTCCTTTAGTGTTCTTAGACAACTGAATCGATTGCAGTCTAGATGGCAAAAGAATGAATTTATTACTTTGGTAACTCTCCAGATTTTTTAAATGTAAACCATTTTTCTCAATTTCGTGATATTTCTTGGGAAGAAGATACTTTTTTGTTTGAGATCTTAGTTACAGTGCACAATTTAACTGCATACTACTATACAACTATAACTTAAAAGAAAATTTTAGTAATTTTTGAGTAAAATTTGCGTTTGATTTCAGTAACCATTTTCGCCTTTCTTTGGAAGTATTTCAATCTTTAAAAAAGCCAATTTTCCCTCAGCATCAAACCAACATAAATAAATTCATGGGAACAGAAGTACTGGTTTTAATACAACTTAAAAAGGAACTAAAACAATAACCAAAGAATCCCAGAGTACTTTTTGCACAACCATATATGTAAGTTTAAACAAAAACAAATTTTAGTTAAATGCCATCAACTCGATTTCTAATACCGACTGTCAAAAAAGCGACAGAGTGATAAAACATACACAGATTTTCTTTTTCTCCAGTTTCCATTTTAGGCTAACATAACTTTTTATAACCAATACATCATACGCTAATTAAAACATTGTCCCCGGGGTATTTACATCCTTAATTATTTGGTTATAAATAAACGTTTTCGTTGATCTAATTACAACGTAAAAACTAAGTTTACGAGCTATAAAAGCATTGCGAAATTAATTTAATTTATACGATTTTCCGTACTCTCGAGATTACATTTTCTGATTTTTTTTTATGGGAATAAAGGAAAGTTGCCGTAATATTAAGTTAAAGCTATAATAAACTACGAGGAAAACTTGGATTTGCTCCATGATACCCTAATAAAGTACCTTAATTAAAATGTTCATCAAATATTGGGAAAATACCTTTTGGGTTATTATGCAATGAAAATAACGTTTAAAAGGCCAAATTTTAGACGAGTTGTTTTTTATTTTACTTATACAATTAATTAAGATGCAAATTTAAATGCAGTACAAGTTATGCAACAAATTAGAAAAAATTATAAACAAACAACTGAAACAACAAATTTAACCTTCACAGCAGATATTTCCCAATTAATAAGCCTACACGAAATTTCAATCCTTAATCCAATTTAAACACAAAATTTTTATAGTTTTTAAAAGTGGGAAATCAAAGCAAATTAAATATTTAAAACTCTGATTCAAATTACATAAAGCAACAAAACTGTATTAAAAATAATAATAAAATAAAAAATAAATTATTGCTTTAGAGATGGCCATGAAATTCAATGCCAGGGATGAGTTTTATAACGAAGATTTTAATACCAGATATTACTATACACAATAATTTATTATATTACTAAATGATTTATTTTGTTTTACACCCTTCTAATTTTGAAAGATTAATTAACGTGGCCTTACCTGCCCACATTGTGTGTTACCTTGATAGGTATAGCCGACTGAAAAAATATTTATTTTAAATGCCTACTTAAATCGGATGTTTTCGTCAAAATATAAATATTCGGTAATAAACCCACCACACTTGGCCGAGACTTATTATTGAAAATCAAAAACTTGTAATTATGTTTATTTGCAATTAAATAATATAAATTTTAAAGTTTTTATTTTCGGAACAAATTGTAGGAAAATAAACCCACCACACTTGGCCGAGAACGACTTATTATTGAAAATCAAAAACTTGTAAATTATGTTTATTTACAATTAAATAATATAAATTTTAAAGTTTTTATTTTCGGAACAAATTGTAGGAAAATATTGAATATAGCCCAAAATTTGTTACGTTCTGTCACAAGCTGAACTATGCTCTGAAAATAAAAAAGCAAGTTTTCAAGGTTGAAATTACGAATGCTTCAGATGTTCAGCACTCATTCAAACGAATCCTTAATTAATTTTTAAAATGTGCAAGTCATTTAAGATGGTTCACAAACAGAGTTTAGAAAGCACGCAATGCTGTTGGTCTGCCGGCGAAACCGTAAGCTATTAATTAATAAGCCCAAATTTCGTGCTTTGAACTAAAATTTCCTGAAATACCTGAAATATAATATTTTCCACAAATTTATGGTCATGGCTGACACGTTCGTCCTGTTTAAGATGGGCATTAACATAAAAACCTATTATGAAGTCCTCAAAATCTCAGCATCTCTTCCATTAACGGATAATAACAAAGCTCAGTAAGTGATTAGTATTACTTCTGGGATAGGTAATAAAACACTAAAATGCGCGTACGCACATGTGAAAATAATTAACAAAAGATTCCCATATTGTCGTTAAAATTTAACCATCAATAAAATGAAGTTCCTATAAATCACCTGCACCAAAGATAGCTAATCTAGCACAACCGGTCGTAGAAGCTACAGTAAGAACTTTGCAATAGCAGTCGCTGAAAAAATCACAAAGCGCATTTCACAGGTCGTTTGAAGACCTCGGCATAAGAGAAAATAATGGGCAATAAAAGCATTTATGTACAGTTTATATTTAATAAAGTACACTGGAATGATTTCGCCCACATTTTGCGTTTACTCCCACGGAAAACGTGATATTCTCAACCTTGATGTGTAGACAGTCAAACGACTCAGTTGAAAATAAAATAAACGTAAACAAAGCCATCTTTGGCGATACCTGAGGAATTACAAATCGAAAAGTTCAAACCTTAAACTTATACCGTTCCCTCAATTAACGCTTATACCTATATGTATCTTGGAAATAGCATCACCCAAAGTGACATACAGAAAACGAGCCTACACTTTTACCATGAAATCGTTTTCATTATCAAGGGCGAACGTGGGTTCGTCAACAAACAGTGAACCTCTTAATAAAATTATGAGAAAATGAATGTGCGCTCATTAATTGCTTGAATAATTATTAATTTCGTATGACTCATAGGTGTAACAAATTAATAATAGAATGAAGGTCGTCGAGGCCTATTGTATGGTTAATAAAAATTTACATAAATAACCGTTTATGTGCATATTTACGTTACGTAAATTTAATTCAGGCCCATGCAAAGAAAAACAAGCAAATAATCATTGTCATGTTTAAAAGTGCCATTTAAATTCGGTTACGCGTAAGTCATTCGGTTATGTAACGATTAAACCAAGGACATTTTTGTTTTTGTTAGAAACACAAGGAAGTCCGGAAACAAAAATTACAGTTATAATTGGACAATTACGTGCGAGTCCCAATTAATTTTTAAATATTCCATTTTAAGAGATGGCTTACACCTGACTGAACAGACAGCTCTCCTTCTGTGTTAATATCCAGTTATTAATTAATAAAGAACTCTGAACTTCGCTTCCAGCACATTTTCGACTCATAAATACGTAAGTATCAATTATGTCGAGAGTAAAATGTGGAAAGAGGACATATACATAATTATAAAGTGGCGTATCTATAATTTATTATTCTATAGTAATACCAGGCCGAAAAATTCAACCATTTTCAAATTGTTTCAGAATACAATTAAGTAGTGTTTTGGAAATTTTACAAATAGAAATATTTATATTGTGATATGACTATTTCTTTTTTATCAGGTAACGAATTAGAATGCCAATACATAAAACATTTGCTAATTTTTCAGGGCAAGAATATCCTTAGATTCTTTCGTTCTGCCAAGACCTTTTCGAAGCGGTAAACATCATTTTTTGCGTTTTTAGGGTAAAAATGGCAATTTTCTCTTTAATTATAATAATTTCTCTGAATTTTCTATGGTAAAAGTTTGGGAATTCTTAAGCTTTTCGTACTAGGAATATAAAAATAAGTTTTCAGGTTTTTCAGGGATAAAAACTTTGAACCTCCTTAAAACAATAGGAAAGTAGTTTCTTTTATGGTCTTCAACAAGAAAACAGGCTTCGAATTTTTTTGATTTTAGGTAGGTAATATAAGAGAATTTCTCAAACTTTTTCAAGACAAACATTTTCAAATTTCTTTATCTTCTAGTTGTTCTGGAAGATAATTGGAAAATATTTTTCAAATTCTTTCAATATTCGGAAATTTACTTAAATTTTAAGAGAAAATCAAAAATAATTAGATTTTTATAGTTTTTCAAGAGAAAATACCTTAGAATGGTGTAGATCATAGGAAAGAATGACGATTTTTTAAACCTTCCGAAGGATAACATTTTGCGATATGAAAATAGTTCTTCTCTTCTTTTCCTAGCCTAGCCGTTGCTTGATTTTAATTCACATGTAGCAAACGAGGATTTCACACCTTTCCAGCAAAATTTTTATACTTTTCTTAAAGAAAACGGAAAATATTTATTTGTTTTACTTGTTCAAACCGACCAGAATTGGATTATCTTTGGTTTTTGAACATTAGATAAAAAATACAATTTCGGACATTTCAGGGCGAAAATATTTAAATTTCGTAAATCTTTAATAACAATAAAACTTTGATTTCTTTTACTTTTTCGGGGAAAACGGTTATAAAATGTATGTATTTTCTTACTGACTGAAATAAATATTATTATTATTATTAATACTATAAGAAAATAACAATTTTTCAGAGCTGAAATTTGGGAATTTTTTGAAAACTTAAAAGACAGAAAAAAATTCTTTGTTTTTCAGTGGAAAAAGGTGTAAAATTTCTTTAATTTTGAATCATAAGGAATGATAATTTTCAGTCCTTTTTAGGCCACAAATTTTTAAAATACATAATTCATTCTATTTTTTCAGGGTAAAATATTTGGAAATCTTTTTGATTTTGAATACAGGAAAAAATATGAACTTTTCTTAGTTTCTCAGACCAAAAAGTTTTGAAATTTATTTAAATCTTGGAAGATAATAAAAAAGGCCGAGTAATTTATGTATTTTTATAGTACAGAAAGACAATATCCTTTCTTCTGATTACTATAACGCCAGGTGATAGAGGTGTTCCTTTGGTTCTCAAATGAAGGTAGGAATTTAATATATTTTAAAGATCTTCCAAAGCAATTTTCATTAATTTCGAAAGAGCCCAATTAAGTTGGCAAAACAGCGACCAAAGATCTGAATTTGAATACGAAAATAAATTACTTTCTACCACAAAAAGTTTTGGAATTTTATAACAATAAGTAGTTAGAAAATAGTCAGTCAGTTTCTCCGTTTTTCTATCAAAAATTTCCTTGATTCTGAATAAGCACAAGAAGATGACAATTTTCAATTTCTTTTAGGCAACATATTTTGAAAAACCCTTCTCCGACTTTTATGGGCATAATGTTTGGAAATCTTGATTGATTTTGGATACAGGACGAAAATATTAACTTTTCTTAGTTTTTTAGACTAAAAAAATTTGCGATTAATTTAAACCTCAGAAGATAATAAAAAAAATCATGTCAAAAGCTTGGCAATTTCTGTATTTTTATATTACACAACGAAAATGTCTTTTCTTCTGATTATTATAATTTCTTTGGTTTTAAATCATACGAGGAGAAGAAGTGTTTTGCATTTGCAGGCATATTCAAGACGAAATTTTGAAAGAAAAAAATCTTTCTCTTCCAATGTGTAATGCAAAAGGCGTTTGAAGAATTGTTTTGGTTTTCGATCAGAGGAAGAAGAATTCTTTAGTTACGGGTTGACTGGCTATAAGATTTGCCAAGGCAAAAGCTTTTCTTTGACATTTTAATGAAGATAGGATATATTTTGAGGATTTTCCAAAGCAAACATGTTGAAATTTTCATTAACTTCGAAAGAGCCAATATACGAGTAGCAAACGAGAGACCAAAGAGATCTGAATTTTAATAAAAAAATAAGTGACTTTCTACAGCAAAAGCTTTTAAATTTTGTTATTTTATAAAAACAGTAAGACAACGGTAAGAAAATAATCATGTTTCTGAGTTTCAAGGCTCATATATTAAATTTGCCTTTTATTTTTAGGGAGAAATAAGAAAATAATAGTATCGGTTTTTCTAAAGTAAAAATTTCTTTTTTGATTCTTTAATGATACCGCTTCAACAAAATACCTTTGCAATTTCCTTTCTTTAGTTGTTCTTAGACAAATTATTGGATTGCAGTCTTAAACGACAAAAATCAATTTATTACTTTGATACAATTTTTTAAATGTAAATCGTTTTTCTTAATTCCTTAATTAAATCTTTCTTGGGAAGAGGTAATTTTTTCTTTGAGATCTTAGTTGCAGTGCATAGCTCAACTTTACTATTTCTGTAATTCTGTTGAAATTACCAAACAAGTACATTCGTACAGAATTAAAAATAATAACAATTTAAAGTAGGTAATTTCAATTAACCCCGCATTGGTAAATAATTACAAATAGGAATGGAAATCCAAAAAACGTGTTACAATCAACAAAGGTCTGCAAAGTAAACAATAATTTTAGTAAGAGTCATATTCACGATTCACGATCGTGAACTAATACATTCGCACAAAAACAGGTCTGAGAAACCGTAATTATCCTAGCCTTTCATTAAAAGGGCATTTGATATCCTCATTATAAGCGCATTGCAACACCTCGAGTCACGCTCACTGGGCTTTATTCCCGTTTTTGAAATACAAGATGCAAAATAGTTCTGCTTTATTGGTCACGTGGTTCAGGCAGGTGTTTCTTTACTCAAATGAACAAATTCACGGTAAGAACTTCTGATGTCGGTGAATTACACAAAGCGAGCTAATTTCTAATTGTAACTCCGGTTGTTAAAACTACTTGCAACGTAAAGGTACCCATGCTCTATACGACGTTAACATGCTACTTAATTAAAATTCCTGCGAATATCTACGAGGAAAGTTAGAGCTTCTATTTTAATTTCTTGCGAACTTGGGAGCAAGAGCGATGGTTCAACATGAGTCAAGATCTTTATATCAAGAGTTTCACGGGTGTTTTCTTAATTAAATTTTTGTAAGAACGTAATGAAACTGGTTTAATTAGTTTTACCTTTATTAGTTGTCGAACGCCCTTGAATGAATAACCTCAAGATTGCTCACCTGAAACAAAGAAAATACCATAAAAATTATTGTTACGGAATTATTTTTCAATTAATAATAAAGAGAAATGAAGAAACTTGAAGTGCTTATCTGTGTAATCGCTGAATTACAATCAATTTGCATTGTACATTCAAAAAACAAACCTTTCAACGGTTAACATTTAATAAAAATACTTAGATAATAATGCAACTATCTTTTGAATTATTAATTAGTTTTTAGAAATAATAAGTTATTACAGGTTTAACAACCTTATTTTGCAATAGTTGAACTCCTGCAGTGATCAACTATTCAAGAGTTGTCTTAGTAACCGCAGCTCGTTAAAGAAAAGGTTATTGCGGGGCAGTTTACTGTCGTTTCTGGGTTCTTTAAGATCTAAATCCGAGTTGAATCTAGGCATACCTATAAAGTCCGTGTAACATTTATCTAATTACGGAATCTACAAAATGCATTGAATCAGTCGAGAACATCCGACACCTGTAAGGAGATAAGGTGAGCGCACGTGAAGAAGGGGCAGGTAGATCAACGTGAGGAAGTTTGCGTGTGGTCAGTGCCCTCCATGCCTCGATCTGTCAACAACTTGTGACTGAACTCTAAAGTCATATTTGGTATCTGACCACCGGCTTTGATTTTATTACAAAACGTATCTAATTCAACTCCTATTAGATTTATCGAGAGGTACTTTTATAGACTAACAATTTAATTATCTGGATTAAGGATGACGCCAATTAAAAAGGTACTAATGACGACCATCAAACCATGATGGTATTGCTTAACAGGATCGAAACATTTAGAATTTATTGAAATTGCCAGTGCTATATTTATAATAATGGAACAACGACCCGGTACAAAACTTGATCGAAGAAGCCTAAATCGATAATTGAAAACATAAATGCGTAGTTTTAATCTAACTCGACTACGTCAGGCTATAATTATCGGAACCATCTTAGGTCATTTCAGGTAGTTTTAGGTGTTAAGATTAAGGAAACTGCTTGGGCTTCCTATAAGGAACAAAACTATTCCATTAAGTATACAGTATTTTCCACTAATCAACTCAAAGATTTTCGATAACTATTAATATTTAAAAGCCCACTTTGTAAATAAATGAACGAAAGATTAAAACAATCAACTGCCGAAAACCTCAAATAAGAGTAGTTTGGTAACACAGAAGCCCAAAATTACGCCTTACATTTACATAAACAAAGGATGATTTCCATTGCAAAACCAAACAGATTAAGAAAATCTAAATCCAGCGTAGGTAATGTGGGAAATGAAACAGAAATGACAACCCACAACAACAAGGAGTTTCCGTCAAGGAAAGGTCTAAGGTAAATTTAACGTACCTACTTCCCTCAAACCCACAATTCTAGGAGATATATATGTAATGCATGTCAAATGACGCAATGCAAATTGTAATTCCACGAACCTGGTTGCTGAAACGCCACTAAGCAATACGATACTAATCTACTTAAACTGCTGCATGTATATCACATTAATATGCGGTTATCTACGTACTTTGTAATAAAACGACTTTGTTGTTCGAGTTTAACTGGTTAATTAATTTAGTAAATTAAGAAGTTAAGCCAAGGTTTAAATAATTGTGAAAATTGTTAAATTTTGTTGATATTTCTGAGGTAACAAATAATTTGTTAATTAAGGCTTGTTTGTTGTTTCTGACTAACCACACTGCGGCCTAAAAAGGCTTTTTGTGCAGGGATTACCTGAACTATAAATCCTTAAATCTAAGAGTACCTATGCTAAAAAGATGCATTGGGAAGACCCCCGCTCCAAGCGGGAACACCACTCGGCCATCGAGGTCGGCCTTAATTATGGTTTAGTAGACAACTCCAATTTTTTTTTAATTTCTAGCTACTTTTACGACAATCTAAAAAGAGTCAAGTTTAGCAAGAAGCCTAAGATTTGCCAAAATTAATAAAATTATTTTACAGTACAGGCTATATTCTAAAATTGTTATCACCTTTCGGAACGGCTTCATTAAATTGTTTGTGATTAAGTTTTCTAAGGAATTTTATTATTTCTAATGAAAATATTTTTTTTCATAAAATTTCATTGTTCCAAGTAATTCAATATATGTAATTCATTAAGTACTCTACTCTACTCTTTTCCTTGAAGTAAAAGATTTTTTTTAATTTTCTAATTACCAAATTTATACACCGCAAAGTTCGTTCTCGACGTTCTTTCAGTGGCGTAGTGGGGGGGTGTTCAGGGTGTTCGAAAGACACGGGCCTGCAGGTCTAGGGGGCCCGGCGGCCAGCCCCCTGTAATATGTTACTGGAATACTGCAACATAATGCTGTTTCCTATTTCTTTATAGATCAATAGTGCAAACAAAAGATCGTCGACCGAACGCTAACGAATATAGGAATATACATATTCTTCTCTGGCGCCGCGGCACTAATTGTTTTGACTAAGTCGCAGCGAATTTAGATAAAAATGCAAAACGATACATTATTTATTATTTTCACACGTGCATAGCTCTGAAATTTACTTTTTCGTTTTTGGTCCTTTCATTTGACTCAGTTTACTTGCCGAGTTCAGTGTTCAGTGTCAGTAGGAAGTTGGTGCTGGAAGTTGGAACGCGATTGAGATATGCTAAGACGACGCCGACGCCATTATTTCGCACCTTGTATGCAAAAATAAAAGTAGTCAAATGATATTGTTGGTGGTATTATTATTATTAAGGGTTTTATTGTTATTATTTTGACAGCAAAGACAACCAGGATGGCGCAGTGGTAAGAGCGTCAGGCAAGCGTTGCGCTAGTCCCCGGTTCGAATCTCGCTGGATGCAAGACTTCCCGGAGATCGGTATCGAGCCCTGGTGACCATTCGTCGATGGGCACCTAATTAACGACGCTCTCCTCCGAATACAGGCCTAAGAGGTAGAGTAACAAGGTCTCACACATACATATACATTACAATCTACACATGGTGCAGTATGTAGATATAAACGGCGCACCAACCATGTAACTCGCAGAGACGATTCGGGTTGTGCATTGCATCCGTTAAAACCACATACGCTAACGCATCAGCAAAAAGTCAGATGCCATCAGGCCTGAAAGTGCTGTACATACATACAAAGACAAGGGCCCGCGGGTAGTTTGAGATACGGGCCAGCTCAAGCCTCACTACGCCACTGCGTTCTTTGTACCCAAATTTATTAAATACACCTTGCTCTTTAACTATAACGCTACCTCATACGCTTTCTGTAATGTTCGTAATTTGACTTTTTTTACTTCCTTAAGAAATCTTAGAACAATCAGTCAATCATTGACCACACTCCGAATTTGAATACTTGATAAGAATAGCTAGTTTCGTAGGTCTGTTGGACGTTTCCTCTTTAGTCTTCTGTGTACTGTAATTTCATTTACTAGTTGACTAACCTCCTCGTTTTGATGTCCTGGAAGATTTAAAAGTAATTAGTACTGAACTTTGGATATCTTCTTCAACTTAGGAATGGCTAAATCATCGTGGATAGTTTAATTGCTGCTCACAAACTAAAGCGCATTTAGGATCATACATACATAGAATTTTGGACTGTAGTTGTTGAATAATTTTTCAATTTGATGGCTTGGTGCAACCTCATAGTTTTATCCCAGGCGTCCATATCGGAACAACGCATTTATACAGGAGCATTTTGTTTTCTGTTTTCAGTTTAGAGTTTCGAGCAAGTAACTAGTTCATCTGACGAATCTTGTTGTTGATGTGATTCTTTTTGCATGCTATGTAGGACTTCCATGTAAGCTCCAGTATTAGATTAGACCTTAGCATTTTACTTAATTTTAGACAGGTAATAGAGTATTATTGACTGAGACATTTGGGCAGTGAGTATGTCTAATTTTGAAGTTTACTTGTGTTTATTTGGTGGTATTTACTCTTATTTTCCAGGAATTGAGTCATTCTGAGGATGTCCAAGTGGGTTTGCAGATAATTAGCGGCTAGTTGGAGATCATTATCCGTTGACAATAACGCATTGTCGTCCGCATAATTATGTAGCTATAGTAGTTGTTGTTTTAATAGTTTCCTTCAACGAACTGGACTGTATGAAATTGTAATTGTAATACTGGTTATTTTAATTAATTCACTGTTGGGTTTTTAAATGATCCAATGGTAATTAAAAGCACTGATATTAACTATAACCAAAATCAACAAGATATTGAATAACAACCACGTGTTTAGCTGCAGATGGTAAATGTAGAGACCAGTAAGAACAGAAGAGAAGAAAAGAGCTTAGAAAAGAGTAATCGAGAAGAGCTGTTGGTCGAGCAAATAAATATTCATTACATTACATTGCCAATCCATACATTTTTTAGAACTCCTTTTTAAATATCTATACTTTTTGTCCAAAGCACAAACAAACTAAACATTCTAAATATTGCCAAATAGATGGACATGTTATCTTTTTAAAAATTTAAATTATAATGTTGGTTCCATCATTTCGTCTCCTCGACTTATTTGGCACAATTCTTCAGAGTTGGGGACCACGTCATAAAATTTTGATGAGGACAGAAGGTTCAAAATGTGTTCTCAATCAGTAAATAAATATACACGAATGGCATTTAAAATAAATGAAAGAAATAATATATTTAAATTCTAAAATACTATTTCATAATTTTTTCATTTCTATGGTTTTTCCTACAAAACGTGGAACAAGGCCCAGTAAAAATTTTAATAAATATTGTAAACAATAGGTGTCTTATTTAACTAACAGTTCTATGAAATTTATACAAAACACCCTTAGAAGCAGCAAAAAAAATTACAAATATAGTCTGCTGCGAATATTCAGGATTCACATAAATTTTGAAAGATCTTACGCAACAAAAGCTACAAACGTTTTAATATAATTTACTGATATAATTTCTCAAACAGCAAATGATAATTGTTAGGGTAATCCATTGCCAAGAGATTTAAATCAATGCAATCTACTTAAAAGGGACATTTCCATTTGTTAAACATGTTAAAATTGTTTGTACGAGTATAAACGCAACGATTTTCTATAACTACAAACTTTTTAATTGACAAAAATGAAATTCTAAGATGTTTGGCTTTCCAACCAACATGTAAATAATACTTAATATATTTATTAAGCGCGATCTGTATTAAAAAATCTTACTAACAGACCACAATAATTAAATGATAAAATCCCAGTGAAGCATGTGCCCTCCAGAGAACATCTAAAAAATTCAACACCATAAACGAATAACAGGATGCAAATCAAAGAGGCACACATTAAAACATAATAAACGAATGAATATAAATTAACCAAAGTACTAACTTCTAAGAAGAAGTGGGAAAACAATAAACGTTTTAACTGATTAGATTACGCCTTCACATCGGCATTACACTAACCGGTGCATATTAATAGCAACAGTAGCGTACACACGGGGGGGGGATAAAGGGGATATATCCCCCCCATGATCTCTGTCACATTGTTGTAAGTATGCAGTCCGATAGTCTTTCCACATGTGCACAGGCTGCTTTTTGTTTTTTATTTACAATCTGTTACATAAAAACAATAAGTAAATGTTGTGACTTTTTGGATCTAACCTACATATAGACTTGCCTAGAACAATCCAGTGATAGTTCCCCTTTTTATAAAATTATCTAACTAATTGTGTAATTTATAACCTAACAAATTTTGTTCACTGCCTGTTAGTACAGCGCGCCGAAGCAAACATGAGAGTCGGAAAATATGCGAAGTACAAGAATTTTATTTAAAATATTTTAAGCGGCAAGATATTAAACCAATCACACAAGAGAATACTAGTTCGGTACATTCACAATCAAAATTACGTGTTGTCAAATTTGTATCGTACTTGACAGCTGCATTTCTATTTCATAATAATTCGTTTTACAATCATAATAATTCGTTTTACAATACACCATTCCATATTTTCTCAAATTATCAATCATTTATTTTAACTCCACGATCTTATTTTCTTATACAGTTAGAACTGCCGCCGAAATCCTTTTTAACCTAATGTACGCTGAAAACGACTGCAGCGCTCGCCACGCCTCCTCAGCTCTCTTGTTTGCTTCGGCCAGCTGTAGGTACCGCTACTCCTGGGAGGCATTTTTCTTCTTTGAAACGAATAAAAACCTATTTAAGAAATTCAACATCCCAAGGAAACCCTTTTTCAACCCTTTAAAATAATAAGTTTCACTTACAACATTGATACAGTTTCAAAATCGGCTAAATGGACTTTCAATGATGTAAATACATCGTGAACAGGCAGTATCTTTAGATCACGTTACAGGTGAAGGATGATTTGTCAAAAAAACCTACAACTATTGACCTCATATGTACTTTAAGCCTTTTGTAACTTGTAAGGGTCCTATGTTTTTAACGCAATAGAATGTTATAAACACCTGTTGTTTGTTTCATTTCAGGCACCTAAAACGATTTTGATTTTTTTGTTATACTACTATAATAATTTATTAATAATTTTATTATAAATTATCTGCTGATAAAAAACTAATTTGTGTTACACGAAAGAAAATTGGAAATAAATTTCGTATCCCCCCCATGAACGTTCTCTGCGTACGCCACTGAATAGCAAATTAAAGAAATCCGTTCCTATGCCTACTCTCGATTATGCGTTATATAACAAAAACAGCCTCCGATTATAAATTTGCCATCCTTATTGTTTATAAATATCAGCTGAAAACCAGAAAACTTCTTAATTAACGTCTTAATTTGAATATGGATGGATTATGCAAATTATAACAGCGAAAGTATACCGAAAAGTTTCTTATAAGGAATTCATAGCTTTAATCGAAAATTATAAAATGAGACACCCACGTTAAGTTTAATGACCGAAAATTATGGATTCCATGCGTGTGGCGGCTTCTCTGCAACGTAACCTTGACTAAAAGTAAAATTGAGATGAATCATATACATTTGGCTAACAAAAAATTGATTTCTGGGAAATAAGTAAGTAACAACTACTGGCTTCCGTACTTTGTGATGACTCTATTTTTGTAAGTTGGTTCACAGTTCGTTCATTAAACTTATTAGGAAATGTGCTGGGAATTATTTTGTACAAATAGGTTGAGTACGTCGATTTTCAGGTAACCATAAAGAGTTCATCTTAAGTGTGGCTTAATTAGATCTTGTCCGAATGAAAACCAGTTTAAAAGCATTTTTACTGTGGCAGGATGTAAGTAAGTGAAAATAGGTATTTTGCAGCTGTTAAATTCACTCCTTTAAAGAGTGTACCCGCATAAGTTACTTCTATAATCATGCAAAACTAAAAATAAAGTCGTTTCTTTAGCTAAAACATCTCTATCCTGACAGTTGCAACAATAACGATGGGCACAGTCGCACAGTGGGTGGTGAAGATGCAAGCAAGGACGTTTGCTTTACTGTTAATGCTATATTTATTACAACATTTAACTAGCGATTCGTTCATTTGAGCTAATTACTTAATTATGTGTTACTTGACGTGCAATATTATCTGTTTGATGGCTTCGCTCGTTAAGAAATTTGCAATAAAAGCTAAAAGGAGCATTTATATTGCCCTCGATACTTATTACTTGTTTTTGCATGGCAAACCTTGTGAAATGTAAATGTATGAATAGTATGAAGATGAACCATTCGGTTATACCACAAAAAATTTAAACACTCGGCCAGAAAAATTAAACAACATTAGAATGGTAACTTCGATGTACTTAAAAACACTCATAAAGTACAAAACGAAACGAAGAAGATTTAAATAAAACTTGAAACTTTTTAACTAATGGGAACACGAGAAAATTACCCTTTACCCTTGCTTGACCCACTTACATCCAACAAATTTCCAATAACTTCACATCCAACCATTTGAAAAATTAATGAACTTTGGGATTTAGCCCAAATCTGCTTCCTGATACCGTTTAAAAAATTCTTAATTGCAAAATCATCGAGGCTTTAATACTTCTGCAAACATTTTCTTTCCGCACATTAACTTGCAACACACACAGTTATCCTCAACTCTATTCATATCCAAATCATTCCATTAAGGTGCATTAATTATAAACACGCTGAATAACTTACAAAGCCATAATCGATTGTTTGATACGGATCTTAACTGGCGTGTTGAAAGAAATCCGTTAATCTGAATAAATATCTGAATCTGATGAATATTATTAAGCCGAGTAATTAGATTTAATGTTATTATGGAAATGTTTTAAATACATTTTCATAGATAATTAATAAACTGCACATTTAACAGTAGCGTTTAAGTTCTTTTTAATTATGCTACTGTTATTTATGCAAATCAAGATGGTTTTAAGAAATTATAATACGAAAATACAGTAATTTAAGTCAAGGGGATTAAGTGGAAAGAAGGGAAAATCTTGAGAAAGAGATAACAAAACATTTAGTTCGCAGGAACAGTAAAAATCCTGAAAGTGTTATACTACAATTTTTGGGCGAAACACAATAATTAAATAAAACGTTGGAAATAAATACCTTGTACCTCTGAGAGAATTATCACTTAAACTTAGAAACATTTTCGATAATTCTGCTTAAGTGTTCCATTTTACAACGAGGAAGTAATACGAACAGTTTGCAGGGGCTCCGTTTTGCTGAACTCCGGTTACCTGTTTCAACTCTATTTTCAACAAGTTAATTTTTCAGTAAGGAAATCAACATTTACTATCAGTAATAAAGAATAAATAAAAAGTCCTGTAAGGTTCATAAGAGGTTTTCACTTTCAAAACGTTTGCACTTCACTGGCGCTATTTACAAGTATTTATTTCAATTGATTTCTTCATCTACTTTGTCAAATAAATGATAACTAAACGTAAAAAGTAAAAAATACAAATATCCTTTTGTTCTCCGATGTCCTTGACTGCGGTCAGAAAGGAAAACACTTAAAATTAACAATTGTATTTTAATAACTGAAATGCAAAAGAATTCTATTCTTCCAGTTCAAGTTTCCGGTATATGAATGAAGAATGAGTCACCGACATAAAAAGACAACCGAAACAACGGCTTTAACATCCGGAACACAGAACGAAAGAATGTTGAAACTAAGTAACTCACCCGACATCGGCGAACTGTGCTTATTCAGGCAATAAATCGCCATTTCATGCGGCACACAGCTTTTTCATTTTTATACAAACCTTCGCAGGGTAAATATTAAAAAAAGTTATTGACTTCGTATAAGATATACTGTACTCATGCAACATGCAGTTTTTCTGGTTTGATTAAAAATTTAACTACTTTTGAAACATTTTGAATAAGCTTGGAATAATTTTTAAAAATCCCCCAAGAAGCGAACCTTTAAAAATGTCAACAACTTTGACATCTTGGCATTTTGAAAAATTTAAAATTCTTGGTAATGTAGCCAGAATTTCAAACATTTTTCACAAGAAAACTAATTATTCTAAACAAAAACCCTCATTCTTAACATGTTAACAAATTTTTTTCTCTTTCAATAAAAAAATTATATATTTCTCAGATTTAATATTGTAGCGCTCCAGTAAATCACTTTATTACATAATAGCCCTGACCTTTCTGTAATCCCACATAAGAAATACGGTAGGTAAAGCGATATCCCCAAGATAATCCATTTGCGGAATTATCTACACCTTAGCCTTGCCTCGAGGAAATCCCACTCCTTAAATTGGTTTAAAATTACTGTTTTGAATGATATACCTCACAGGAAAGGTGTTGATAATTTTTAAACTGCAACACTTTACTGGATTAATGCATGCACTTTTGCATTCGATACGGATAGCGGCAACCTTTGCAATTCAGATATCAAGATATCAAACGTTAGGTAATCAATTTTTTAAGGGCGCAACGGCATTGTTAGTTGGGTACTTCTCATGTTATAAATATTTAATACGCGAACAATTGCATCCAAATAAATTTATTACTGTTATTACGAAAAGATTCCGGGTTAAACAAATTTCAGTTTGGAAAATTAATAAATTACACACAAGGCTATTTTTGATTTACAACATATTGTGATAACATTCTTCCGGATGAAATCAGCAAGCAGTAGGGTAATTTCATTATATTGTTGTACAATAAAATTAACATGCAGATAACAACAAATTTAAAATGTATTACTTGCTATTAACATACTATAAACGTCACCTCAATAACCTTAAAATAAATCATTGCAAAAAAGTATTTACGCATTGAAAACCAACCTTGGTTTCGATAATAACTCCTGTTATTACCACTACTTTCTAACTTTATACATTGTAATGGCTCATCAATGTGATGTGACAAGATAAAGAAAATAAGACGTTGCAACACAGTAAGCAAAGATGCAAGCCTATTTATTTACAGATAAAAATCTAATATTGGTTTATGACAAATATGGAGTTGAATTAAACGCCAACGTAAGTATTTCCAAGCCAAATTTTTGAAGGACAAAAAAGGTTACTCACTACACGTGCAATGAAACGAACGCACAAGACGAAAAGATGACAAGTTCGTCAGCACAATAGGATTTTAACCTGATGTACTTGAAATTCTCGAGAAAATAAACAAAGTAAGCTTTTTCGTTAAGTCTAATGCGTGGTGGCACGTTGATACAAAAAACAAGAAATACAAATATATATTTCAGTATTTTGGTGTTACATAAGTCAGTATTATGTAATATAACTACCAAAATAACTCGACGGTTTGATATATGAATTAATTAAAGATTTACATATGTAAAAAGCTCTTTCACCTCCAACCTACGTGAGTTGGATAATGTTTATAAAATATGCCTTTGATTTTACTTCTGTTTTAAGAAATTCTTTGTCGAGTGTCTGACACAAATTTTAAAGTAAGAATCAAAGCACCTTAAGGAATTGTTATTTTTATTGTAAATTACTATATTTTACATGCAAATCCTGTTATGCTGGAGGCCTGGAACATTAATTAATTCTTTCTTTATCTTTCCTCTTCATATTCATGGGTGTCGGGGTTTCTTGTTCATTCATGTTTTACAGAACTTTCTTTCGACTTCTTCCTTTCTTCTGTATGTTCTTTTACCTGGTTCCATGTTTTTCCCTTCCTTTTTACGATTTTTGCAATCGCCTGATTCCAGGTTTCCTTTGGTCTTCCTATTTTTTACTTTCCATTTAGTATTGGTTCCCATACTTTCTTGGCTTGTTTTTCCTTGTCAATTCGGCATATGTGCTCAAACCATCTCAACTGTCCTTCGTCTATTTTCTTTTACATTGGTAATACGTTGGGTCTATCTCTTATTCCTTCATTTCTAACCCTATCAAGTCCTGAAGCACTGAAGCTTGAACCTTTGATTTATTTCTTTTGTTCCTAGCCCAGGATTCACTTCCCTACGATAGTATTGGGGTGTATACAGTTCTCTATACCGACAGTTATGTTTTCATGGACGTCTCCTTATTTATGGACGTTTTCTTTATTGCACTAAACATGCTGGGTACTAATTTTATGTTCTCAATATCTATTTCTACGTTATCTTTACTATTTACTGTCTCGTATTATAGAACCCAAAGTTAAAACTTTCCACCGTTCCGGTTTTTCTCCATTCACAAGTACGTTTATTGTTTTCCTCTGCTCTCCTCTCTATTTCTTTGGTTTTCTCTTTATTTATTTTCAATCTTCTCTTGTCTAGTGCTTTCCATATTTTCATTCATATCCTTTTCTGTGCTTCCAAAGTGTCTGCGAAACATTCAGTTATTTCTACTTTCTTCATGTGCCAGTATCCTACGGTTATTCCCTTTGTGTTCTCCCTTGTTTCTTTAATTTTATTATATCATCATGGCCTGCAGATTTCTCCATTTTCAATTTGCAAATAGCTTCATTTAGTTATTCGGCTGTTGTACTTTCCATTTCTGTTTCCTTCTGGGTCGTATTAAAATTTCCATCGTTTATCTGGTTATTGTATTGCTTCTTCTATTTCTAAAAGGTCTTAGTAGTAGTATTCTTTCCATTTATTCATTATTTCTTCGTTTTCTGTAATTATTCCTCCATTCTTGTTTTTAATATGCATACTTTGTTCTGTCTCATTCTTCATTTTCCTTAAGTTTTTAAGTACTTTGAAGAACATTTTTTGGTTATCTCTACTGTCTTCCTCTAGTTTGTTTCCGACCTCCTTCCATGTTTCGTTTTTAGCTTTTTGTACCTTTGCTTTCGCTATTTTCCTATGTTTCTTATATTCTTCGTAGCTCCGTTCTGTCTTTGTTTGTAAGTATGTCTTCCATAACTTTTTCTTTTTGGCCACTTCATTTTCTACCGTTAGTATATAATCTATTGATTTTTCTTTCGTTTCCACTACTAAATTTTATATTCGCAAACACCATATTTGTTAGTAAGCACAAATCTAAATAGTAATCTTCCATTGTCGTTTATTTTATTTTCTCCATACATTACATTTTCATATAATTCTATCTTATTCCCTACTCTACCATTGAAGTCGCCTTGTATAATTGTATAATTACTTGTTTATTAATCTCATCTATCACTGCTTGCAATTCTTTTCAGAATTTGTTCTCTTTGTTTTCATTTGGTGCATCCATGTACAGTCACCAGCGTGACTTTTTCCTTTCGTTTCTCTTCCATCACCATGGTCATAATTCTTTTTCATACGTATTTTGTTTCCTTTATTTAATTTTTCCTTATATTTCATATGATTATTCCTACTCCAGCTGATGCATTCCTTGTTATTCTATTCCACTATAGCTCAATACATTTTTGTTTACTATTTTACTTCCATGACTAAATTCTTATTAGGATAAAACTATTGACAGGTAAATTTGTACGAGTAATTACAAGTTATAGATATTTTCGAAATTATTTTAGTAATAATAGACGAATGATAATTCATATTGATTGGTCAGAAATTCATTCCAGTTACTAGACGGGCTTGGAATCAGTCACTTCAGATATTTTTACTCTCCTATTATTTAAGGGTTTATCTTTTGTTGTTAAAAATAAATAAAAATTAGTATTACGATCGACAGATTGGCAGAATGCGAAAATGTTTAGGACTAGACGAACAACTCTGAATGAAGTATGTGAACCAAAATAGGTAAATGTTTTATCTATTGTGCCACACTTACACTCCGAAAAATTATCAATAAAGTTCATTTATTTTGCTTCATTTACAAGTATTTATCTATTGTGCTATCATCATTATATAGGCGAATGTGCTCATCAATAAAATTCAGAACAAATTATTCTTTTGGGATACACATTGCGCTTAAGAAAAGTGTGGAAATGCTTCGCAGTTAAAACTGATTTAACATTTTTAATTTGTTTCCCCTTTATTCTATCCACCTTTTTAGTTAAAGCTAAGGGATTGTTCAACAACCAATGAACACTATGTATCTCTGCTATTTTCCAGACTTTGTTTTGCTTTAAAGAATATTTTAAATCAACAGTCAATGTGCATATTTCAATTCAAATGATCAAAGTCCTTTACGAAATGATGCCTACTTCGGTTGTTCTGAATCACGAGTAAAAGTATAAAAGTTCAGGAAGTTATCAACTTGAAAGTCGAAAAATTTATTTACTTTACTTAAGCTTAAACAAATCGTAATGATACAAAACCAAAAGATAAAACAGTAACAAACAGTTAATATATTCTCTATTATAAAATTTTAAAACCGGCGTTCAACTGAAAAGAACGCCCCATAGTTTGTGTTGTTGGACTGCGAAAAATATCTTTTAGTTCGCTATGCAAGAAATACATTCAAATTTCATTTCAATTTTCATTATATCAAAGCACCCAACGGTTATAAAAACAAGGCCTTCAGAATATAAAGCAATCAAGCCCCGCGGAGCTTTGTATAAAGATACCTTGATAAGTACTTCAAGCAGGATATATTTCCTTCAAGAAAACACAAATCTGTTTGCTTTAGATGGAGTGAACAAACAGCAAAAGTATGAGGGCTGTCGTCGCAAAAGCGGAATTAGTGTCGCGATGCTTTTTCAAACGACGTATTTATAGCACCTCATGTTGAAAAACTACCGTGACAGACATAATGAAAAATGCATAAGCTTCCGACACACGCACTTCTTGTTTTTTTCTTTATGTACGTAATATGTTACGGAAGGATAATTGCGACCCGCACTGTTTAAAGTGATGTACTACACCCTAACAATGCGAGAACTTACACAGGTCGTTAAATTTATACAACAGTTTTCTAAGATTTGATTTAGGTGTTTAGGTATTGCGGCATGTTTAATTTGAGGTTTAATGCTCTGCAATGTTGGTACTAATTTATGATGATATAAAATTGCAGTAAAAATGGTTCTTGCTTATTAGCGCAACCACATGCGACCAAATGGTATAGAACTAATTGTCAGTATAACTGGACCCTCCTTTTCGTTTTTCGAGAGGATAATACCCTGCACTTGAGATCGTTATTTATCCTTGTTAAGTAACTAATTGCCTGTTCAGGGGAAATTAGTGTTAGTTTATTGTTTCATTATAAAAATTTCCCAAAAGAATACGTTTAACTACTTACAATCACGGCAAGTTTCGCCGATTTCAAAGGATTAACGGTTCCCTACATATTTCAAATTTCAGCTACGTGGTTCACGGAAAATTTCAAAACTATATAATTTTAATGTTTTTTTAAGGTTTTTAACATTTTCAGATCAATTAAACTAGACTTTTTTCAGGTTTACCAAATGTTTTTAGGATTCAACTAAACATGGAACCTTTCGGGATAGTAAAACTGAGGATTTCCAAATATTAGGATTCTCGATCAATTTCTTGTTTAATTATTATTTTAATTCCCTGATTATTCACGAGGGCAAATAAACAAAAAAAAATCAGATTTTGTAACATCAGTTTAACTTTATGTCGGTCTAAATGACTACTTACATAAATTCAAAACTTTTATTGACTGTTTGCAACATCCTAATTTTTTCAGAATAATGAAACTAAAATTTTTCAAATTTTACGAAATATTCTAGGCTTCAAATAGGCTCCCACCGATATTCTAAATTTAAATATTACCTACTTTAAAGCATCTAACTTTCACGACAATAAAATAAAACTTAAACTTCCCCAATTCACAAATTGAAAATTTTCAGAGTTCAAGATAGGTTTCCACGGTGAAACAGAATCTCTAAGAATTGAAACTGAAACTGCTCAATTTTTCAGAACTATGAAACTAAAATTTGCAGAATTTAGGAAAGATTTTCCAAGTTCAATAGAAGTTTCATAAATGTTAAAACTGGATCTTAAAGTTTACAATTGCAGGGAGAATCTGTAGTTTACCAAATTTCATGCTGACCTGAATGGATACTTTCATAATTTCTAACTTCCTTATTTTTCAGAATAATGAAACGAAAAATTGTAACTTTCAATGAAATCTCCAAAAAAGTCCAACGAATATTTTAAACTCGCAAACATTTCAGGACAACTAAATTAAACTGAAATTTCACAAGACAATGAAAATGAAATTTTAACATATTTCGGGAAATATTCTAGGTTTCAAGGAAAGCCCCATGAAATTCCAATTTTTCAAGGATTATGTCAAACTCTCAAGCTCTTCAGGACAACGAAATTAAACTGAAACTTCGTAGGGCAAGAAAATAGAAATTTTCTATATTTCAGGAAATAGTCTACGGTTCAAGGAAAGCCCCACGAATTTACAATTTTTCAAGGATTATTTTAAGTTTCTAAACTTTTCACGACAATGAGATTAAACTTTGTAGGGCAAGGAATTTGAAAATTTGCAGATTCGGGAAGTATTCTAGGCTTCAGGGAAAGCCCCACGAAATTCCAGGTTTTCAAGAATTATTTTTAACTCTCAAACTCCTAAGGACGACTAAATTACGCTGAAACTTCACAAGGTAAGGAAATTGAAATTGTCAAATTTCATGAAATATTATAGACTAAAAGGAAAGCCCGCACGAGCGAATTTTTCAAGGTTATTTTAAACACCCAAACTTTTCAGGACAACAAAATTAAACTGAAATTTCGAAGATCAAGGAAATTGTATAAGTTTCAGGAAGTATTCTAGGCTTCAAGGAAAGCCCTACGATATTCCAAATTTTCAAGAATTATCTATTCTAAACTCCCAAACTCTTCAGTACGAAATAAACTGAAATTTAGCAGGGCAATGAAATTGAAAAGGGTCAGGTTTCAGGAATTCAGGAAATGAATTATCACGGTTTAAAAAAAACAAGAATTTAATAATCTGCATTCTAACTCTCTACCAACACACGATGAAATTACACTGAAACGCGATAGAACAACGTAACTAAAAGTTATCAAAAATGTAAGCAAGATTTCCTAATTTCAATGAAATTTTCAAACAATAGAAAAAAGCTTTTTTGATTGATTCTTCAAACTTTACCTTTTTAAGGAAAGACTGTAGTTTACCAGATTGAAGAAGATGAAGAAGTTGCCCACATTATTCCAACGTCTTTTTCATTAAAAAAAAATCTAGTTTTCTAAATTCCTGATTTCTGAGAGAATCTACATTGAAATTTGTTGGATTTCAGGATTTCTTCTGAAAATACAAATGAAATTTCAAAATTCGGGAAGCACTTTGCAGCTTCAATAAAAATTCAGTAAATTTCAACTGCTTAATGATTATTTTAAGGTCTTAATTTTTCAGAAATACGAAACGGTAGATTTTTAGATTTTGCAAGTTTCCTGATTTCGGTAAGAATTACATTAACTTTAACCTTTTAGAAGACTCTTTCAATTTTCAGGGCAATGAAACAAACTTATCAGATTTCATCAAAATCCCATCACTGCAATGAAAGTTTGAATTTCAGGCTTTTGTATTATCCTTCCACTTCTTAATTTTCAAAGCAGGGAAATGAAATTTTTCCGGTTTCGCAAAATAATTGGCATTTTAACGAGAGATTGATTATATTTATGGATTTTAATTATTGTTTTTTAACTCCTTAGCACTTTAGTTGCTAACGCTAAAACTAAAAATCAGCGTTTGTCGATATTCGTCCTTACAACATTAAACTTAAAATCTGATAAGTCGGCAGTGAACTAAAAGTTACGATCAAAACTATATTAGGTGTTCTTACATAATTAATTTTAATGGAATGCACACGATTCGAGCTTTAGATAGTTATAAAACTTAGTTTCCTAATTCCAACTGTAAGTTATTCGCCCGTTTTTTAATTAGTTATCAACGATAAAGAAATCTAAATTCAATTTCCTTAGTCGTGACGTTTAAAATTACCTTACAATTCGCACCTTATGTAAGTTCTAATATCGACTGTCACTCAGTGCTATTTATAACAGATAATGACAAATGTGAATAAAACGAGGCAGTTTCATATCACAGCTTTTATTTTAACAGACAAGGGGATAAACAAGGCGCCCTAAATTACATTAGGGTTTAAAACACGCACGGAGATTACCTACGAAACGTACAAAGCAAATCCTGGTACCAGCATTTTTTAACAAAAAAAACTACGTAAACCTTTTGGTGAGAAGGTTTAAACAATCTTCTTTAATTCCTTAATGTAACGTTTTTAATTTTCGATTTACAAAACGCTTTGATTCGCACACCTTTGAACTTTAGCCGACGTACATCAATAACGGAAGATAAATCAAGTTGCGCTGGAAGGCGAATGTGCGAATACTTAACGTATCTTCCATCTATAAATTTAGCAGGAGTCGGAATAACAAACACATTCGAATTTACATAATATTTAGAGAATTTAATTAATGTGATCGCTGCGCTTTCAACACACGCAATTCCCGACTCGGCGATTGTAAATCATTACGATAACCAATTATCATATTAATTGATAGTTTTCTAAAAATATCGCGAACCACTGGCCGAATAAAAATGTATGTCGTGACAAGGTACATATTCCTCGAACCTCAACAATCATGTGCCGAGAATTTCGTATCTGTTCACGGAGAATGTGACCAGACAGGTCTTCAATTTATCATCATGCAGGCAGGGCATCGTTACAGGATTAGGACACACATGACGCATGCTAATAGTAAAACTCAACCTAAGCAGATACATTTTAGTTACTTTTCTCAATTTACGTATGTGTAAACAGAGCACGTTTTACTATACTGTTTAGTGAGAGGTTACTAACACGGCTTTTACTTTGTACTGTCAACATACTGGTCAGGAATTCCTTTTGTATGTTTCATCAAATTGTGATATTACCAACTGGTATCGTGGGATCGAATTTCGCTATTTAATTTAACAACCTTACAATTAACTCAAAGACAAAGGCTAAGCAATACGAAACATCTTCAATTAAGCAATCATATTAATTAAAATACCTAGCATACGTATTTCCTTGACGATCCTCCGGAACATCATCTAACCTTCCTCATTACGTAACTTAAAACAAACCCTAATAATTTAATTATTATTTTAATGCCTAACTATTTTGTCAAAGATACCTTGAAATCCCAGAACGTAGCAAAAGCGCGAAGCTAAGCTATGCGCGGTTGAGCATCTCTAAGGTTAGATTCATTTTCGATAACAATTCAAGGTTTTGGTGGTGACAGCAGCATAAGTTAACTGGTTTTATAAAAGTTACATACGTAAGGTGGTAAGGTAAGGGCATAAATTCCCGCAGTAGTACACGGTGTCGAAAAAAAAATCATTCGCACTGATTTATATCACATTAATAACTACGTTAAAGCAAACAATATTCCTTCATAAATCAGTCAGGTTTAACAGGTAATCGTTCGTGCAAGACAGAGGTGCATGCTATTAGATACTGCTGGAACTAATTGCAAAGATTTAATTAAATAGGTGCGTCTCGATGTTCACCGGCTCAAGTAAAACTGTAAAATGCAACAATATAGATAAATAAGTAATTGAAAAATGTAACGTTTTAACTGCATGTTAAACGGCGTACATCAAACGTACTAACAAAACTTCAACATTTACGGATTATTTTGTAAGATTACATACATGCACATGTACAAGCACAGTCATATAAAACTGAAATGAGAAAATAGAAGTAGCATCTCTTGATTTTAATTCCGCTAATTTTAGGTGCGGATTTTTTTTGAAATTCTAGGAAAAATTCCTGACATTCTACAAAGGTCTCGTGAAGTCCCAGATTTTTAATGATTTTTTTTTAATACTTCACATTTTAAAGTTGTGAAAAACCGTAAAGTCTATCTTTATCAAATTTCTTTACTTCAAAGAAAATTCCTTTTTCCAATTACCCAGTTTTTAGTGGGACGAAACTAAGTTTTCAAAATTTAGGAATAATTCTTTAGTTTTAAGAGGTTTCGCAAAAGTGCATTTTAAATATCCTTTTTAATTCTGCGATTTTAAGGAAAACCATTGGCATTTTTCAGGTTTCAGCAAAAAATTAGTGGGTTTCAGTTCCATAGATTTAGGTGAATGAAATATCCTTTGAGGTCTTTGAGGATAGACAAAACTAAATTTTCCGATTTTTAAAAACATTTCGGAACTTCAATTAAAGTTTCACAAATTTAGAGATTATTTTTAAATTTTCAAGATTTTCGGGCTGATGCAAATAAGGTTTCAAAATTTAGGAATAATTTTTAAATTTTAGGAGGTTCTGCAAATGTGCATTTTAAATAATTTTTAACTCTGCAATTTTAAAGCACTTTTCAGGTTTCATAAAAAATTAGTGGTTTCAGACAAAACTAGATATTTCGATTTTCACAAGAACTTTCTGAACTTTAATGGAAGTTTCCCAAATTTAGAGGATATTTTTTAATTCCTAAGATTTTCAGGTTGATGCACTTACGCTTTCAAAATTTAGGAATAATTTCTTAGTTTTAACAGAGGTTCCATAGATGCGTATTTTAAGTTACTTTTCTAATTCTGCAATTTTAAAGCAAAAAAAATCAGCATTTTTCAGGTTTCAGCAAAAACTTGGTGGGTTTCGGGAAATATCCATACATTTACAATTCCCTAAGTTGAATCAACTTCTTCTGCTTCTTCTTTCTCGTTCCGCCTTCAAATTTTCGGAAAAATTCCTTGGATGAATGTCAGGATTTCTAATTTTTGTTTCAATTTCCCGACTTTTCACGGTAGACAAAACTAAATTTTCGGCTTTTCACAAGAAATTTCAATGAAGAACTTCAACGAAAGTTTCACAACTTTAGAGGCCATTTTTCATTTTCCAAGATTTCCATGATTCAGTTAATTTTTCAAATGTTAGGAAAAATTCCTTGGCTTGGACGAATGTGTTGCGTGCATTTTCGGACTATTTTAATTCTCTGGCTTATTGAAACTGAAGACTTCCTAATTTTACGAAATATTTTCTGCCTTTAATTAAAAATTCGATGATAACTAAAAATAGCACTCTTTTTCAAATTGAAATTTCGGCAAAGGTTTTACGACTTCTTTGCGATTCTTTTAATTCTCTGATTTCTTAATCCACTGAAAAATCCTAGCTTCAGG
Organism: Melanotus villosus; assembly: GCA_963082815.1. NCBI lineage: Eukaryota > Metazoa > Arthropoda > Insecta > Coleoptera > Elateridae > Melanotus > Melanotus villosus. The sequence goes on from OY720423.1 coordinate 45,805,753, forward strand.
GGAAGTTCCATTTCCTATTCCAATCACCAATTTTTCAGGATCGATGAAACTAAAATTGTTCAGATTTCAGAACAAAATCTCCAGTTTTAACAGAAGCTTCAAAATTGTCAACATCTTTTTAATGATTAATTTATAACTAGCTAGCTTTTAAGGGGAAAGCAAATGAGGGAAATATTTCCCAACTTATCTAAAGAACTATGAAATTAAAGACAAACTTTTAATGATTATTCTTTGTTCTAATTAATGATCGAGTTATAAATACTACCTAACTTTTTCGAAGCAATCACACCAATTTTGTCGAAATTTCAGGGCAACTTCCTAACATTACTGAAAATTTCATGAATTTCAAGGCATTTAGAACTTGATTTTTCAGGGAAATAAAACTAAAATTCTCAGAATTTCAAGAAAGATTTCCTAACAATGCAAATTTCATATATTTCAGCATTTTAATCTGAAGTCTTTCAGTTTGTAAAATGAAATTCAAATTTTTAAAGATTTCATAAAGCAAATTAACTTTTCAAATGTTTTAGGAAATTCAGGATGGTTAACATAGTTAATTAACTAATTTTACACTAATTACACCAATTTTAACGAAGCTAAATTTTTTCAAACTTCACAAAAGATTTTTGAAGAGTCAATGTCAATTTCACGACTTTTAACTACATTCTTTGGCTTTTCAGAACAACAAAAATTAAGTTTTCGGCATTTTGCGAGAAGTAAAGGTTTCACGATTTTCTAGATTTCCAATTAGTTTTTTAACTTTTAAATTTTTGAATCAAATTTTTTCTGCAGTTTTCAGATTTTACAAAACATTTTCCGGCTTCAATGAAAGCTGATGATTAAACTAAAGTATTCTGCTTCTTAGACATTTATTGCCATCAATTACACCAAGGAATGTTGTTTCTTCAAATAATTTCAAATGCAATATCAAATTTAACGTTACATTTATACCTCACAGAAGCATTTTACACGGTATTTAACTCAGTTACTTCACTAGTTGATATAAATGACATCAACTGCACCTTAAGTCTGTGCCCGTTTAACAACAATCACAGTAAACTCAAGCTTAACACAAGATTAATGTGTAACGGTCGAGGATCTTCACATTACTCTTTTTCTTAGTTAAAACACATTAGTACTGCACGATAACACTCGATTTTTTAAGTGCTGTTAGGAATACAACACCGGTTACATTTTAAACCCTGAACGATGTTCAAAACATAACGGTAACCGCGAAGAAAAGTTGCAAAGAAAAATTATACTGTATTATAATATTGCAAGATGATCCCATATTTGTTTGTTACTAACGGTCAAGGTAGTGGCGAATAGGCAAATGATTTATTTACGATTCAACTCGGATTTAAAAAAGCTGTTGTTTTAGATTAAGTTTAATCAATCATTAGTTAATAACGAGATATTTATGCAACTTTTTTATAAAGTACATAACTGTAGTGCACGCTACAATATTGTAGATCAAAAATTACATTTGGTAAGAACATCACGCTGTTAAATTATAAAAATTGTGGGCTTTTATTTATGCCAACAAGCTCCTGATGGGCTAGAATTCTGATACACGATTTTCATTTGATACTTTTTGCGGCTGTACTTATTTACTTAATTGCCTGTTAACGTTTTGAATTACCTAATTTACGAAATACATAAACACAGCCGCCGCATGCAAGAAAATATTTCGCAGTTCAATTAACGAATACCTACTTGTGACATCAGAACTTAAACTTACTACAAACGTTAATTCGAGAATCAAATGAAATAATTTAAAAGTTGACAAATAATGGAAATTAAAGGCTGCAGAAGAATGAGTACTAAAGTTTTGTATAAATCAGGCGTATCTCGTAGGCTAATCATGTTTATTAATTTGCTTTAAATACAACGAAGTTTTCTGTAATTCCATAACTAGTTTACGTTTTACATAATACAGTAGTAAACCCATCGTTATTAATAAAAGCCATGAAAATCAATTAAAATCATCGGTCGCAACTTGGCGCTAAGAAGTTTAATTATTTTAGCGTCCGTTGCAAATGCAATGACTTTCAATAGATTGCAGATATGCAAATATAAGTCCCTGAAACAATACACCATTAAAGATAAATCGAGTTAATTACAAGTTACAGCGCGAAAGTGATTAATTTATTAAGTGATACGGATCGTATTTTTATAATTTTTGTGTAAATGGGGGCATATGCTCTGGTTCATTTGCACCGAGAGGTAATTAAATTATCAGAATCTATTTGTAAACCTGGCACGTAAACATTTTTAACCATTTAAGTTCAGATTTTTCTAGTTAACTGACGGTTGAATCTTATCTAGAAGAGCAATTTCTCATGCTTTTACTCGGTGCAATGCGGTAATTATGTATTTAAACGATTTCGCGTTTAATTCCGTTAAAATGTAGAAGTTAACTTCATTTCAGGATTAGCCTTAACATTTACCTTTCTCTGTTTTAAAACTGCTCCGTTTTACAAATAACCCAGGGGCAGCTTAGTGCATGCATAATGCATTTTGCAGAGGTAGACAACCTTTATACATAATAATTAATCGTCCAATTTTCTTAACGTTGCATATTACATTGCTGGGGGTTTTCTATTAATTAATCACCGTAAAGATACTAAAGTAAATTCAATCCGATAAGCACGCTTTTTATTTATAGCGAAGTTACTACAGAAATCAAGAATTTCACTTTCTTTGTTAATGGCGCATGATTTATTCATACTGACTCTTGGCTACTTTGTCTCAATATTTTTATACCATTTCGCTTTCAAATCCCATATAAGTAAATCTTTTTAATTTCTCAAGCATTTTGCTTTTTTCTAAAGCTTTGCAATTACCATCATCATCAACAGCAATCCTTACACGTTTCATAAATTTAATTTTAAATATTGTCCTTCACGGCCAAATTTAACTGAAATTACGTTTGTGTAACGTGGTGTGCAAGCTGTGAAAAATAACCAATTTTGCCATGTAAAATACACAAGTTACAGCTACACAATAACACAATTAATTAACTCTTTAAGTGTGAGGTATTACAAGGTACAAACTTCAAATTAATTTGACTTTTTTACCAAAACTAGATAAAACTAATGTTGCTAAACTGGACAGTTTTGTAATGATCAATTTGCTTTTTGGGTGAAGTGATAAGCAACTGGTTATGGTAATAAACCATTCATAAAATCTGACTTAAAAACAAATTTGGCTAATTAAGCAACTACTTTTAGTCCTTATTTAGATTAATCTAAACCAGTTGATAAACACGGTGAATGACATTACGGAGAACTACTTATCTACTACAATCTTTGTCGGTAAAGTTTCCACGTTTTCACTCTGCTTTTGAATTTTGCGACATTTCGCGGTTTTGTTTGAAAACAGAAGAATTTTGGGGCCATATTAAAGCTTAAAATCAAATCAAGTGAAGTGAATTCTTAGTAATATCTAAAATAACTACTTTGTTCGTGCTGATTATCCCTATTATTTCGTTGAATTCTATTTTAAACATAATTTTAGATTTTCTACACTGCAATACATCGGAAAGAAAATACGTGAAGTAATTTGTGGCCAATATTGGTATTTTATACCAATATAAAGTCAGGTTTGCTGTGCCCCAATTTATCGATAAAATTTCCATCCTCACTTTGAATTTTGTGAAACAGAATTTGAGGCCTTATTTAAGGTTAAAATAAATTCAATCGAATTCTTGTTAATACGTGAAGTAGGCTGGGTAAACACTACTTTGTTCATACTGATCATTCCTAATTTTTCTAATTTTACTATACTCAATTTTACATTTTCTAAACTGGAATGCATCTGGAAAAAATGTGAAGGAATTTATGGCCAATATTGGTAATTTATACAAATATAAAGTCCAATGAAAAACCCCAATTTGCTAAAGAAGAATCCAAGAAATGTGAATCACGGCAAGAAGTAGTTACTTACAAAGCACGTTATGCAAGTAGTACACGAAAATCTGTCCCGACTACAAACTACAAAATCCATTAAATTGCAACGGAGGGCCACTAAATCTGTTCAAAAATAAACTAAACTGCGTCCAAATTGCTTTTACTTTTTATTTGTCGGCATTCCGGCTGGATTCGGTCCCAAAAAAAATGAAAAAATTAAACCGAACATTTATAGCATACGTACACATCGGCCAGTTTGTATTGTCTGTTCCACTGATATTTTAAATTGTGCGACAGCCGGTTTCTGCAATTGTGCCACGCGGTTTGATTACAGTGTGTAATGAATTTCAAGCGAACTAAACAACCTTTAGAACGACCGCCGTTTAATTTCAGGCGATGCTGGAGCAAGTTTTTCGGTTTGTTGGTTTTGTTGATCCTACTACTAAATCTTTTAGTTAACTACAATTTTCGCCAATATTTTTTGTACATTTTCAAGATCAGATTATGGATCACCAGCTCCATAACGAATTTGATGTCTGCTTTTATTCCTCTTCTAAGAATTTTTTGGTTTTTATTATTTGAAATTCCAACGGAAACATTGGCGCCTCTCGGTTTAAAACACCCGATTCAAGCTGGCTTTTTTTCTTATATTGTCATGGACAGACATGTACGGTACACGTTATGAATTATGTATTTTATTTATCAGACGAAGTCCGCTTTTATTAAAATAAAAGTCGCCTAAAGGTATGAACCAAGCTCAACTTTTAAAACGCATCAGGAAGCTTTTCAGCACATGAATTAAACCTTTCCCACAATCTTCATATTATACGATTAACATTTCAAAAAATCCTTTCAAGGGAAAATGATTTCGCAAGCACATTCCTAAATAACTTCTTTTTTTATTGTTTATTATTATATGATAACATTGATCGTTTTATTGCTTCACAAATAAAGTTGTACCTTTTTTATCATTAATAATTAAGGAAGACAATAACATACATCAACAGCAAGGTGGAAACCCCTGTTAAACATCGACATAAAACCAGGCCATTAATTAATTAATTAATCAATTCCAAAGCCCATTGCGAACCCAAATCTGAACATAACCGTGACTCGAGTTTATATATTACATATTTCCCCGGACAAAGTTAACTGGTAGAATGATTTATAATCGTTTTTAATTCGAGCTAACCAAACACTACGGTTTAAATATTACATAAAAAGAGAGTTATGGAAAGCATACCATGTCAAACGTAACAAATTTCTTCAAGAAACCAGTGTTAAATAACGTATAAATCAATATCACTAGTGAAATTAATAGACATAGGAGTTAACATATTAAAGCACTAAACTACGTCTGACAACAGAGCTCACCATTAATTTCCCTGTAAATTAGATACGCGAAAAAAGTGCTTTGGTATATTTATTCGCCATAAAATTTCGCATATTTCTTCCATTGCGGCGTTTATTGTAACAAAACCATGACCGCAGGCGGTCTTCTTTGTAGATTAGTTGATTGATTGCTCAGAATTAAACTCAACAACAATCCTTTCACACTTCAGAAGTGATTTTAATTGAATGCAAAAAAAATTACAATCGAACCGGTATGCCTGGCGATAAACCGGGAAAAACGAAAAAGGATAACTCAATTTGATACTTAATCCTCTTTAAATTACACCAAATATACAGTTTAATTTTAAATAGACGTATCAAAATTACGACAACCAAGATTTCTCAAGATGGGAAAAACTAACGAAGAAATACTGGAGGCAATACAGTTCCAGAAGTTGTAAATCTTGCTGGAACTTGGAATCTACCGATTTTTTATTGGAAGACGACTTGATTAATTTGAAAGGTGTTAAAAGGTATTTGGTGCACGTGAAAAGTAGACAACCAATATATTCCACAAATAGGTATTTTAAATGAGCTCGTTAGTTTTTCACGCGTTCTATTCTCAACAAACAGTTTATGATAATAAAAAAGCGTATTAACTGCTTCCTGATTTTCACAGCTAAACATTAATTAATTTTCAACTAGTTTTCACTATAAGTAATTCAACAATATCGTGTACAAACACAAAAAGTATACCACAGTAATTACCTTATTAGCGTGGAATAGTATAATTAAGTAGTATGTAAAGTAAAACCGGCTCGTAATATTTATTTTCAGATCGTATAATAAACAGATCCGACCTGCTTCTCGTCTTGTTTGCAGTGCCATAAAATTTCACAATTATTTCAATACCGGAGTGTACTTTCATTCAATTTAATTGAAATATAGTCTAATAAACCAACACCGGGATAATTAAAACATGGACATAAACTAGTGGAACAAACTTATAAAAAAGACTTGCTTACGTCAACGTGTGAAAAATTCTGGGACAGAAGAAAACTATACACAGCGAATTTAGAAGAAAAAAACGTTATGAATTTAATATCCTGTTTTAAAAATTTGCATAAAACGAGCACATTAACGTTAAGTAGCACATAAAAGCTTGAATATTATAACAATAATGGCCAACTAAAGTTAGATCAAATATTAATAAACAGCCCAATCTTTAGAACAGAACCCATAATTTTGTTTTTATTCAAACTTCAAGTAAATATTCTCCTTATTTTGAAAGCGTTCTGCTTTTTAGCACGCTTAATGAATTTTTAAACATTTTAAGATTATTACAAATAATTCACATTCACATGGCAAATCAATAACGATTTGCCGTAAATTTTCTCTCCCCATACATTCACGTTGTAACAAATCAAATGTTGTTTTGATGTCGTAAATTAAATAATCTCTGTAGGCGCCAGTATTTTTGAGTACCAAGTTCAACCTACTTGAAGCAATTAAGAGTTTGATCTTAATTAAATATGTTTAGTCTAATTGCAGAAACAATCCGACATTAAACATAAAAATGTAATTAAATTTTCGAGAACTCATTTTACTTAGTTTGGGTGGTCAGACATACAGATTTTTTTAATGTTTTTTCTGAAGAACTGAGACGGACAATTGATAAAATGAGTAAATCACTAGGTTTATGATCAATGGCGGTTCAGAGATTTGGGCGGCGCGACGTGAAGAATAACATTAAAATGGTACTAATGTAATTTACTCTTTAAATATTGCAAATGTAAATAGCAAGTTGGAAGTAACTTGGAACGGTCTGAAGATGGACGATACAACCGCAGTAATACGAATAATAGAAAACTTATTAAAACATGTTTAGAAATTGAGGTTAAAGTCAAAGATAATAAGATACAAAACACTACTGACAAAGATAAAATTATGAAATATAAATCAAAACTTGGTAAAATTACAACAGTAAAACTCTTCATAAACGATGACCTAACGAAGAAAGAGAAAAACAGAAGCAAATAAGAGCAAAAGAAGCGGAAGACAAAAGAATGGTAAAATGTTCAGCGTGGAGATGGAATGAAAAAACAGAAAAGTTATAAAAGGTAAGTCCAAATATAATTGACAACGATACAAAGAACTAAAGTGGATGGACACAAGATGACGGTCTCGGCAAACACAAAGGACACGAAAATGGAAGAAATAGACCAAAGGAACAAAAATAAAGCTAAGCGGAAAATAAGCAAGAACGGGAGGAAACAGAAGAAAGGAAGAATTTGGAGAATTGGCAGAGCGAATATTACCAACTTATCGGGGAAAGAAAAGGAATTAGGGGAGGAATTTGCGAAAATAGGTTTACATATTTTAGATAACATTGAAACCAAGAAGAACGGAAAGGGGAAACTAAAACTAGAAGGGACACACATTCACATTTACAGTGGGGTAGAAAATACATCTCAAGCTAAATAAGAGCTAGGTAATAAAAAAAAGAGAAGTAATGGACCTGAATAAACAAGCTGATGCATCAGTAATAGTGTTATATGGACCCAACGAGGACGAGGCAGTGAAGAAGAAAGATGACTTCTGGGAAGAGGACATATGAAGATTGTTAATAATATGTAATCTAAACGGCCGAGTACGCAAAAAGAAAAGAAGGAAGACAGAAAACTGCAGAAACAATAGGAGTTCATGCTGAAACTATCAGAAATAAATAACTGAACAAGGTTGATATATTTTTGTGTCATAAATAATTTAATATAGGTAATTTAATAATATACACATATAATTTGCGTATACGAATACACAAAAATACCCTTGAAATAAGGAGTCGAGGTGGGGAATCTATAATAGACTACATAATAATAAATATAAATACAAAGAGGTCCAAAAATATATTCTGGTCATTACTTAGTAATATCAAAAATAGCGATACAAACAGAAGAGCACAAAGAAACAATCAATGCAGGAAAAATTAGAAATACGAGGAGCGTTCAAATATGAGTTAGAATGAGTTTAGAACATCTTTATTATCAATGGAACAAAAACATGGTATATACTATTTTTCAACGTAGTCCCCCTCGACTACAATACACTTGCGCCAACGTTCTGGAAGCTTACGTATACCATTTTTGAAGAAGCGGTTTGGTTGCGTGCGTATCCAGTTTTGCACAGTTGTAATGAGTTCATTATTATCCCTAAATTTATGGCCACTTAAAAACTCTTTCAATGGTGCAAACAAATGAAAATCTGATGAAGACAAATCCGACGATCAGCCCGAATAAGCTGATCAATCGACCCAACATTGTCAGGAGTCACGGATGTTTTCAGTCGTCTCAGATGAGGTATGTTTCCTACGCGATCTCGACCTTCTCGAAACTTTTTCGCCCAACCAAACACCCTTGCGGCCTTGCCTTGAACATACATTTATCCTCAAACTGCGCTTGAAGTGTTGTAAAAATTTCAGACCGGTAAAACAATTTCTTTCGCCAGAAATTTAACAATTATGCGTTGTGCAACAAAACACGGTGCTTCTTTCTCTGACATGCTAATTATTATTGGCAGGTGTAACGGAGAAGATTTTGATTGTTACTAATCGCAAGTGGGAACATATCAGAACATGACACAGATTGCTTGTTTCCATCCATTGTTTTCTATATTCAAGGCAACTTGTAGACGGCCTGGTCATTTATGCAAAGAACAAACAGAATTAAAAAAAAAAGCTTAGAAATAAACTTACATCGAATGCCCTACTTGCTAGGGATTTAAGTATAAACGTGGAAAAGACAAAAGTGATGGTGATAGGAAAAGAAGACCTGACAATAACAATACAATTAAATGGGAAAATGTTGAACAAGCGGATACATTTAAATATCTAGGAGCGAAGGAAGATACATAAAAATGAAAAACTCGTGGCGGAAATAAACGACATATTGGAAAGCGCAGCAAAACTGTACTCCTTGAGCAACTCATTTGTGAGGAAAAAAGATATAAGCCAGAAAACAAAGATCACAGTCTACAAAACAATTTTTAAACCAATATTATCACATAGAAATGAAAGTTGGTTATGCAATAGAGACAAGATACCTACGAGCAGTAGTGAGGATAACGAGAAAGGATGTATAGGGAATGACAGAGTAAAAGAAGAACTAGCTAGCTTTATTGGAAAATATTAAACGGCAACAATGAAAGTGGTTTGGACACCTAGTAAGGATGAGGAAGGAAAGAACAACTGAAAGAATATGGCAAGCAAGGTAACATCAAAGAAGGAAATGAGACAGAAGACGGAAAACATGGGATAAAGCAACAGATAACCTACGAGGAAAGGGATTGACTTGGAGCAAGAGGAAAAGGTTGGCAAGTAACAAAAGAGAGTGGGCTACGAGAATTCACAACTAAGTGGAATTTATAGGTTAATTTATTATGTATACATATTGAGTTACATTTTAATTTTAGTTCATATCATGTAATACAGCTATGTACGGGTATTAACACCTAACGGTATAATAAGGTTTATTGATTTTATATATGTATAGAAATTTCTTCAGGGGTTCAAGGATTCGAAAAGACCGTTACCGTTTACGAATAAGTTAAACTGCATAAAATCCATTTTTAACATCTACTTAAAAGGATTCCTAACAAACTCGAGCAAATATCTCCCGCAGCTAACATAAAATCATTCAGTTAGCGTTCCTTAATGATCCAAAAGCAGCAAAAAATGCTTGTTTTCTAGGTTTCCTAGGATAACCTTGCGAATCAAGATGTTTCAGAGAATAGCCGGCGGTTAACTGGGATCGTGCAAAAAATCGGCATGTAATTTTTTGGTGTTTCGGACAACTTTCTTTAAGATCATTAATAACGTACAATATTTGGGAGTAGGTGACGTAACTGGGTAAAATAAGAAAGGTTTTTCCTCCCGTGCCACTTGGTTTTGTTATACATGTGCTGAGAAATTGCAAGAACGTGTAACTAGATTTAATTTGAATTGCTAATGAAAATGGTGCGATTGTGATACGTGTTCTGCACGTGCTCCTCTTTTTATATTCGACGACAGAGAAATTAATTTCGACACCACGTGTACATTCTACAAGAGATTTACAATGGTGATGTTAATTAATGAAAATCAAAGAATCTCGAAACAAAAGGATGCGTACATTCACTCGTTCAATCTAATTTTCAGACAGTAATCAGAAGACCGAAGACGAACTAAATATAGAAGTGTTCCGACTAGTTCACTATTTTAATTCCGTTGTTCGAGACTTGACATTGATAGACTTCGAAAGCATCTACGACGGAATCTATCATTACTCATGCTAACAAAGGCATGGCCGTCATCGGTTCTCACACTTTTCACGTCTTTGATGTCATCTTCTGTCACTGATTTGCGGTACTTTTATTTTATCGCACTTGAACTATTATAATAATCGCACCAAAGGTTGTGCTAATGATGACCTTGGCAATGAGAAGCTAAAATATCCGTGAAACAAATACTTAAAGCTGTCAGAGTGCTAATACAAAAGACTATTAAAAATCATTTGATTACGAAGGGCGGTATCATTCATAACAAAATAGAAATTGACAACGAGCTTTCTTCTTTACGTAAGGTGATACGAGTGTAAAGTTACATTTAATTGATTTTTCGGGACGAAATTAACTGAAGCAGACAAGTAAACACAGAAAGGTTCTGATTAATAACAGAACTAAACCACATATTCGAAACAGGATGTTATGAAAGCTGCAGGAACTTCAATTACCGAGCAACATCTACTCTGTTGCAACTTCAGAAATAGTTGCAACGAAGAATTCGAACTGCATAAAAACATGAAAAAGGAATTTTTCGTCACTAACTTATCTAACATCGTTTCCTTCGCGGTAAATATTTTTGAAAATAACTTAAAACGCCCTAAAAATACGGCTTCTTTATGTATAATAATATTTCCAAAATTACTATTAAAATAATTTGCTTTACATAATTCATGAAGTAGGTACAAGGAGTAATTTCCATATTTCCATTTTTATATTTAGAGTTACTTTGCGTCCAAATTTTAAGTAAAATGATGAGTTATTATTCGGTCAATAACACGCATTCTTTAATAGTCAGAGAACAAGAGGTAGTTCCTCTTGAAAAACATAACCAGAATGCTGATGTTTCTTCTTCATTCTCAATTCGTCAAAGTTTCCCACACAACGAGTAGGCAGTAATATTCAGATAGGTTTTAAGTTTGCGGGCGCTATTTATGGATGAACAATCCGCAATGCTATAACCTTTCTTGGATTTCTTTACTTAATATTATTATAGTTATTAGTACTACCGATTCTTTATTCTTAAAGAGACTCTTACTTTCAAATGATATTGTCAAGGTAAAAGGTTGGTGAACCCTCCTATTCCTTACTCTTTAGCAGTTATCCGAGGAACTCGTTCCATTCCGATCTGGGAGTGAAGTGAACGTTGTTTTTGATATACTTTTCCTTTTGAATTGCGTTTTTATCTAATATGCAATTAGGACGATGCGCTGTTCCATTAAGCATACTCAGTTTCCAGAAAAGGCAAGAGAATTCGCTTTTATGTAGCACGCCCGACGACTTTATTAAGTTTTGCCTTTACCTAGAAATTGCTATACGCCGCATGCAAACGACAATATCTTAAGCATGTTATGGTATAATTCCAAGAACAGTTTCTATTACTGCAAAATCAAAAATTTAAAAATGCCGTGATTTATTGTATAGTAGTGCCATAAAATCTTATGTGTCAAATGTAAATAACAAAAGGCACTTAACTTTATGGCCATTTCCGGCTGTTGAATTTTCAATTTCACATATAGTTTAGCCTTTTTGTCTCTGCTTAATCGTCCATTCACGCTTGAAAGGAAATCACCATACGATTGCTTTTGCGGCAGAAACTTGGTGCGTTCCCATGAAGCAAACCAATTAAGTGACAGCAAGGAAGCAAAATAATTAAACTGTAATGGAAAGCGCAACACAAACATCAAAATTGAAGTTATCCAATTCTACTGACCCGATTACATTTGAATATAACCACTTAACTTGGAAGAACATCGATTGTTTCGCAAAAACCAATAAAACTCCTTTCACAAGGTGTATAAATTTTGGACTAGCACAAAAATCACGGCCGCTTCGTATTACAACACACAACTTGTAATCAACGTTCTTCGAATGAACACAATGAATCCGTAATAAGGGCATAAAATTTGATCGGATTAGGTTTCGAGCTTCAAACACGATTTCCCTCTTCCACGGAGTAATGTACGAACATATCAAACACGAAAACAGATAACATATATCAGTGCGAATTTTTATGGTAAGACAATGTTCAACATACAACTACAGAACGAATGACCGACGGTGGGCGATTTCCAACATATGTTGTGACAATCTGACGTAACTAATGATCGTATAGAATTTGCAATTTGTGTGATATGCTCTACTTTGTCGCAAGCAAAATGATCGTGTATGTTAGGGTACGGTTTTCCTTTAAAGGATAAAAAGAATTAGGCATTAAAACGCTATTGTCAACTTGGAAATGTTATTTGAAAAACACGATACTAATAAGTTCACGTTGTCGACGCATACACCTGATTTTCTACTCACGAACGAACACAAAGCACAATAAGAATTGACCATTTGAAAACCCACACTGCGAATTTCCTGATAATAAAACCGACATTAATCGCAAAAACGTTAATAACAAAGACGACCACAACAAATAAAAGTTACTTAGGTATTTTTTTATCGGAGAAACCACTAAGTATTGCAAAAACGGATTGTCTGGAAAAAGTTGGTGGTTCTTCTATGTAATGTACAATTACTTTATAATTTTTTAAAATTCCAACGAAAGGCCCTTTTAAAGCCCATTTTCAACCTTTGTAAAATAAACCAAACCTTGTATTTTCAAATTATTACTTCACTTTAGAATTAATTTTTTTGTACCACCATGAAATAAAGGCAAAACTGAAAGTATTTTTTTTTCAAAATGAAGTGAGAAGAACCGCCCAAACAATAACGTGATATATAAGATTCTGATCGCTGTAAAGATAACATAACTTACAATTTGGGACAGTGTAAAATTATGTGATTTCAGGGTAAAAAAGGTGATTCTAATCCTAGACAATCTTTAAAGATATAATAAAGGTCAGATATAAAGTTGCACTATAAACTGTAGATCGTGCACTGCCTACGAACATACTTCAAAAGATGTTAAAGTAAGGTTAGAATAGCACAGTAAACGCCCAGATGAAAACTACGTGCATAAAAGCACTTACTCAATCACGAAAAGGAAACAAGTTGTAGTGATGTTTTTTATGGAAATAAACCGGAAAAGTGGCCAAAGAAACACCAGAAACGTAAAATTCGTACCTCTGAAGAGGAACAAAAAGAATTTCAACAGACTAAAAATGATGGCAAGGATTGAAAAAGAGCTATCAAAAAAGAGGGAAGAAATAAAGAACAAGAAAAATAAGTGGGATGAAGAGAAACGCAAATTAAATAAGAGTAACTGCCCTAGAAAATAAATTAGAAAGCGAGAGAGAATTGAAGTTAAAATGGAACGAATTGAAGAAGAAATTGATGTAACCATAAACAATATATCAGCATTCAAGGTAGGAAAACAGCAAACAGTCCAAAAAATTAATAGTGGTAGAATTCAACAATTGGGAAACCAAAACAGAGCGAGAGGTTCAAACAGAAATACGATGAATAGCGAGAGAACAAAGGGAAAATGGTAAACAAACGAAGATTGGGTATTAGAAATTACAAATTATCGAGAAATTGTACGTTTGAAATGAGGATAAAATAAGGGTAGACTTCAAGCTAAGGAAAAAAACTAATAAACAGTGTCAGTCAAATAAAGAGGACGGCCCAGGCGATGCTAAACTGGTCACCAGGGAAATTAACGACCATCTACACCATCGATGAAATACAAGGACTTAATGAAGTTGGTTTCTATATACAAAAAAAAATAAAGAAAGTAAAAGAGACAAAAGGTTATTCAGACAGGGTAGCAGCCCTAACAATAAAATTTAATGAAAAAGAGAACTAACAATTATACCTAAGTCTATGCACTTACCGAGGTCGGATGTGAATATTTAGGAATCTTTTTTGAAAAAGTGGAAGAAGCAATAGAAAACGCAAGGTGCTAAACAGGCCAAATTACGGCGATAGCAAAATTGGGTACATAATATGAAGCAAGATGGAAACCCACAGGTCGATTCGGTTATGGTAAAAGAAACGACGGAGGACGAGTGTTAATAAGCTTTGCAATATGCAATAAAAAAACAGATTATTCATAATTAAAACCTTCTTTAAGGGAAGAAGAGGAAAAATAGACATGGAAATCACCGAATAATGAATATGTAACTAGAAACGAGTTTGGAGAGAAAATAACAAACAAGTTAAAGAAATTGAGAACTTAATTATTGCAAACTCAACACAATGCCTTTGCAAAAATAATAAAAAATAGAGTAGCAGAAGTAGAAGAAACGATAATATCAAAAGCTGAAAATTGATAAGACAAAATAAAACAATAAGAGAAAAGATATAGAAAATCGAAAAAACATTAGGAGCAAAGCAGAATATGCAGAACTTGAAAAGCTTACGAAGAGAGAAATTCGCAGAGGTCTAGGAAAATACAAGAAAGAAAAAATAGAGAAGATTATGTAGAAACTGGTCCAACAAAAAAGTTAAAAAATGGATTCAGCAAAGGAAAACGCAACAAAACATTATAGGGAAGAGGGAAGTATTTAAAAGCAGTAGAAACACAGCTCTGCCTAAAAATAATAAAATACAAGAACACATTGAAGTGGAAAACTGGCAAACAATAGAAATGGAAGAAATGAATAGTTATATGAACACTGAAGAAAGACAAAGGCACTGGGAGATAACATAACTAATGAACAATTGAAATGGCTACCTGGGGAACTTGCGGAGATATTAAAAAGGTTTTTTAATAAAATAATACAGACTGAGGAAGTTCCAGAGCAATGAAAAAAAATAGATTTACAAGGAAGGGGAATTAAGAAAATAACAAACTACAGACCTATTAGTCTAATACCAACTATATTAAAGTATTCGCAACCATCGTTAAAGAAAAAAAATAATTAAAATGTTTTAAATGAATACCAACCACCTGAACAGATAGGGCGGTTTTTCAACAGTAGACAATCTACAGACTGTTAATCAATTAATGGAAAAATGTCAAGAACTCTACAAACCACTACATCTAGCATTTGTGGACTTTTGTAAAGCTTTCGGCAGCTTAGAGCATGACTTGATGATTCAGGTCAGTCCTAATTCATCAGGGGGTACCGATTAACAATGTAAGAAGTAAGACTAAAGACAGATGGAGAGTATTTCAGCACTGAACGAGGTGTAAAACAAGGAGATGCTCGGTCCGCAAACCTTAAAGCCACTCTAGAGCAAACTTTTCGAAACTTAAAATGTGAAAAATGCGGCATTGAGATAAGAGGTAAAAGACTACCGAACTTGATGTTTGCTGATGATGTAATTTATTATCGGAAAATAATGCTGGATGAGCAAAGCGAGGAGAGTGGAAAGAGGGTTCTAAAAATTAATTTTGGCAAAACCAACTTAAGGTCGAATAGATTGTCAAAGGACATAATGATCGGCACCGAAAAAGTGAAATATGTATGTGAAAGAAGTTACTTACTTGGGAGCTTGGGACAAACCATTTAATTTGGAAATAGAACCGAGCGTGAAGTAAATAAAGGGATAGATATAGATCGGAAGTGCTTTTGGTCTCTAAAGATGTAAAAAATGTAAAAAGAAGTGTATTTGACAAGTATGTGATTCCATCTATAACAAACGGCGGCCAAACTCAGACACCATATAAGAAACAATGCCAAAAACTTTGTGTTATACAAGCTAAACTGGTGAGATCCATACTAAATTTAAAATTAAGCGATAGAGTAAGAATTTACGAAATAATGAGGAAAATGGGAACAAAAGACATTGACAATATGCAAGCAATTAAAATGGAAATGGGTAGGTCATGTAGGAAGAATAACAGCAGATCGGTGGGCTTATAGAGGACCACTAAATGGACTCCGAGAGATGGACGGAGAAAAGTAAGAAGACCAAATCAAAAGTGGGAAGCAGAAATCACTAATATAGTTAGTTCACCATGGTTAATGTACACAAGAAATAGAACCACATGGAAACAAATGGGGAAGGGAAAAAATACTTGCGTTTAAATCAAGCAAATTCAAAAATAAGCTTTGTTAATTAATTCTTTAAAATCTGTTGAGTTTAAAACATTAAAACAACCTCTTGAAGAATAAACTTGAGCATGGGCGTACTAAGGAGTTTGTTAGGAAGATGTTTTACAAATAATAATAACATTCATAATGGTCCACGAAAAAACCAAATAAACTTTCAATCAAATTTCCATCAAAAGATTTATATTACAGAAACATCTTAAAATAAAGGGACGTAAGTTTTAAACGTTTGATCAAAATAAATTTCTAAAGTTCATCAATGTGTGTGTGTGTTTTTTTTTTAACAAAAATCTGAAATGCTAGCCATTCGGTTTTAATTCTTGTCTGCAAAAAAAATTAAGACAAACCATCGACTGGTTTCCTCTGAAAATATGAAACTTTTCAACTTCTTTTTTAACAACCATTTTTAAGGAGTAAAGCAAGAGTCATTTTCCTAAAAATTGTTAAAAAATAGGCACTAATTTAAACAATAAATAATTTGATAAAACAGATTACGTGCTCGAAATGTTCAGGTTTCGATCAAAAATGCCACATAAAAGGATTCGCATTATTCGAAAAATCTCACACCTTCTTCTATTTTTAACAACTTCAACCTTGATCAGAGTAAAATCGCTAATATCTTAACGACCAATTTCATTTTCGTCGCCACTTTTAAATCGTGCATTTAATTAACATTTGCCAATCTTAATAAATAATCAGCATTAATACGACAATTTTAACTTGTAAGATTGTAATCTACAATACAATAAATCAAAAGCAAATGTCACATGTCACATATGCTCGTGATATTCATCTTTGAAAGCAAATGTGGGAATCCAGAACTTTAGTTTAATTGACTGTTGCTAATTCCATATTTTTCAAAAATGTAGAAACTAACATTATCTAAGGGAAAACAGTGAAATAAAGGCGAATTTCGGAAATGTGCTATTTAAAATATAAACTCAAATTTATGAAGGCATTGGGAGGGTGATAACTGCTGATAATCAAAAAGGGGAAAATTCACAACCATGCGGCCTTTTTACTTTTTCTGAAGATAAATAATTAATCAACCTTCTTTCCGAAAAACGAGAAAATAACTAAAAAACTTATGGGTCATAAAAGTTACAACTTCACAAACAAGCAATTTCTTACAGTTTACTGTTTTCGTTTCGTCTTCCCAAAGAGTTTTCGGTTATGATTTATTATAAGACCAATCAATTAAAACAACAAATCTTTGAAATGCCGTTGTATATTATGGAAATTGCACCATCAATTGGTAAGTGCAAAATTCTTACATTTACAATAAAATTTTCTGTGTCAATAATAACATTCCAGCTAAAATCATTAAAATTCTCGTTAATCTCGTTACGCCCCCATAAAATACCTCTCACGTGCCCACACGCTTGTTATTTAATAAACATGGGCGCTTAAAATTCGTCAGATCAAAGGAAACCAACAATAACTAGTTAATTTTGTTCTACCTTAAAAGATAATTCATGTTATAAAAGGTTTTAAAAGTTCATTCGCTCGTTGAAATTAATATTTATGGGTATTTACGTAATTTGCAAACATACAATAAAAGAAAATGGGTCACAGCATGTGCATCTATTAAAATAATTACATTTAAGGACACAAATTATATGAAGCATTTAATTAAAAATAAATGGAGCGGTACTGCCCACGTTATTTATTAACCGAATGAAAACAAAATTTTAAATTAAATAATATTATCGGGGATTATTATTGCATTCTAAATTAAATCAACCAATCCGATCCACGGTAGACTTACCTCATATTTTTATTTTGCTATTAATTTTAAATTCGATCTATTCTTCGGTAAAATAAGATTTTTAATATCCGAACTAAATTAAGCTATAACAAGCAATCAAAGGAACCAATTAAAATTCGGATATTTTCTCACATGATCTGTGAAATTTGAAACTTTATCATTCAATCTTAGTTTCGTTACATAAAAATAAACCACGAAGCGCAGTAACGGTCATCATTTTACACTTTTACAGGCCTTAACGGTATTTATCAAAACTAAAAGATCGAGTAACACAAAAATTCCGAGTTATGTAACATCCTCCGCTCATAGAAAAATGCCGCCGTACTTATTTATTAGGTTTCACCTTGATACTTTAAGTAAATGTGGAACAATTAGATATTACAAGTTTGATCTTTAACCTTCAGCACGATTTAGTTTTTTATCCTTTAACTTACTTGAATGAAACTAATTCACCTGTCTTGTAACTGACATTTATATGCATTCGTAACAGCTTTAAGTGCAGTGTTACGAAAGAAAAAGAAAGGTGCACTTCTTAAACAAAAAATTTGTCAGAAAGTGACGCGAATAGAATAAGGCTAAGAAAATGTTTTATTTGAAATACATAATTAACATTTAAAAATTCGCCACGAAATTTTGTAATTTTTGAAAGGTTCAATGTTGCTATTCGGGGCACAAAGAAGCGTCTAAACAGAAAAATTAAGCGCCAAACCATTTTAGGAAATAACCATATTAAAATTCCATCTGAATATTTCATTACCAAGAATTGACAATACTAATGAGGATATTGTCATTCAGCTTCCGAACATTTTTACGCGGCGTTACATTAAACATTCAAGGGAGAACCTATCCAGAAAAATGTTCTGCCTGCTTGAATAAAGGCCAATTATTTGCAAAGGCGACAGAAAACGTGCTGAAATAGTCTTTTCCCTAAAACTAGATTCTCGGGAGTTTTACTCACCACTAGGTCGCTAAATTAGCTCAACTCACCTGAAACAAAAAGGAAAAACACATTAGAAAGCCATTAACAAAAATATTTGAAAAAGCATATTGCTGGTATTGTTCTGGGGATCTAGAACAGTTACAGCTGTTTATTTATATAATGGAAGTTATACAAAGAAAAACTAAAAAAAGTACAAGGATTTTTATTTTAAAACCAGCAAATTTGTAGAAACTTCCTTTTTGTCCCTTTTTTTAGTAATAAAAGGAACCATAATTTAAAAGTCTGTGTTTCTAACTATTGAAAAACAATGGTATTTGAGTCAACCATTGGTTTTTCTCCTTTTAAAGCCTTTATTTTTGTTTGTTCAACATGTTTATAAAACAATCTTTTTAAATAAATAATTGTTGATCCTTTCAGGTTTTCAGCTCTTGCCACTATAACAATACAATGCATTTTTTCAGCTTCAAAAATCTAACTATGTAGTTTCATAATGCCTTAAACCAGAAATCGACTAAACGAACTTTTAATCATTAAAAGCACAATTTATGTGCGTGCCTTTTTTAGCACTTGTTAAATAAACAAGGAATTTATTTTTATGTCTAAAAACGTTTGGTTTGAATCAGGAAGCAAATTTAATGAAGCTGGTTCACACAAATTCTGAAACTAAGTCACTATTAAGTTGAACTGCCTTTCTACAGTCGTCCAGCAACAGTTAACCTAACGTAAAACGACTGCAGCTATAAGTTGTGGTTTCGTCATTAAATAACAAGCATTTTGGTAACAGTCTAACAGTTAAGTAGCCTAATTAATAAATAATAATTCTCGGGAAAATTTAGGATTCTTTAATCATATTAGCTAAAACTCAAGCATTTAAATTTAAATACATTCCCTTAAATTTGTCTGCTTCTGTTTATTTGCTAGTACAATTAATTGTTGAGTTGCTAGAACTAGTGTGTAAAATAAAATGTTTTGAATATTTATAACTGTTATGGATGAAATTGTTCGTAATTCCGATACAAAAATAAAAGGGAGTCACACTGGGATTCAAGGATTTAAAATCAGTAGGCCAAGATTAAGATGCTTGGAGGAAGCAGAAAAGAACTTAGAAGCAGTGGGAACTTCAAGGTCGAAAGAGAAGGATAGGAAAAAATGGAGGAAGATTGTAGCTGAAGTTAAAAAATTAGAGGAATAGTAAAATAGGATATATATAGGTAACTCCAGAAAGATGAAATGCGGGTGACGACCGCTTTCTGTAAACAAAAATAGATTGTTTTGGAACCCTTAGCAGAGGACAGTTCCTTCGCGGTGGGTAGCACCAAGGAGTAAGTAAGTAAGTTAAAGAAGTTCTATATGCGGACGATCTAATTTTATTTGCAAACTTGGAAGGAAATCCACAGAATAACCCACAAATATGGAATACCGTTGTGCAAAATTTTCGGACTGGAAATCAACCCACTGAAAACAGAAGTTATGGTTATGTCCAAACATCGTGAAAAAGTAGAAATAACTTTAAATAAGGACAAGGAAAGGCAATCCCAACAAATAAAATAATAAGGTGGAGGTTGTCAACGTAAAACAAATAATAGAATCGAAGCAGCAAGTGGGTTATATTTTGCACTGAACAGAGTATTTGTAGGAAAGAAAAAAATTTCATAAAGGACTAAAATTAAAATCTATCAAAACGTGTTTATTCCGGTGTCAATTTACAATTGCGAAGCATGGGTGTTGGTTGAGTGATTCCCTGAAAAGTAAGATCCAGGCGTGTGAAATACAACATTTACGAAGAATTTTAGAAATAACAAGACAAAGTGGCGGAATGACGAAATACGGCAGATTTTATAGGTAGAACCAGTGTTATCCATTATTGAAAGGAGGAAGTTGGAATGGTTTGGACACATTACAAGAATGCGTGAAAACAGAGTCACAAAACAAGTGTCACGGCTTTTGAAATTTTGGGTGAATTAAGTATAATACCTCCCTGTTGCTCGAAGTTTAAGCCCACCTGAAGCTGCAGAATTCACAGCAACTAATGTCAGATCAGCACATTCCCTTTTGGTTGCGCAATAATTCAGAGAAGTCCTAAATAGGATGATGCAATCTTTTGTAGAGTATATTTCTTTGTTAAAAAGTACGGGGAACCACCGATCACGAGAAAACGCTAGGGTGGCGCCGTTCAAGGTTTCTCCCCGCACGCACAAAAGGCGCGTTTGTTCATCTTCTTCTAACATCCTTTTGGCTTTACGAAAAAGAGAAGAAGAGAATCAGAGTTTAGCTAGCTTTCAACACCATTGGTCGTACATGTTTTCGCTCCGGCTTTGGTAGTAAAATCCCGTTTGTCAGCCTTTCGTTCTCGATTAGTTTTGGAAAAACTATCTTACGACATATTGTCGAATTATCCCAGAGAGTGTCTTAGCGTATCGGGGAAATATAAGTTCCGTGTGAAAGTTCCGTTTAAGTTTGATGTTTGGTGGAGTACCGTTTCACGCAGTTTCGTTTCGAATCAAATAACCTACCAGTTCAAGGACACCCCGTTGTCTTCGCACCTGCTTCCGAAAAAGGACTCCATTCCTTTCGGCGCCGACCGCTGCTATCTCTCCCTGGGATTCGAAGCCTTCCATCGCTTCTTCTGGGCTACCCTCGACAAAGCCCCTTTTCCCAGGTAACAATATTTAACAATACCCGTTTCATCCCCATTCAGTACCGTATATTATCGATTACTCGTAAACAGGCATTAGTTAATTTTGTCGGTAATTTAAGTACATTAAGCGCCCTTCTTTTTGCTTAATTTGTTCGGGCGGAGTGTTTAAATCATCAACCAGTGCGTATTACTTTTTGCTTTAGTGTTAACAATTTAGAAACAGTGTGAACTGTCGCGATGATTACCCATTTTATGTTGCATGCGTATGAAATTATTTGTAATCAGAATTTTTAGCTTAAGTTTTGTCATTGCCATACCTACATTTTATCCCTCAATCTTCTTTTCAAATAACCTAAGATAGAACTTATGGATTCATTTTGTGTCATTACAAATATTTACATATTTCTTACATTCATTAAATTTCATTGTTAATTCATTACTGCCTTTTATTTGTGTTTTGTGTTTATTTTGTAATATGTAATTGTGTATAGCTTGTGAGCCTGGCTACTAGTAGCAGTATTTTATTTCAGTAAGTAAGGGTAAGTACATTCAGCAGTAGGGTGCAGCCACCTTAACCCCCTTTCGAGCCCGAAGGAATAACCTGCGGTACGTTCCTCGAGACCAACTTGGGTGATTTCCGCAGTGGCGCCCATTTTCCTCCCGATTACGACCCCTCTATTTAAAGGGTTTAGCGTTTCGAACTCCCTTTCTTCGACTGCTTGTTAGCTGCGAGTCACAGGACTTCGACATCTCCTATAAGTTGTGGTCGTGCGGAATTAGCACGCGACACAAGTTTGTAAAATGGGTCTAATAAGGAAGAAGCGAAGGGAAAGACCAAGGAAGAGGTGGAATGAAGTAGCGAAACAAATAATATGGAAGGAAGAGTGGTAGTAGTAGTTCGAGATCGGCAACAAAAACTGCATTTAATCGACAACAGGAATGGAGAAAATGTGTGGCAAGAGCCACATCCCCATGACACTGAAAGGTAGAAAAGGGTCGTCGATAAGTAAGTAAGTATCAGGCCTCCCAGTAATAAATTAGTGAATTTATTTATGATTTTATAACAAAAATTTAAGAAATTTATACCAATTTTATGACATTTTTAATCAAAAACAAAAAGCTACATTACATATCATTATTAGAGTAGGAGTAAAATACTGCATAAACTATTATCGTTCTATTTTATATAAATTCGTAAACACCAATACGCTTTAGGTTTTACATAAAAAAACAAATAAAATGCAACCCTATGAACTATTACATAAACTATTTTAAATAAATTCATAAACTATAGAAATAAAACTTTAATTTTCTAAATTTAATTGTTTTTAAATCTTGTTGCTTTGAGTTTAATTCATTAATAGCTGCTTTTAATAGGTGAGATTTTTCTAAACCCATAGAAATCATCGCCTGCGCTTGTTGAATAATTTCTTTTTTCATATGTTTGTTTACAATTTCTTTTTGAAGTTTGGCATTGCCGGAATTTACCAACTCTTCTGCAACTTTTAATTCAACTTCTTTCTTGCATATTTCTTCAGATACAGCATTAAGCTTATCTTCATATCGCCTTTTTCTACTTTTTTCTTCTTTGGCAAGTCGTTCATTTTCAGTTAGAAAGGTTTACATTGGGACCATCCATACTTATTTGAATTAAATAGCCAAGGTTTAATTCAATTTTATTAATAAATTCGAAAAAATGGTCCCTAAGTTTGTCAGTATCACAATGGCCTAGAAATGACGAATCAAGAAAACTATTGATAATTTGCTTTTTAGTTTTACTAAAATATTGTACATAGCCGTCATATTGTTTGCTAATTTGGGTAGTTGTAGTTTCATCAAAAAGAAATGTAAAAGGAGTATTAATCATTTCTTGTAAAATAATTTCCCTCAAATAAGGCGCAACTCCGAACTGCAATACATATTTACACTAACTTCGTTTCTTCCATTTTATAGTTTGCTGCAATAACTGAATCGGGGAACATTTCTCTAAATAACGCATTATTGTTCGAATTACTCGAAAATGAATAATTGCTAAAAGCACATTTTAATGCCCACAGAATTTCAGCTTTTGCTATTTTTTCCTAATTTGATAAAATAAATTGGCCTTTTCTAAGAAAGAGATTGCCCGTTCCATCATTTTCAAAAGTAGCTTGTGCTAAAAATTAATTTAAGTTTTGTTACTATAATTCTCATTCTATAAATAAATAACAATGTTTACCTTTTGTGCCATTTCATAAGTTTACACTTTTAATATGCTTTTCGCCCTTAGCATGTATTTTTCCTTGGCTTACACCACTGCTGCCAATTTTAAAAGTTTTTTTACATAGTTTACAAATTCCGGAATATTTATCAGGACCTTTTGTCAACCAACTAAATTGGTCCTCCCAGGCTGGATTATACTTTGTTTGCCTTTTCGCCATTTTTTTTATCAACACTATAAACAGCTGAACAATAAATTGAACGTCCACTTTTTTAAAATTAAGAACAGGTACCTACTAACGACGGTTTATACGTTTATAGACCACAAAATTTAAACCTTTTTCTACGATTTCAGCAGAAAGACTGGTGGTACTTGCTAGGTGATGTCCCAAGTAAACATGAATTGAACTATTGTTGAATGTTTGTACTTAGGTACATTACATTGCTTCATAATCTTTTGTCCTTTTACAAACTGACTACCTGCTTTAATGCCGAGTAGGCGCTAATGCCGAAAATTTGCATATTTGCATGTTTTGCACTTGCTTTGCACCCTTTTTATACTCGCCGCTCGCCGGTCAAATAGGCGCGAGAATTTAGATTTAATTTATAAATACTTAATATTAATTAATTTTAAATTATGAATTTTATGACAAATGCAAAATTTTATGACAATTTATGACTGTTTTGGCCAATTTATTATTTTTAATAAATTTATGACAACTGGGAGGCCTGAAGTATACAGGGTGGTGAATTGTTTCACGCACCATATGAACTTCAATGGTGAATTTTTAATATGTAAATAAGTAAATATTTGCTTCCTTAATTATTTATTTTATAGTGCAGGGGCGTATGTAATGCCGTGAGATTTTTTATGAAGGAATAGTATGACTATATGGGATGGATAGCTCATGAACCATACAATCACGTATTACCAGGTGTTTTGCCCGATTTTGTGGCAGAGAGCCGTCATAATTTCAAGATGGACGCTAATCTCGTTTTTTATCTTTAACTCGTTTATGGTTGGCTTTATGCAAATTTAGCTAGGACCTTTTTTGTTCCTAATAAAATAAGGAACAAAGACGCGGTTACTGCAATTTTTTTGATACCTGTTGCCATTTCTGAGATAATACTTTATTGGTAACAATGAAAATAATACTCCATTTGATTTTTCTAGGAAACACAATAATTATTATAATAACGTGAACATTATTATTTTTAATATATAGAACATTATTTTTTAATTAACACGTAAATATCTTGTGTAGAGAAAGGTTCACAGGTCAGCCTCCGATTCCAAGGGTTCATCTCTTCATCGCCACCACACTTACACATTTCTGTGCACCTTAAAGACTGTACTTTACACTTGTAACCTACAGCACACCGTCCTTTCTCATAACCACAACGTACTAGATTCAGTAACCATTCTGGTGCGCATGGCATCGAACTCATTATGGGAAAATACTGGTTACCAGACTTCTCCCATCCAAATTGTGGCTGTTCTGGGAGGTTTGGGTGTTGTTTATCAGTACTGTGCCACTCCAACACTTGGTAATGTACCCTTAAGATATATGGTGTTAAGGAGGATCTTGTCGGGCTTACGTTTTCACTTTGCACGTCTTTTTTTTGTGAACATCCATCAGCACAATTCACCAATGTCTGATATTCTTTTCCCTAGCAAATAAACTTGACGGATGAATTGCTCGAGCAGTTGTTCATCTTCTGGTTTAAATTCTTCTGGAGATCCAAGTAATGCCAAAGCAGCAAGAACTTCCTTTTCTGCTGTCTGGAAAGCTTTCCAAAAAGATATTTTACCGTTATTTTTGAAGCACCCAGTAATATCACAGCTCGAAAGTGCATGAAGAGCTAACAATACCTTAACTTTTGTTGGTCCTACATTGGACTAAACAAGATTAATATCAATAAATCGTCTATTAGCACCAACTCCTGTGACAAACATGCTGTCTTTTGGTAAAAGTTGCGACCACCACAGTGAAAGGATCAAAACATCAGTATCTGGTGAATATACGAGTATGTTCCCTGAACATAGTAGAATGACGTGAGATGTACCTACCATTGAGTGAAGAATAATTTTCTTTGGTGCCATCCTGCTCTTTATAAAACTCATCACTAACGCATTTGAAAGAGCAAGCCTTAGAGATGTGTGTGCATCTACAGCTCTCCTTACGTACTTCCCTGCTAGAATGTTGAACACAACACTCTCATGATAAACTGCCAATAATGTAGTTTCCAATTCTGTACCATCTATAAAAAAACCAATAGCTCGAAGCATTTCCATTATAGTATGTAGTTCACCCGGCCTAAGAATCAAATTTTTTGATAGATCTTTGTTAGCCATAGCTAATTTTAAAAGAGATTTGTAAATACCAAGATCCAAAGTTACAACTGTTCTCCCTTCAGGAGTGATACTACATGCCACTTGTTCTAATTTCTTCATGAAAGTGAGTTGTGGTAGATGGGCTGGTATCTAAGAGTAGCAGCACACAGACTCTAGTTTCTTTTTTTGGCTTACTTATTATAGAATTAAAAGCTGATCAAGTCGGGATTGCATTCGGCACAGTGGAATCTGCTTCAGAATCACTTGGATTATTTTCTTCCGACGGGTTCAAATTTCCATTCAGCAACTCTTCATCCAAAGATTCTTGATAATCAATCAATGAAATATAAACTAAAAAATAAATAAAGTAGAAAAAAAATTATAACAGAAATTTCATTTGAATGAAAAACGTCACAGAAAAACTAAAAACATGATTGTATCTCAGAAACGGTAACAGATATCAAAAAAATTGTAATAACCTTTTTTGTTCCTTATTTTTTATATTAGGAACAAAAAAAGTTGGAACTAAATTTGCATAGAGTCAACCATAAATGAGTTAAATATAAAAAAAGAGCTTAGCGTCCATTTTGGCGGTCATCTTGAAATTAAGACGTCATACAGGCCCTCTGCCACAAAATCTGGAAAAACACCTGGTAATACGTGATTGTATGGTTCATGAGCTATTAATCCCATATAGTCATAATATTCACTAAAAATTTAAATATTTTAGTTTGTATTTGCCACTTGTTTTTTAAATAAATAATTTTACAAAATAGTGCGGCTTTTCAGTTCGCCCACCTTATCTGTAAAAGTATTAATTTTTAGAAAAATCCAAACAAAAGTTAAAGCGTTATAAACTACAAGTGAAAACCTCAGAAACAAAAGATGAAGATTCCCCAAACTTAATTTTGCGGAGGAGAGTTGAAAAGAAAATTGGAAAAAAGGCCAAAGCAGAAAATGTCACAATCAATTCCTGTAAAACTTTCCAAACTGATTGTGACCTGAAAAAGTTGAAAATATCTCTTAAAATGAAAATGCTGCACTACATGGGGAAAAGACTAAATAATGTTTCTAAAATAAATAAAGTCGGCCATTAAAAACATTTCAACATAGAATTATCGAGTGAAACTAAGCTTTATATGCATTTCTTTAGAGGCCCATCCAAAGAATGGCATTTGCATAAAATTAAGTCTTCGCAAAAATGCATTGGTGTAACTACAACTTTTGAACAAGTTTTCGGTTCATATCTCGGTCAAGACTAATGTACCTAATTATTTATAACATTCTTAGAATTTCTTCATTGATTTGCAAAACACTCAGCACACAATGTAAGGTCCTTAGGTCCTTGTTTATATTTAAGCAATAGTTTTATTGTTATTTAAATGGCAGCAATGGCATATTTTTCTTATGACCAGCAATCCATTGCAAATTAACATGTGAAAGACTGAAAACTTCTTATTTAATGAAATTGTCACTGCATTTCGGGGAAATCAAGTTAAATTAACAAAAGTCTTAGAAAAGAAAAGAAAAAAGAAAATAAAAAATCAAATAAATAAATCAATACACGAGGAGAGTTAATTCGAAAATCCACCCAGCATACTTTATGAAGTAACTCAATTTGTTCGAATTGGTTTAATTTCTAAATTAACGATGTAGGAGTATTAAGAATTAAGAACGTTCAAAAATAATCATAACACCTGAAAATTAGAATAAAGCTTCAGTTTTTGCTGAAATTGATGAATTAAACCCACTCGTTCGATAAAGATAAAAGATTTTCAAGCAGAAATTTAATTCAAAACTCTTTCCATTTAATATTTTTTCGAATGGAATTCTGAATGAGAATCTTACGAAATACGTTCGCAACAGGGTTGTGGACAAATAGGCGGTAGCTTTGAAATGTTATGACGCCGTCTGAAACAGAGGCCATATTTATAGACCAAACATCTAATGCAGAACTGTTCACAATCGACAATTAGCATACAATAGCGGCCGTATATCGTATTACAAACAAAGAAAACATTCAAGTCATTGCCTGTTACAAATGATTACGGTCCGAACAAAATCCGCCCGAAATTATTTTGGGCTACCTACCATACACCGGCGAAAAGCCATGACGAAAGTACCGTGAAAATAATCAACATTGAAATTTTATTAAAACTGAGGTTTGTATCGTCACAATTATAAACTGTATTTTGCTCCTTGAAATTTCTTATTTGCTGCAATGGCATAAAAAACAAGCATTAAGAAACAGGGGTATAAAAAATAAAAGGCATAAAACATAAAAACGCCTACAAAGTAATGAAGCGTAAAAACTGAAAACCTCGAGTAAAAAGGAAAATTTAATCTTCAATATGCGTTTAACAATTTATTCGCATACCTACAAACGCTGTGTAATCGTTCGTATTCGCCTCGTCTTTTATGGCAAACTTCGATGACTACCATAATCGTTTTTCTTTAACTTGACCCACTGTAACAAATTACTATGCGAAAAGAACCGAAATAAAACCGATAAAAAGAACATTAAAAAGCATAAAAGAATAAGTTAATTAAAAGTAAGAATTCGTTACACATCCTTTGTCTTCAGAGTGCATGAAATTTAATTGCTTCGTATCCAAATTTAGATGCCTGCCAACAAACTGAAGATTATAAAAGTTATTTAATTCCACAACTCGTATTTACACAATACTACTTATATGATGGAGTCTCTTGGTCTCTGCCCCGAAAATATGCATTCTATTCTTGGGGTGCTAAAAATACTGCACGTCGAGGTCGTTATACGAAACCATTACAGACTTGCACTTTTATTATCATTAAGTAAACGAGGAAAGATCATAAATATCCACTTTATGTAACGTGCTCGTATAAATTTCAATGTTAAGCTGGTTATTTTTAATATAAACTGAGAATTAAATTAAGACAAGTACAAAACAGGGAAAGGAGCTACAAAAAGCTATCTTTATACAACAGAAATTCTTAATAATTTTACTTTAAGTTAAAAAAACAAAAGTTGTATCAACAACCACATTATTTCCAAGGTCTAAAACATTTAAACTTGCAGCAGTATTTCTGTGCCATTTTCGAATATTTTTATAAACTCCTTCCTGGAAAATTACTGTCATTGCTGAGCTGCTAATATTAACATTTGGGTTTAGATAATTTTGGCAAAATTATTTATTTAATAACAAAAACCGTTGTGTCTTCTCAAAAGGAAATATTGCTGCGGGATGATTCTACTGAAAAATCGATTATCTGTAGCTTCAGATAAAATTTTGAGAAGCTTAAAAATGCATTAGAAACATAAATCGGTGGCAAAGTAACATCGACAATGCTCAAGTTAAATCTATATAATTTTTGCCACTTTCTGATTAAGAACCATACTGTGATTAACAATAATCTTCTGTGAAAAAAATTAGATGCCTCAACGATCACTGAACACAAGAAAAACTTCTTTCTTTTCAATGCATTAAATTTGCCCCATTTTGGCTTTCAGAAATATTTTTCATTTTCTGCGAAGCAATATGTTTGATGAGTCAGAAAAATTATAAAAGCAAGAATAGCTTCTTCCTTGCAATACCTCAAAGTTTCTGGATTTCATGCGAAGGAAGACGTTTTACGAGCCTCAATTTCTTCGTTTTCGATAGCTTTCGTTTTTCAATTCTTTGTTTTATAATATACACGTTTCACACGCCTCAAAAAATTTTGAAGAGTAAAAACATTTTTTTCCATTTTCATGCCTCAAACTTATCACTATTTGGACTTTCAGAAAGTTCTTTGATTTCATGCGAAGAAAGATGCTCAACAAGCCTCAATATTTATGAAAAGAAAGCCAATTCAGGAAGTTCTCAATTTTCGGTGAAGACAAATGGTTTACAAGCCTCAAAAATTTTGAGGGGCAAGAACAACTGTTTCCCTTTCGATGCCTCAAATTCATCAATATTTGGAGGACTTTCAGGAAGTTCTTTCATTTCATGCGAAAGAAGACGTTTTTCAAGCTTTAACATTTATGAAAGGTAAGCCAAATTTCTTCATTTTTAATGCCTTAAATTTCACTTTGGTGAAGTTTATCAATCAAACACATTTTACAAACCTCAAAAATTTTGAAGAACAAAAACAATTCGTTCCTTTTTGCAACCTCAAATTGACCACTATTTGGACTTTCAGAAAGTTTGACGATTTCGTGCGAAAGAAGACGCGTTTTACGAGCGTCCAAATTTATGAAAAACTAGCAAAACTTCTTTCTTTACGGTGCCATAAATTTGCTTTGACTATGAGAGAGTTCTCAGATTTTCTGCGAAAAAAGATGTTTTACAAACCTCACAAGCAAGCAAAATTTCTTCCTTAACGATGCTTCCAAATTTACCCTCATTTTGCGAAGAAAGGTGTTTTAAAATCCTCAAGACATTGAAAGCAAGCAAAACTTCTTTCTCTTCAATCCAATAAATATGCCGCATTTTAGTTTTCAGGAAGTTTTTAAATCTTCTGCAAAGACGTTTGACATGTGTCAAAAATTATAGAAGACAAGAACAATTACTTCCTTTTCGATGCCTCAAATTTATCACTGTTTTGTATTTTCAGAAAGTTCTTGGACTTCATTCAAAGGAAAACGTTTTATAAGCTGCAAAATTTATGAAAAGGAAGCCACATCGTTTGCGATGCCTTAAATTTGACATTCAGGAAGTTTTTCAATTTTCTGTGAAGACGAACGTTTTACAAGCCTCAAAAACTTTGAAAATAAAAAAAAACTTCTTTGTTATTAATACCTTGAATTTGTCCCTTTTTGACTACGAGAAAGTTCTCAGATTTTCCGCGTTTTACAGACCTCGCAAGCAAGCAAATTTTCTTCCTTGTCGATGCTGATTTTCTACTTCTTTCTTTTCTATGTATTAAATAATTCTGCAAAATAAGAACAATTTGGATTTAAAAAAATTTTTGACTTCGAAGGATGACGTTTTATAATCCTCAAGATCTATAAAAAGCAAGCAAAACTTCTTTTTCTTCGAGGCTTCAAAATTTACCCTCATTTCGACTTTTACAAAGTTTTCTGAAGTTTTTACGAAGGAAGATGTTTTGCACTCCTCAAAGATTTTGACTAAAACATCCCCCTTTTTATTACTTTAATTTAATTTTATTTCCCAACATTTTCAAAATAACTTTCATGCTCTACAAAACTTAACTATGTAATTTAACTTTTATTTTACCCCAAAACGCAAGATTAACGTCGCAGTTTAGTAATAAACTGACCCGTATACATAATTAAAACAAAGAACTTAAAGTCGTTTACCCCATTTTAGCAGGATTCACTTAATAGCGGTCCTAACCAAAATTAGAAGCGGAAGCGTGGGATTCACGATGATTGGGCTTTTTTTGGTGTTAAGTTATTCATGATATTTAAGCTTTATGCTCCCATCATGAGAAAAACTAATGGATCAGTAGAAAATTAAAGGGGTCTACCTTGTAATACAAAAACTCCGGATTTTTTTATGTTTTACAAGATCGTTAGATGGATAGCCGAAATAAATATTAAGGATTAACTTTCTTACGCACAGAAATGGCGAATTTAACACAGATCTGGTGGAAGTTCCTTAAAATGCTGGTATTTTTTCAGTTTGTGTACTAATAACCTAGAGAAAATTATGTCACCACGCGAAGAAATCTTGAGAAAAATCTACAAATTCTTGGTAACACCGGTTCCTAGGTTTTCACAGAATGTTTAATAGATTTTTTTAAGTAGAAAGTTTCAAAGCGTAGTTGTAATCTTTGGAAATTCTTCGGAAAACTTGTCTTTTAAATGTTAATGAAATTCTTAAGCAAACCATTTGTATTTGTTAATTTGGGTAGCAATAACCTACAGAAAATTATGTCACCTGCCCAAGAAATCCTGAGAAAAAATCTACTAATTCGTGAAGCACTTGGTCCCAAGGTTTTCACGTAATTCTTATGAAAATTTCTGCCTAGAAAGTCTCAAAGTTCAACTGCTCTGGAAATTTTTCAGAAAAACTGTTAAATATTAACGAATTTCTTAAGAAAACCACTTTACAGACGAATATGATTTACGTTTTCTGTAGAGAACTGCAATTTCTGAAAACTCTTCGTTTAGAATTTTTAAACCTGCTAAGCTAACTCTACTATCTCTTGAGTAATCAATAGTTAATAAACAATTAAGAATTTAGGCCAGCAGGCAAATTCTTCAACTCTTGGAAACCTAGCAAGTTTTTCAGAAAATTATGTTTAATAAAAATAATTGCTTTAAAGTAAACAACTAGAAACTAGCAAAAATTATAAAATCACTTTGTATACCAACTTCTTAAACAACGAATTAGTCAACCGAAATATCTGATTGCAAAAGACTAGCGGATTAAAAACAAGGAGCTCTAACAACAGGAAACAAGGTTGGTTTAATCTGAACATCTAATTCCAACGAAGAGACTCTGAGGAGCTGTAATGGAAACTTTCTTGGGCGAGCTCACCTTCTTCGAGTAACAGCGGTCTATTCCTAGAACTTTGCAGATCGTTCAACCTGCTGTTTTACCGGCAAAGCGACCAAGGCATTGTTATAAATTATTGATTGGCTATAAACGTGTTTGTCAGACAGTGCACATGCCTTTGCTTTGGACGAGATTGCGAAACTATGCAGCTTCTTGTCTAGGGCTTTGTTAGGAGGGAAAAAATATTTACATTTTAAACACCTCGTTAGGTTACCTAATTTACTAGATGAAATATTAGGGGCCTGTCCAAAATTATGATTAATTTACACTTTTTTTAAATCATTAAAAGGGGCACGTTTATTGTGAAAAAGAAAAACACCCAATTAACTAGCTTGGATTATTATTAAACTGAAATAATAATGTTAGTTGTTTGGGTATTGTAGCAGGAGTTTGTGCTTTTCAGATTTTCCAGGTCAATGGAAACTTTGTTTCCATCGATAATCTTGTACCACATGCTACCGACTAAACAAAACGTTAAATATTTAATAATTTAATGGATGTTTCGGCAAAGTTAATTTTGTACAGTTGAAAGAGATTAAATCCTTAAATTTTGACTGATTTTACGTACGTAAGCACAGCCTAAAATGTTTTAATTCTTACAAGTGAAACGAATCCTTAAGCACCTAAGATTTATTGCTAATTTTTATTTATCTGAAACTCGCCTTTTCGACATTTGAAATGTTTGAATATTCATAGCAGAGAATCATTTTATGTCATACGAAAATTAAATGATAAACAGGAGATTACACGAACTGTCTTGGCAATAATCGTAAAAATCGTAACATCGTTATTATATTGTTGTTAACATTTGGATTTTCTTCAACTGAAAAGGTTGTAAGAGACCTGTGGCCCTAATTTCTACAATACTATTAACTCTACTCTCCTAGAAGTTTTCAGTTATTTACTGTTATTTTGCCAAAAAGGCTAAAATTATTTTGTTATATTACTACCACCTGCCTTTTATTCTCAATTTTTTTGTATTTGTCTCCACGTCTTACTGTCCTACTTTGTAATGTTCGGTATACAGTCCTTGCTCTATAAATTTGATTAACAGAGGTGAAAATATGTAACACATGATAGCTAAATTTGATTTATGGAAGAGTAACTCGCGTACAAATTTCTTTAGTTATCTTGTTAAAAATCTGGCAATGAAAATATTAGATTGAACTTTAACCTTTCCATTAAAGTCTAAATTTGAGATGGCTCCATTAATTTTATTTTTAAATCATTCGGTTTCTGATTCGACGCTAATAAAAGTTTTGCTGTTTCTGAATCAACATTTAGAATTAATTGCATATTTTAAAACGGCTTAATGTAAATAAGCAAAACTTAATAAATAGATAGATAAACGAAACAATAGATACAGAAAGATAAATAAATCAGTAAATATATGTATATAAATAAATAAACTAACCAAACCAGTTAATAAAAATGAAATGGTGTTTTACAGCTTTCATATATACCTATTAAAAAACTTTAGATACAAATTTTGCTAGTTTTTTATTCACGATGCATTCGCCAATGTTTAGACACTTAAAAAAAACTTAATAAATTCCGAACTCAAATTGTTTATTTTGACATTTACTGTAGTTTTTCTAACGTTAAAGGAAATTACAAGATACGGTTTAAAAGGTAAAATGTTGCAATTATGCGAGTTTCGTGCAAAAAGTACATCTCGCCGTAATATCCTTCTTGTACCACATCGAAAAGATTGTAATTCTTAGCACGAAGAAACTACTTAATTAGTATTATAATTCAGCCGTTTATGTAATACCAGCAAATAGCAAAAGTAGTCGAGGTCCTTGAGTGACAGCAGAAAATCATTATACTATACTTGGAAGTAAACAAAAACCACTTATGTAATCAGATTTAAATTTTTATGAATACTTAGGCGTTGCACACTATGAAAAATATGCAAACAAAAAATTATTATTTTAATTTAATTTATACTAGTTGGCATACATTTATTTAATTAACGGAACAAAACGAAAGTTCAACGGTATGGAGAAGAAAAATGGCTGTATAAAACGTGCTGCAGTACATTTTAATAGGTACTTTAATCTAAAATACAACGATCACATAATTATCAACTTACAATAGTGTAATGTCATTGTATTTAAGCCTAACTCACATTTAAACGCAGCATGTACGCCTTGCACGTGTTTTAGATTTACTGAAATCGATTGAATGCCAATTTTGTGAATCATGGGATAATTCTAAGACTAAACTTGGAATAATTTCAACTAACCGGTACTGGAATTACGCATTTATGCAAGAAATAAAGAGGAATGTTAAGAATTCCCAAGGAAGTAGCTTATGTATTCTGAAAAAGTACATTTTTAGATTATTTTGGGTATTTGCCAGCAGGTGCCGAAAATTAAAAGTTAACAAGTATTCTACGTACTACAAATCTGTTATTAACGAAGATTTTAATGAATTTAAAAATATGTATATAAAAAAGTATCATCTCCGCATAGATCTCTCTTTATTCTACTAACTCGAAATCGCCGAATCCTTAAAAATGTAACCTAAAAAATATTAACAAAGTTTACGTCAGGAGTAAACCATCCAGCATGTCGTCTCAAAATTAATTACATAAACAAAGTAGTTGTTTTCTAAATTCTTGATATTGTTGAATTAATCAGAAGCTATATTCCTCATGGTTTATTTTTAAATCTTAATGAAAGCCATCTCGAAATAAATTCTTTTATTCTATTATCATTAATAACAAGTTGCTAAGTTAACTGGAAAGTAATCGATGATTATTATGTCAGGGAATCGAAGTGCAGGAGCATTACAGAGAGTGTTCAGTGCAAAGTGTATCAAGGAAAACAAAACTTAAAATATGTAAAACCAACAGTGACTCACTTATGGGAAACGTGGACGGACGTTAACAAAAAAGGAAATCAAAGCAAATTAGAAATGTGGGACAGAAAAATACAGTACAGAATATATGGACGAAAAAGAGAAGGTGAACAACGGAAAAAAGAACTAACCAAGAAATAATTGAATTAGATAAAGAGCCGGACATAAGGACAACAATCCGCAGACAGCGAATGAGATGGATAGACAAACAATGTTATTTTTTAAAAACTCAATTGCAGCAGGCCGTATTCTGACTTAATACAGGCAATTCTACGGTTATTAAGACAGAACACGGCCTGGTGCAATTGAGTTTTTAAAAAATCACATTGTATACATCTGAGTTTCAATATGGCAACCAAAAAAGTGTTAATATAAGAATCAATGGGGAGGGAAGCTGCAGAAGAGGAAGACCAAAGAGAAAATTGAAGGAGTGCGTGGAGGACAACCTAGATGCCCTTGGAGTACAAGATTGAAAAATATAGCAGAAGATAGGAAGTTCAAAAATTTACAAACAATTTTGTTCCATTAAAGTTCGACGTGGTAAAAAAGAAATATTAAGTTCTGAATTACGTAGTACCTGGGGTAATTTAATCTTCCAAGATATTGAATTATTAACATAAAAATTAAACTGCAAAATTAATGAAACCGTATATTTTACTCACCAAACACTAACATCGAAGCTAATGAAAGTTGGAGACTTACCTGAAACAAATACAAGAAATGTAAATATTTTTAGGTACAATTATTTTAGGTATACATATATTCTAACATAGCCCTAAAAAGTTTGTGAATTTAATGATCCTCTGACATAAGCTTAAAACTTGGAACAAATATTTTTTAAGAAACTTTTCTGTTTCAAGCAGTTTCTACGTACTTACATAAGAAAACATAAATGGTGCTCAGGTGTTTAAATAATTATTTTAAAGGATTTTACTTTAGTTTGTTGCTGTTTAGAATATTTTAAACCAAAACAATGTGTTCTAAGCACAGTTTTGCCTGTGTTTTAAATTACTGTTTTAACCATGCCAACTTTCGTTTCAACGGAGTAAACAAATGGTCAAAATTAATAGGCCAAATTATTTTTAAAAAACTGCTAAAGCTGAAGGCTTTAAACACACTCTCAATGAATCAAATTTTAATAAATAATCTACCTATTATACAGGACAGGCAGAGTCGAAAATTGTACATTTTTTAATGAAATACGTTTAGGGTAGTAATTGGAAATAAAAACAATCAAAAGAAGTTTGCTACTTAAAATTGGCTCATTCGTTAAAGCCTATTTTTTCATACTTCATATTTGTTCGTGATTTTATTCGTTAGTCAGAAATATCCCAATCAAAGTAAAAGCAGAGAGAACAAAACAAAGCCTTATAAATGAAATACGAATACAAAATACTATCACGTTTTTAGTTCACAAATAAATTCTCACCTAAGTAATTTTAAAACAATTCAAGTTCTCAAAGATTCGTTCATTCAACTGCATTATGATAATTTTCCTGTTTTAACTGCAATAAAACCATAACCTGACAGAATTATGTACTACATTTATGTATGTAAGCTAGGATGATAACTTGAAGAAATATGTTTCAAAACACGCCTAAGATTTGCATGTATTTATTTATATGCCAACATATTTATCAGTATTGGCAAATTTTTATAGAAATATCACTTAAAGTACATCAACTTTTTATTTGTTATTTTTAAACAAGAGAATTTCAGATCAATGTTTTACATAATTATGCAACAAGTCTGTTTTACATAACAAAATGTTGCTTAAATAAGGTTATTGTTTAAATAATACATCGACATTAAAAACTTGACAAATAACATCACAAACTCAAGGTCTAACGCTGATTCGATAAACTGGTTAGCTAACAATTTTTTAAAGTTTTTACTGTCGTTTTTGGTGAATAAATACATCACTCCTGTATTTTGAAATGTGTACAACGCAAATCACCACTAAGTTATTTGAATTGTTAAATTAGTCATTAATAAATAATCAAAACATAAATACTATCAATCTACTAAAAATCAGTGGATTTGTATTAGTTTGGTCCCAATTTTTTTATTATTTCCAATATTACGTTTTGAACCCCTAAATATTAAGTTAAATCCCACCCTACGTTTAAATAAATAAAAAATACTAAAGTAAAATAGTGATTTAAATGCTTCACAATCCAATTAACGGTTTTTCATATGAATCAAGTCAACAAATGCAATAAAATAAATTTCTACTCCTTATTTTGTAACCAAGGTCAACCCGGATGCATCTGTATTTATTTGAACACTACTCGCGCCTGATTATAAAAAGTAAATGCAAATGTGCAACGTCGAAACATGGCGTTAACATCAACAAAATGCATTTAGTTCGGTGCAAATAGGAACAGCTTAATTAATTTATTAACTAATTAATTTCATTACGATATACATAAATTTTACGGTTTGCGTAAGAGCTTTGCACGGTCATATCTCATAATCATATAATCATTCTATAAATATTTCGTACTTACGTACGTTTGCCTATTTTTGCATTTTAATTGGCTTGACTGACGTAAAATCATTTCACTGACATACCTACCTTATTTAAGTAAGAGAATGGATTTTGTTATTTTATTAGCAAAATGTTAAAAGATCATAGAAATGTAGGTAACTTAGAGAATACTTGGTTACCTATTTATAAAGTTTAAATTAAAGAAGACCCACTGTCCTTTTACTTTGTTCACGCTATGAAAATTATCAATCAAACTAGCTTTCGATTTTGTCAAAGTGACCTAGAAAGCTCTTCCGGAACAAAGCTTTTTCATAAGCAACGAACTTTCAGTATGAAATCCCAGCCATTATATGACGATAGAGTTGCTTTGTGCGGTCTACGACAATAACCGTGTGTATGACACCGGAGGAGGAGGAGGAGGAAATGAATACAAATCTACCTTGTCACAATGTCAGACCTAGACAAACGGCCAGAGGAACAGTTTGACCTACAATTCCAAATTGCACGACGAACTCAGACACGATATGCAACAAAAACTGTTCGAAAAGTAATTTCAGTTTCAATGTTGGCTCGCATATCTCCATAGCTAAACATCAACCCACGGTACGGACCACCCAGGTGTATTTTGACATAACCTGGTAGGCAATTTTGTGGCGTGTATTGCCGATTATCCCGTAAATTACGTTATCAGTACTACAAAGTCGATTTGTTTCGGCTATATTTTTATTTTACGACTGCACAAACTCAATTCGCCAAGATAACCTGCCTGAATGAAAACGAAAAACACCAATTTATCTTTTCACGGTTTAAAACAATACGTTTATGCATTACG
Organism: Melanotus villosus; assembly: GCA_963082815.1. Lineage (NCBI taxonomy): Eukaryota > Metazoa > Arthropoda > Insecta > Coleoptera > Elateridae > Melanotus > Melanotus villosus. The sequence goes on from OY720423.1 coordinate 45,844,810, forward strand.
GGTACGTCACCGTAATAACACAATCATCCTCAATTAGATAGACCTATTAAAACTGAGACATGTATTTTAGCGTTGCATAAGAACAAAAAACAACAAACACTTAATAGACTCTTTCTCAAGTCCTTTGTGTATTTTAACTGACATTAATTAAGCATTGTTAATCATAATTAAACGAATTTCCTTTAGAGTAAAAGGCAAGAAAACACCGCCGCAGTAACTCCTAATGAAAATAATTACAAACAAAACGCAGGTGAATTACATACAGAAAATCTCTGAAAATCCCGAAGCCCATAAACTGTGCCACAACTAGATTAACTAACTATAAATACTCATGAGAAATAAGGACGAGTGAGCGACTTGTTAAAAGTCTTAACTGCAGGTTTACCCATTAAACAGACGCGTTTCTGCGTCCATATTTATATAAATCGCAATTTACTACCTTGTAATTTTGGCACAGGCCGTACTTAAATTAATGTTACACGGGCATGTAATATGCAAATTCCATGCGAAATTCAGTAAGCACCGACATTCGAGGAACAAACCAAAACCGGACTGATATCGACCTCGAAATTTTACAGGAGATTCTCACGTAAAGAAATGCGAATTTTTGGCTAAGCTAAGGTTAAGGTAGGTTCTGTTAATTTTTTTAATGCGAATTACCTTGACGTGATTCATTCACGTGCCTGTACAGTAGTTTAAATATGAATATAAGTTAATGATACTTGACAGGTTAACCAGTCATTAAACCCAGGGCGAAACCAAAATCGCAAAAAAATTGAGTTGGGTTTAGAAGTTCGCATAGTTAGGAAAACAGCGACGGTTGTATTAACAAAAAAGGTAGCTAATTTGAGTCATTTCTCACTTAACGCAGGATGTTACATAACTTAAACTAGTTCATTATCAGATTATTTTAATTAGAAACGTTAATGTTGGAAAAATATAGCGTTATGCTCTCCTTTTTCAGACTAAGAGGTCTTTATTTATGTGTATGGTTAAATAAAATACTTGGAAACGTTTTGAACTGCCTGCATTTATCGTTTCCTAAAACTGATATTTTTTACAATGTTACCCAAGCATTTGATTTTATTTAATATGTAATTATAACACGTTTAACCTATTTCATGCAGTCAGCGATGCATATTGTATATTTACAAAATGGCAGAACTTGAATTTTACTTTCAAATTTGATTTTGCAATCACTTCCGGCAGAATTAACTAATCAGCGAAACGTTTTCCGAATTAATTTTCTTTTGCCTCTTAAGCATGGACGTTAACTGTAACCTAAAGTAATTTTCAAGTTAAATTCTCATTAAATCGCTTCATCTGCTCAACTAACATGTGACCAAGATTGACCCTCAAAATATTTTCAAATTTCAATTAACAAGTAAATAATTGTTTTTAAAAAATCCATTAAAACTGGCACAGTTTAAAAAGGCAAATCTAACGGATCGCGTGCTTTTAAAAATACATCAACAATTAAAAAATATAACACCTCTCTATAATGAGCAAAAAATACGCAGCAATTAAGCAAAATACCCAAATAAAAAATTACCGATGAAGATACACAAGGATTACGAATTCTTTACAGCTGGAAGATGTTAGATTTAATTTACACTTCGAATTTTTAGACATCGTAATCTACTCGACGTAAAACAGTTAAAGAAGTTGTAAATTATTTTTCTCTTAGTCGAACCATCACAAAAAATAAATAAAACAAATTTTAAAACTGTTAATACCGAAACCTTGATGGTAGTTATGCTAACCTTAAATTAATTATACTTATTTTAATTATGAGCCCTAATTTTTTTATGCAAAAATTAATAAGAAGAGAAATCCAAACGTCAATCATGTTTAAATGTTCACTTTTTCTTTAACCTGACATAAAGCAGTGCAAAAAGAGAGAGGCATAATTATGAAAACGAAAGAGACTACGCAAGTTTTTGTTTTCTGATCTTCCAAATTTAATTAAAATTTTCGTTACGCGAACAATAATGCGAGAAGAAAGGAAAATTGCAGGTTTTGTGTTTCATGGCAGAAAAGATCATTGGTGAAACATTTCAATCATAACATGGCACTGTCGAAGCTAAACAACTGTTATTTATCGAGAATTCTGCTTCTTCTCTTTTTTATTAAGAAATGTAGTTTAAAAAATAAAGAAAAAAAGGTTACAGAAGTTGTTGCTACTTATTTGTGTACAGAAAAGTACGAATTCAATATCTTTCTTTGATTAAGAATTTAGCTTCAGGATATAAAAAATATTAACGAAGTATATGTACAGGGTGGCCCATTTTCGAAGGGATTGCAGGCTATCTCCTTAACTATTACATCTACGCAAAAAGTAATAAAGGAGTCTCGGGTCAAATTTTTGAGAAAAATCTAATGGTGCAAACCGAAATTTAATATCGTCTTTTGTTTTCGAGCTACAAGCGAAAATTGAATTTTTCGGAAATTCTTTTCGGAGTTATAACTCTTTTGTTTGTAGAGATACGAACAAAAAATAAAAACATTCTTAAGGCACTTTTTCATGTAGAATTTAATGGTGATATTGGATTTTTAATTTGCATATTAAGTTTTGAGTTATAACATAAACTTGTGTTTTTTTAAATAGCAACCGTAGTTGGCTTTGACATCAGTAAATAGGTCGCTTTTCAACGTTTTCAAAAATATATGGTTTAATATACTTATTTTAAATAACGAATGAAATATCAACAATTTTCTAATATTTACAAATCGTAATTGAATATAATTATCAAGCAACCCTTGGAACACAAAAAAATGAATAAAAAAACAAAATAAATTACTGTTCTGTCAAATTAAGCAGTCTTTGTTTAGTTATGTAGCTTTACTTTAATACTTATGTAAAAAAGTCTCCAACCAAATATGGAAACATGTAAGAAACTTGAGAATAGGTTTATGAATTTTGGATCTTTCAACAAACCACGAAATAAATAAAATATTTAACCAAGATAAAACGAAAATACTACAAACTGTTTAGAGTATGTAACAGCATCTCCAACCAATTCCAGTAAAGAAAAAATACAGAATAATGTAGGAGTATCCCAGATAAGAATAAGAACATTGTGAATACTAAATTTAATCCCTCTACAATGCGTCTAAATAATCATTTATACCGCAGTATTCTTAAATATTGGCAAGTTTATTGAGATTTAATTGTTATTTGAGATAAGTGTAGTAAACTGTATACTTAAATTGTCACACATAAACAGTCATTGTAACTATTAAGCAGTTACACTTTACATTTACTTTTTACATAAGTAAAGCTACATAACCAAACGAATACCTATTAATTTGACAGGACAGTCATTTATTTTGTTTTTTTATTCATTTTTTTTGTATTCCAAGGGTTGCTTGATAATTATATCCAATTATGATTTGTAAATATTAGAAAATTGTTGATATTTCATTCGTTATTTAAAATAAGTATATTAAACCATATATTTTTGAAAACGTTGAAAAGCGACCTATTTAGTGATGTCAAAGCCAACTACGGTTGCTATTTAAAAAAATACAAGTTTATGTTATAACTCAAAACTTAATGTGCAAATTAGAAATCCAATATCACCATTAAATTCTACATGAAAAAGTGCCTTAAGAATGTTTTTATTTTTTGTTCCTATCTCTACAAACAAAAGAGTTATAACTCCGAAAAGAATTTCCGAAAAATTCAATTTTTGCTTGTAGCTCGAAAACAAAAGACGATATTAAATTTCGGTTTGGACCATTAGATTTGTCTCAAAAATTTGGCTCGAGACATCTTTATTACTTTTTGCGTAGATGTAATAGTTAAGGAGATAGCCTGCAATCCCTTCGAAAATGGGCCACCCTGTACATACAGAAAAAAGTGTTATTATCGCTCTGGGTGGAACATTCTTTCGACAAAAAAAAACTTGTTTTGTCCACAACTCTTTTATTAAGTAATAATAATAATATAGGGTGCTTTCCGGCCTAAAACGGCTTTTTACATGGTATAAAATATTTTGGATTTTTCTTGAGTTTAGACGAACAACAAGAAAATCAGTCACTTTTGGTATGCTTTTGAAAGCAAATTCTTTCCAATATTTCAATATTATATTAGCCCAAAGAATTATAATTTTTGTTTAATAATCATCTCGGCGGAAGTATCTTCTAATTACTCTCGATACGAAAAAAGAAAACAAAGGTTTACAGTTCATAAAAAGAACAATAAAATTTCCACAGGTATCTCCGAATTCAATTTTGTAAGGTTGTTGTTGTTTTATGAAAATAACATCCGCAAATTGATGAAAATCTCACGAAGATAGCGAGAAAAGTGGGCGAATATTACAGTACAACTATTTATTAACTGTTAACTGCTTAAAAAAGGTAATGAATTTTAAGAACCTTTATACAATAAATACTCAATTTAGCATACATTAATATTAACCAGCTAACACGCGACGACGAAAAAAAAGATTCCCATATTCCTTTTAAGTCAATCGGCATAAAATTTACATCACCATATGACTAACAGTTTAAACCGAGCTTAAACTAAGAAATAACCGATCCCACTTCCCAAACCAAAACTTAACAGCTGTTTAAGGAAGGTTTCGACCGTGACCGACCATCTGCCAAATAAAAACTAAACAAACCACACTAAATCTGGTTATTTTGAATAAATACGGCATTCGTTCCCTATAAATATTGTATTTCATAGGGGTTGACCTTTTAGGACTCATGAAAAGTAAATGGCAGCCACCCTCAACTGCACTTTCGGGTGCATTAACTAAATTGCCATGAATTATATTTGCAGTAAGAACTTATTTGTGCCCGGGATTAATTTAGCGGAAAGGAGTGTAGGACGTGGGGAACAGTTGTTTTTTTGTAACAGAGGCTACGAAATTAATTTGTGAACTGTTAAATCGAACCGCTACAACTGAGAAACACGTGTAAAACGATGCAGATCACTGAGTCAATGTCAAAATCGCTCACTAATGATATCAGATACAATTACTCATTACATTTTCTACAAGAGATCCGTAAAATTTAATTGGCATTGAACACCACTAAGAAATCAGTCAAGTATCAACAATTTTGCAACGGTTATTCGCAACTCCATTTAGTTTATTACTGTGTAATTAAATACAATTTGTACACGCAAACAATTGCATTATTAGCGAAATAATTGGCTTAAATATGCGTCAATTAGTTGTTGCCTTATCTATAATTTTCTGTATTACAAGAAACTACACTGAAGGTAATATGAAGGCACACTTTATACAGTTACTCGACTAAAAACAGAAGGAACATAATGTAAATTTCAAACCAAACCTTTAAAATTATAATACTAAATAAGGAAATACAGACAGTGGTCTGAATAAATATTTTAGGTGTTTACGTATTAAGACATTAACCAACCAAGCTATACATATTTAAATGTCTAAAAAGAATAAATAAATACCAGATAAAAATAAGCTTATATTAAATCCTTAAATACCGAAGGATACCAAAACTGTTGAAGGAATAGGTAGTAAAACAGATTTCCAGCAACAGCACTCTAAATATTGGACATTCGTAAGACTTTTAAAAGTAAAACAAGAATTAATGAAATCTAAGACCTTCGTATTAACAATCTCATTAACATCTTGCTGTTGGGACACAAAAATTCGAACTTTCAAAATTTAATTTTTATTACAAAAATTACACTTTTAATTATTAGTCTTAAATGTGACAAATTAGTCATAGAAATTTGCAAAAATTGGACGTTTACTCAGGTTTATAATCACCTAATCACTAAGGTCAATTTAAACTTTAAAATTAATACTGTTTTAATTTAAAATTAAATAACAAAAACCCAATTTGTCAAAATCTCAATGTAATCTATGCAAATCTCCAAGGTTTGCACTAATTGGGCATTAATCTCAATCTAAGTTTTTTGTTTAAAACGATAAAAATATCCCATTTACAACATAATCAAGAACAGAAAGTGTTGTTGGTGAATATAACAATAAAAATCCAGTTTTTTTTGGTTTTTTTTTAATAACTAACTGTATTTCAATTTGATTAATTAATTGTTTTTAAATTTATTGTAATGCTTTATCCACACCACTGAATTAATGCTCACATAACTGAATTAATATTACATCATATTTATCACATTAAGGAAATTATTCATAATTTAAAACGGTTAATTTAAAGGTCAACAATTTATATTCGTATTTGTTATGATTTTTTGGTTTCCCAAGGAAGTAAGTGTCCCATTTATTGTTTGCCTTGGGCGTCCATGTGAGAACGATTAATTTTTGGCTGTCCGGTTGTAAAACATCAAATATTAAACTTTCTTGAAATTAATTATGAAAACATAATCCATTTTATCACTTTTTTTTTGTTGAATATTGAAGCACTATTTTTAGACATATTTGACTCCCAAGGATATGATTAACCCCAAACGTTTACAGATCACCAAATTTGCACTGAAAATTTAGCCAGGAAAATACCTGTAAACTTTAATGCAGTTTTTTGATTTGGTTCAACGTTGTAAATTTAGTACTAATCAAGCTTGTTTATTGGAAGCGTTTAATGAACATCAAAGCTGTTAATATTCTACCATTTGAGATTAACATCCAAACTCAAACTTTTAATTTTCAAATTCAATCTATTTAGCCTGAATTGTGGGAATCACACCTCGAACACTCCCACTCTTCCAAATTCGATGTTAAAATCCCTTGTTTCCAAACCTAATCAAGACTTATAGAAGATCTAAATTTTGAGATCATAATAAAAATTTCTAACTCTTCGTTTTAATTAACATTTCAGAGCAAATATTTGTACCGAATTCTCAAGTTTTATTTTACATTTTGCATGTGCTTTATAAGGTTTGTACTCAACTCACTGGTATTTGATGTTGCCTGTGCATGTGAGATTGAAAACGTAAATCTATGGTTTTTGTTCGAATCTTGGATCGGAATTGGAATTGCAAAATTCAAATTCGAACTTCACCCCTCGACACTGTAAAGGTACAAGAGGGTAAAGGAAAAGAAAGACATTCAACTTCAGATTTAAATGGGACTCTTAGTAAATGCTAGGAACTTAAACATCTAACTACGAGGCAGGCGCCTTTGGCTACAAACTTAGAACGAAACTTTTGTCTGTTCTTAATATTAAAAATCGAACATGGCTTTTTATTTGAATCCCAGTTGGAGATTTGAAATTGCTAAATTTGAATTTGAGCTCAGATCAGGTTTATAAATGAATTTCAAATCGAAATTCTGATGAGTAGATATTCAATTCTTAATCTTTTCAGACTTAAAAAAATTATATCCTAATTCTTAGCACAACAAAAAAAAAACACCACTGCAAGCACAACAAAAAAACACCACTGCAACTCCAATTTCAAGATTTCCAGTAAATAAATATAGGCAACATAACATCAATTTTTATTTTGTCTTGGAAATTCAAATTGAAGTCGGTTTTAACAAATCTTCAGCTTCAAATCTTGTAATATTAAATTCACATTTGTATTCAACTAACAACTTCAGTAACAACCTTTAAAACCCAACACAATCTAACCTAATCTCACTAAACCAACAATTGGTATTACATATAAAATGCTACCTCAGTAGTTGTCTGTCGTCTTTGACTCCTTTATTCACATAAAAACCAGCCCTGAGGATTTATAAAACTGGTTTAAAATATGTAAAGTACGTAGATTATAAAAACCTCCCAATTATTGCACTCGGTCATAGTTCAATTTAGTGCTCACGTAACAGTTAGAGCCCAAAAACAATTCTGGTTCCTGACGTGATCCATTAAAGAAAAATATCGCAGACTTATAGATTACCCAGTGTGCGAAAGACATTTGTATTATTGTATTTATAGATGATGGGATCCAGGGGCCGATTTCGGTCAGTGACCTAAAATTTTGGGCACGCGAAATTTTGAAGTGCCTTATAACTTACGTCTCTCGGTTGGTCAGCGTTATACGTCTAGCAAGATGATAAATAATTCGGCAAAGATCATGATGGACCATTTTTATTGTTAGAACCAGAAGCTTCGTCTACTTCGTCTCCTCCCACGCCAAAAAATAAAATTTAACTTCGTACGATACACAATAAAAAAAGTCTCGCAATGTTTAAATTACATCCGCAACGTTACACAAATAGTCGAAATAACGAGACCGTTATTTCTAGTACCCAATAAAAGTGAATACTATCGGGAATCTAACAGTATAGACCAGACGGTCGTATAAGAGCAATTTGTCGAAACCGAAACGTGTGGATGTTATAGTAGAACTGTACAGTTAGTTTTGCTGGGAGTTTGGAAGTTGAAGTTTCCTTTTTAGGATTTTGAGCAGCAAGGAAGCGCCGGTTCAGGTTCTAAACCAGAATTCCCAGAAGCGACCATCAAGAGGATGTCTGTAGTTGATGAATGAGACTGCGTTTTTAGGTACTTAGTGCAAGTGATTGCTTTATAACGGTACTTTTACACATACGACGAATACATAATTCCTAGGAGAAACCGATAAAAACACTTTTCAAACTCGAACTGTCCTCGTATCTCGAATTAAAACTTTAAATCGAATTTAATCGGCACAATTATTTTCTTAATTAAATTTAATGGCCGATAATTTAAATACGAAATAATAAGTTAATATTTGCGATTTCAAAACAACTTTCTATAGCAATCATTTTGTAGCTCATGAAACTGAAAAGTGATCACACAAAATTCATAGCTACATCGCGCGTTAAAGTCACTGAAGTTATGCAAGGTTTTCAGAAATCTTCAAAATGTGTTAAAATTCTAAATCCAATCAACACGCAATGCATTTATCACGTTCGATGTTATCGATTTCTGTTAAACATTGCATAAACACCAGTAATAAACGAAAATATTTGGAAAGTTTAAACGGGCACTAAAACGGGAGCTAGAAATTTAAAATGAACAAGCCAACAATGAATTTCCACGATGATTTTTTTAAATTTATGCTCCATACTTAATCGACTACGGAAGCTAAAAATAACTCGTAGACCTGCAAGTTAGTAATTAAGCCTAACAAACTACGCTAGTTAATAATGAAAGGAAAATATGATGGAAAATCGAAGCTAAAAGCGTTTGGAAATTCACAAATGGTAGGTATAATTTCAATTAACGTTTAATTTGTTGATTTACAGGTCGTTCTGTTAATTATTATCAAAAGGTATCGGTAGGCTTGAAAATGTTTATTTTGCCATTAGAATACTTTTTAACAGTTTTATAATATAAGATTATAATCAGGGTGCATTAAACCAAAATTAGAGTGTGGGTGTGGGCTGATCTAAGAGAACGCTGTAGAACCCTGAATCCCATAACAAAGTTAAAACGCTTAAACGTAAAAAATGTACCCAGTTTCTTATACCTTATTGTCTTTCACGATTTTTCAGCGTTGGATATAATTAAGGCATATAAGGAAGTAACAACAAAACGAAGTTGAAGGCGCATTTCCCAAATTCTTTTTCATCAAACAGATCACTAAAATAATACAAAATTTTCATGTTTGTTTGACGTTTTCGTTATGCCAAAAACGTTTAATTTTCTTCGATTCCCAATGAGCTTCTTGGGAGTTTTGATTTCCAGCCAGATTACAAGCATCTTGGGAATGCTTACCGAAGACTACATAAATATTAAACTGAGTTGCAAGCTAGAATAAAATGCCAAAAATTAACGAAATTTCCTTTTCTAATTAATTCACACGAACTATCAGATTCGAACGGGTGGAAGAGGTTCGTCATCAAACCGAAAAGTTAAAAGGCTTCTTGCCTTTGAATGTCTTATCAAAATATACAATAATTACAACAAAACTCGAATTAGACTACAACAAAAAACGAAATTGCAGCAGAACAACCAAGATTCCCTTAAACAGTTCTAATCTGGCTTAAAAGGCCCCTTAGAATGACCAAAACTACCTCACAATACTCTACTCTTACTGGCGGAGGAGTTTTTGCCTAAGAACGGCCGTAAGGTTTTATCTTTGAAAAATCTTTATCAAAATATACAATAATTACAACCAAAACTTGAATTATACTACCTCAAAAAAAAAACAAATTGTAGTGCAATAGCCAAGATTGCCCTAAATTAACTTAAAAGGTACCTTAGAATGACCAAAACTACCTCAAATACTCTTTCAAATGCTTCTAGAGTTCTAGACTAATCCATTAAGAACTAAACACTGCCTTAATTTCAGTGGAATAGCCAAGATTGCCCTAAACTGTCCTTTAACTAACTTAAAAGTCCCTTAGAATGATCAAAACTACCTCAAAATACTGTTTTAAATTTTCTTCGGCTACTCAGTCAAGAACAAAACACTGCATTACGTTAACCAATTCAATTTTACAAATCCACTGTAATTTAACCTAGAACGAAGCCTGTGATTGAATTCAATTCGGTCTGTAGTTTTTAGTCTTTGCAGCATTCTATTTGCTCTGATTACAGGTACCGTCTCTTAGGTTTTAAGCTAATAACCCCTGAAAATACAAGAGTACTAAAGAATATTTTTTGTAATTTTGTAGGCTTGGGGTTTTAAGGGAGTTCAGAGTTCATTCGTTTTGTTTTCAGAGGCATCCGTTTTTGTGGTTTTCAGTTTTTTCAGTGCGATATTTGCTCAGATCATAGGTTTTATGAAAAGCCCTGAAAAATACAAGAGTATTAGAGAATACTTTTAAATACTTTTTGTAATTTTCTAGGTTTGGGGCTTCAAAAGAGTTCAGAGTTCAATTCATTTTGATTTTAGAGGCAATCTTTGTGTTTTTTTAATTTTTAGTTCCATTCGTTCCGAATGCAGGGTGTCTCTTAGGCTGTAAGTTGAACTTTTTTGAGGTTTTTACGGTATTCAGCGTTCTGTTATTTACTTTAATTTCAGAAATAATCACCTTGATTTCGTCTTTAAACTTTCATAATTTAGAAAAGTTACTAAATTAGTGCAAAGGAGGCAAAATTAATTACAAAAAGCAAATTCCAAAAGGAACAAAAGCATTAATCTGAAGTCTAAGTAGTTCAATTTAATAATCCAAATTTTAAAAAGTCATAATAGTTGAACTGTACTGACAGTGAAAACGGTAACGTCAGTCAAACAAAATCAGGAAACTTATTCTATGAACTTTAAAATATCCAACTTTTATTATTCTTTTTACTTCACTGTTTTTCTGAGCAACATAAAATATTTTAATTGAAAATATCTGTGGCATGAAGTCTTCAGTTACAATGTCCGACTTTGGGTTCCAGACATAGTCGTTAACTCATTATTCAACCCTCTTCCCAAAGCTATATTTAACTTCACCACAGCCATCAATAACGTTAATATTTCATCATAATCATCAAATCAAAAGCATTCACCTCAGATTCATCTCACGAAACTTTATGTGGAGCACTGCACATACGAAATTATAAAAGATAGTAGGTTATCATCGTAAAAAAAGTAAAGCACTGGAAACTGAAAGATACCAAAAGGAAATCTTACAAATGTAGAGCAATTTCGGGGCGACCATGACACAAAACTTATATGGCTACAATCGATTACTTTTCACACTTTTTAAATTTGCAATATGTGAGAATACGTCTACGATGAAACAATAATTACACGGATTATAACATCAGACATGCTCGCAGACAGGCTACATATTTCATGTGTGATTATTAAAGAAAGTATAAGAAATTTAATAGTTATCGACTTGCGAAATAATACACTGTTATCATGGTGGTGTAAAGGTTTCAATGATTTTTTAAAATATATGGAAATTATTAATGATATTTAGATTGTGTCGATGTTCTTGTAAATGGTTGACTTCCACAAAAATGTAGAAAGCAGCAGTTCTAAAAACTGAAGAAATATTTCATCAACTTATTATTTAGTTTGCGGTTATTTAGGGCGATTCAGTGTCCACTGGATGAAACAATAGATTGTATTTAGATTTAATAAGCACTTAAAAAGTATTAAAATTAAAATAACAAAACTGCTTTTATAAATGATTTAAAGATATAACAACGAATTCGTTATTTTACACGCCTTAAAACACGCTTGAGAAAAGCATAATTAAAAACAATAATTCGGAAAAAATAATTAAGTACAACACTGTTTCACAAGCAAATTAAAAATAATAAAATTTCACCGTGTGATTCAAAACTCAAACTTTTAATTAGGTGTAGATATCTACGAGTTCTAAAGTTGCTTCATTTTACGAGAGAAATTTCTTTTTATTACACTTTCAGTGTGATTTAAATCCTAGCTAAATCAAGCATTAACCACACTTGATTTCATAAATGTCATAAATTTCAAGGAGATCTAACAGATTTCAACTATTTCCTTAAACATTTACATCCTGTTGCAAACAGACTTAAAACTGACCTCTAACATGAGACACTAAAGCAAAGTACTTTAAAACAAAATTATCTTAAAAGTCATCTATTCCACAAAAATACCGCCCATATATGAATGCTTGATGTTAAGTAAGCTTTTTATATCTGAAATTTACTAAACGTTTTTATGTTTGAGCTAAGTGTCTTACGTTTGAACTAGGCATTGAAATGTTCGTAGTATTGAAAATACGCTTAACAAAAAAATGTAATTTGCATTTCTTGACAGACAATAGAAAGTGTTTTGATATTTTAATGGAGATAATCTTTGTGCCCTTGTATTAACAACAAAATGCACTTCTGCGTTAAATAAAGTTAGATAAACTGGATTATATTATGCTGGTAACCTTCGACTCTGAACTTATTCAGCAGACTCATTGTAACCGTAAAATTAGAATCGCAAATTTTCAAATTAAAATTTCCAATTTGTTTTGTACAAGTATAGTTAAACCATTAAAACGACAAAAAAATACAAAAAAGTACGAATAACTAATCTAAAAACCTATTTTTAAAGGTTTAGCATAACCTTTTGAATTAGACGACCGTTAGACAACAAGAGATTATTGTTATTTACTAATTATTATTTTAACAGAAACTTACATTAAAACCCCAACTAATTGTTGGAAGCTTTGTTAAAAAATAAGCCAACGCTTAGAGGTGCAATTTACAAATACAAATACAAATGTGAGGAAGTATTTATTTTGCTTCAATTTCACCAAATTTCAAAGCATTTTGTAGGAAAACATTTTTTGGTAATTATTTAAAAGCAACAACAATTAAACAATTAAAAGAAAAACAAAACATACAAGTGAAAAAGTGTAATTTGTCTTAAATAAGTATGTACAATGCGATTTTTTAAAAACTCAATTGCAGCAGGCCGTATTGTCTGTATGAAGTCAGAATACGGCCTGCTGCAATTGAGTTTTTAAAAAATCACACTGTATCAACAACACACGGATTTCTGAAGGGTTACATTTTTAAGGGTTTTACTAATTTTTAAAAATAAATTAATAAATTGTTATTAACAACAGAATATATGGAACATGGAACCATATTAATTTAACAAAAAAATCATTATTGAACGAAAAACCTGCCAAATTAGTATTTAAGGTTTTAAAACTGATGTTGAATATACATCCAAGTTTAATTAAAGTTTATAATTCATCAGTGCCTATGGTTGGATTTTCCTGAAAACAGAAATAAATGAAACCACGAAAACTGTTCGGAAAAATTAAATAAAATTCCTACATGAAGACTTTTGGAGTTTTTAATATTTTCTGAACGTTTATTGTGCTGAATTTTGTTGATATTTTTTATTTTTTTCGGAGTATTACGCCACCAGTTGCTAAAAATTACCACCATTAAAAGTAAAATAAAACCTGTGATAAATGTACGAAATCAAAGTCCAGCAGCAATTTGAAGTAAAGCATAGAACGATTTTCACTTAAACAGGGTGAAGTTTAGAACAAGCTGAATCTGAAAATACAACAAAGGCTAGTAGGACACTATCAAAACGTTAATTGTATTTTAAGAAACTAGATTTTTAAGGATTCATCATCAAAATCTTAAAGTGGTTCAATTTATTTTTAAACCTAACATTTAATTAAAAATTGGACACCCAAAATTTACTTTGAGGGGTATTAAAAAAATCTTATTTATCAAAACCAAACGTAAACTTGCTCAACACGATTTCACCGCCGTTTTTGTAAATGAAATGCCAAAAAAGACAGTCAACTAATATAATTTAAAAATTGCCAATAATGTCAGGCAAATAATATAAGTTTTATGATAAATTAAAATTATGGCAAATTTCAATCATTTCCACCGGTTGAGAAACCTATTTTTAATTTATATAAATATTGGATTATTGAAACAAAAAATACGTAACAAATGCTTTCACTAACATTCAGGCACGAGGCCAAATCCTGTCCCTTTAAAGATTTTATAGATCACAATAAACAAGAACTTTTTTAAAGTCCAAAGAAAATGCTATTTAATTACAAGAGACAACATTACAGTAAATCGATCTCAGGTTATGTTTCCCAAAGAATGAGGTCAGTTCTTATTTCTTTTACAATACGATAGCGAAAATATGTTGACACACGATGATCGATGAATCGATCCGGTTTTCCTAGATCTGTACACACCTATTAAGCTCCCAATTAATTCGATAAATAAGCTGCAAAGAATTCTTGCCATTTTCGGGGCATACCCATTTGTACCAATTAAATTTCGGTTAGACCGTGATGGGCAACCAAGTCGGCACTTTGTCGATTAATACAGGTAATATAAATAATTTGAACAGCACCTGTCCAACTAGTATAGGCTCGTGTGCAACAATGTAGTTCTCGTTAAGGCAATAATTTGTCATAGACACTTGTTTTATACCAGCATGCACAGTGGCTGCAACCAGAATGCAAAACTGTAGGTGGAACACCTACGTAATTCAACGTTTATTAACCAACGTGTTCTTTGAATCTCTTATATGATAATATTCTTGGAATGCACTCTTTTTGTTGATAGTGGTATTCCTTGAAGAAGCTTATACACAAATATTTCAGCGCGCTAGACTCTCTGGAATGACAATTTGCATTCTCTCGTTGCAGAAGTGTTTATACATAACAAAGACGACTTGCTGAAGTAACAACGAAATAAGTGCTCGGTAAGATCGCAGGTGGCCGCGTTCTTTTTTGTACGATAATGACTTTAATTAAAGGCAAAACTTGGTAAATTGCAGAACCCTATATAATCACTTAATTTACATTCAGCACTTGCGAAATTGTATTTACTATTTGGGGGATAAATAAAAGAGTTTTGCAAACCGAAATCCCAGAAAGAATTTTCAGGCATTAAAACAGAAGCGGATCTAAACAAGTTAATATCACCATCTCATTTATCTGAATTAAACATTATAATAATTTACTTAAGATTAAAATTTTTCCTTTAAGTCCGTTATTTATTTGTATTTATTTATTCATATAATAATCCGGAGTTACTTTAATCTATTTTCGGTTCGTTAGAGATACGGATAATGGCGACACAAATCAAAGGAACGGGCGATAAGTAGCGCGTTATCAAATCGCTGGTATTTTCAAAGTCCGGAAATAATTTGGATTATTTCAAGAAAAGACAGAAATAAAACTTTGTAAATACCGTGACTGTCTCGTTTCAACTGCTGGGACTTAATTTAAAGCAGAGCTCCGAAGACTCATTAAAGACTGCCATTCACTTGAAAATTTACATTTGTTGATTTCCTACAAGAAGATTTCTTGCAACATAGTGGGTTCTTTTTAAGAAAATCATTATGAAATATTAGATACAGAAGGTGAAATTGTATCTGATTGGGCTTTTCATTACATTCAAAATCTTTAATTAATGACTTTTAAGGTTTCAGGATTTAATTTTATTTTCGATTTGTTTTTAATTTTTCGTTGCTGAAATTGAAAAACAGCATTCTTTTTCTAATTGTATTAACTTTTTCTGGTTTCAAAAGTCGGTTCAAGTTGATGATCAACACAATAACTCAAAAAATATATTGAAAACAAATGTATACAGTGAAAGTTTTCATAGAAAACGTCAATTTGTGCTTTAAATAAAATTAAATTCTATGAAATTCCTTGATCCTAAATCCGTGGATTTATTCGCATCTTAAATTAGAATTTTTAAATAAACACAAATGCAGTGCCTGCCTTTAACAGAAGAAGCTTCAGTTTGACTATTAATTCTGTGGAAAAATTAAAAATAAATGGACTAAAACCGTAATTTAAAAATACATATTAAGTAAGGTTATACGTAATAAATTTCACAAATCCGAAGCTTGGCTAATACGAGAATGTGTGAAAACGGGCAGCCCACACATTAATAAAAATTAAGTAATTACAAAAATGCATAAACAAGTCAACACTAAATTATTTCATTTGTCAAAATATACAATTTACTGTTACTTCACCGCAATACCCGGATAAAATTTATTTTCAACATTAAGAAAACCAATTTATTAAAACGAAACTCATATTTTAGCTTAGGAAATGATAGAACCGAGGATAAAACACAGATTTATATGCCAGTATGTCAATAAACCTTCAAAAATACAGTTATAGATCGGTTACATATAAATATGTGGAAGAAGTAAAAAAAGCAGGTCTATAAATGTTTGATATTTCAATGTTTTGGTAAAAATTTGGATTTACAACTCGCAAAATATCAAACTAAAAGCAAGAATTCGTTGCAACAAAAATGGCACGAACAAGATTATGTTTTTAGGTTATTAAGCACCAGTAAAAAGTTTTATGTTGAAATTATTTAAATTTTTAGATTTTTTCCTATTTTTGGGGACGTTTATTTTATTGTTCTGCATACCAAAATATGTAGGTTAATCATAAATCTTTGTTAATATTAAAATTCTCTATACTCTGTCTCAACATTTATTGCAAATGAATTATTAATTTAACGTAAAATCTCACATGTGACAATCCCCTGATTTTCCACGAGCTAAATTTCTAAATTCCACGGTTTCGTTAGTAATCTGCGTTGATTAAATCATCATTTTTGCAATTTCAGGGAAATTAATAAAAACCGAAAGTGTAAAGCTAGATTTATTTATATTATATGAAATAAAACAGTTATTTTTTTATGCAAACATTAATATTTATTTTCTTGTTTTTTAAATTTATTTTTATTGGGTTTTATTTATTAGCAAGTTATTTTTATAACAAAAAGTTTGTGAACACAGGAAAGTAAAGTCTTCATTTCAAATGCAATTTTAAATATAAAGATATTATCATACTATACTAAATTTACTCGTTTTTCCAAAAGATTTACAGTCGGATGTGAATTAACAGTTAAATAATAAAACCGCGGGGCCTCTTTATTATAACTTTATAACACACCAAACGAACCAGGGCTTTGTAAAGTGACCTTGCTGCGCCACTGGGTTGTAAAACTAAAATTTGCTTCGGGTAACCTATTTTAGTAAATACAGCAACTTTGTAAAAATTCTAACTAAAAATCGAAAGTTATTTTTAATTAAATTCCGCAGACGTATTACTATCGGTTTAAATTCCTGTTTAATCAGCACACATCAAATTTATTTTGAATTGTAAATCAATTATCACACTTGTAAAATAAATTGGCATTGTATAATTGCTATTTATTTATACATCATCGAAATAATTAACAGTAACGCTGTTCCTCTACCTACAAAACTGTTTAAGGAATGAATTTTGATATGGTGCGATGCGATATACAACCGTCTTGGATGTTTTAATTTTAATTTTCTTCCCTGGAATTTTTGAAATTATCTCGACATTTCCCATGCTTGGGCTTGATAATTTAGGCAAAATTTTAATTCTGCACGCGTATTTGTGTTCTTAAATTAGATTTATTAGTTTATTACAATTAAGTATGTTGTTCCTTGGCGATTATCATTATTTCTTAACTGTATATTTAAGTTAGTTTTAAAATAACAACAAACAGCTCTATTTTTGCTTATCAATGCATATCCATATCCCACGTAATAAGCCAATAATAAAAGAAAATTGGGTAGGAACATAGCAACAATCTATGTATGTGACTAATTTCTAAATAGTGCACCAACAATTTACTAATTATAATTAAGTGTTACTTATCAAACCGATACATTTACAATCCACCCACTATTAAAAACGAATTTAGTTTTGAATACTTGCTGCAATTGCACGATGAACCAATTTAAAATATTATATAAAATACTGGAAATAGCAAATGTTTACATTTAAAACAGAACATTCGTACATTCAACAATCAAATGCCCAAAAAATCCTAACTACCCTACAAAAACAAAAAGTAAAGACAGTAAATTACCAATATTTATATCCTTTAAAGCTCCTACGTCTGAATTGTAACTTGAAACACTTAATTATTTCCTGCTGATTTTACGAGTGCTTTAAATACGAGACGATAAGGAGTCGAATTTAGCTCATTAATTAAGAAAAGTCTGTTGTTTACTTACATTTAGAAAAAGTTTAATATGTAAAATGTGTATTCACATCCTTTACGAAATGGATGCCTGATCCTCTGCCAAAACAATATTAAAATCACCTTAAAAAAGTAACCAATCAGTGTGTCTACACCACAGAAATATACAGAAACACTAACTTAAATCAGTCAAAAATTTAACTTAACCACAGTTCGCAGTCCTAATAAAAACATGCAAAAAATGTATACAGTTTAGCACAGAAAAAACAGAAAATTCACGCACTCGCAGTATTAAAATCGGATCGACTGAAGCGGAGCGACATGAAGGAAACGACATGCACCGCTCGACGCGCTGCGCAATAATAAAAGTAGTCGGCTCGTTTGGTTTAGTTGAGGCCGGTTGAGAGCTCGGCGGTTGATCAAGAGATTGCTGTGAATGCACTCGACGCGACGTACAACTCTGCCGTCTCCCCCACAAACCGCCAAGATTTGCTGGCTGGCGGTGGACGAGACGAAAACCAGGAGGGCTAACCAGCTAAAGTGGAGAGGTAACTTTGGCTTCGGAGTCTTTTACCACTTATCACGAAAAGTTCTTTCAAGTCTCTGGAGGAACGCCGAAGTGGAGGTGTGTTTTTCTGCTTGTCACTCCGAAACAATGCAACGTTCGTTTCGGCAGTTAAATCTTCAACATGAGTGACAACTAAAATAAAGATCACCAGCAAATGTTCTGAAGCTTGAAAAACCATTCATTTCATCGTTTTGCTTACAAAATTAAATCACAAATAAATAAGTTTATTAGTACTCGTCTTACGAGGCCGATTAGGCATAAAAGGAAAACGAATCTTTCAACACTATGACAGAAATTCGAACCTGTGTTCTCTAGATTTCGAAAGAGGCATCTAATTCATTGGGCCACCAAAAGATGTTTCGAAAGTTGCTATAATTAGAACTTATTAAAATATTTAGCCGACCCAAACTTGACTAACAAGATTTGTATCTACGTAGCTTAACAAAATCCTTCACACTTCTGACGAGATTGGAACCCTATGTAAATCAATCGTTAACCAGACTCTTCGTTCCAATAAAAATTTAATTATGAATCCAAGCAGAAAGATTCGGTATAAACCGCTGAAAAAAAATGGAATTTCATTATGAAAGAAAATTCTACAGAGAATTGTCACCAATTTCAAAGGAACCCTAATGAATAGCATATATAGTAACCTCACAGGAAATTCATGAAATCCCCAGGGATTTCAAAGGAATGCCAAAGGGATACTACATTAATTTCACCAAAAATTTTAATTATGGATCACAGGACACTCTTGGAAAAATGAGAATTCATAAAATTCCATTTATTTTTCCTCTTTACATGCCTAGACCTCCAGAGAATTCCACGGAATCCCAGGATATTTCATGGAATTCGGACTCTTAGGATATTCCACAGAATTCAGCTGTACACCCATTATTTCTTCGCTGTTAATCCCTTGATGTAACATAATTGCAAAGAATTCGGAATTCCTTGAAATTCCACGATAATTCCCCGGGTTCGAAAGGTCGGGAAATTAAATTGTAAATCGAATGAAATTCACTGGAATTCTCGTGAAATTCCCTTAAGTTTCTTTGTACTAAAAAACTCGATTACCTAGAATTGTTCATTGATTTTCTTCAAGGGAATCCCCCGCACTACTGACGAGATTCGAACCCTATGTAAACTAAACGCTGACCGGACTCTCCGTTATAAGAATTTAATTATGAATTGCAGTGTTTTAAATAAAAACATCGGAAGCATAAACAACTGAAAAAACATATTTAGACATGGAATTCTATTATGAATGAGAATCCTGAGGAAGAATACAAGAAAAGTCTTTTACATCGTAAATCCCCTTTAAATGAGAATTTTAAGGAATTTCCATGGAATTTCGAAGGAATGTGTATGAAACACCACGTTGTTTGTATCAGAGATACATGAAATTCCCCAAAATTTAAGTATACATTGATTCCCTGGCAAATTCGAGATTTAAACTATCAGAAAAATCTTTTACTTAAATCGCAATTCCACTTTCAATGAGACTTTTAAGGAATTTCAAAGGAATGCTAAGGAAACAGCACATTAATTTCACCAAACATCCATGCAATTCCCCAACAAATTATTATGAATCAAAGTAAGCTCCTGTAAAAACGCCGGAGCAGGGAATAAAAATAAAAATTTTTTACGATGAAATTTTACTTTAACAAGAATTCCACCGAATCTTCTCGGAATTTCAACGCAATCCCTAGGAAATACCTTAGTGAACTCAAAGTAAATTCATGAGAATTCACAGAATTTCATTTAGTTTCCATTTTTACCTGTGCAGACTTCTAGATCATTTTCAGGATACTTCAGGGAATTCGAAATCCTAGAATATTCCACGGAATTCCCTTCAGCTATTAATTCTTTGGTGTTACAAAATTCGAAACTTCTTGAAATTCCACAATAACTTCATGTATTCCGAGAGGTAAACCATAATGGAATTACAGTGTAAAACTGAATGAAATTCAATTGGATTCTTGTGGAAATTTCAGTGAAATCCCTTGGGTCGGTTTAGACTAAAAGGACAGCCGAATGCGATTCCCTAGAAATTTTCATTGATTTCCCTCGATACAATGCCCTACTTTCTTTGCGATTTACCCTTGGAAAAATTTGCGCCCAACTAGTAATTCGCAAGGATACCACAGAGCCCTTTAAGGAGAGTCTAATTGTGAAAAATTTTTAATACAGGAAAACCGAGATTTTCTAATTTTCGGAAGATTTTTAAAACAACAAAAAGGGATTAACCATTATTCAATTTGTGGTCTCACAGAAAATAAAATTAAGAAATTGTTTAAAAATAAATGTCTGGAGATAGGAAATTTAGTTTTACTGATTTTTGTAAATCATGAAAGTTTTGTTATCCTCCAATCTCAATACTTAAAAGCAACTGCATCGGAAGATCCTTCGTAAAACTGCAACATCTTGACTGTTAATGATTATTAATAATAATCCCAACAGATGGTAAAATTACAGGGTGCCCCTCTAAAGACAGACTTAATGATACATAAACACCTTCGCGGTTATCAATTCTGTTTATGCGAGTATGTACATAACCTCCAAAATCAGTGAAAATAATCGAAGTTTGGTGACAATCCTTTATAGGGGAATATCTACGAGGCAAATAAAGTAAAAAAAAAAAAAAAAACTATCAAGCATTAAAGAAGGATACTCCCTTATGATCCTGTCATTATATTCAATATTAAGTGAAAAAATGCTAACAATCTGAGATTAATTTGTAGGGATTCGCTCATTTTCCTTGTGTCGATTTTTTAATAATTCAAATACATTAACGACTTATAATATCCTTAAAAAATATATAGAATAAACCATTGGAACGAATGGTCCTGTTTTGATGAAACACCTAATTTCGAAGCAATGAATTTGGCTGTGAATATAATGTTTTAAAAAATAAAGGAGAATTTAGCTGAAATATTTGTTTTTGTAAGGAAATCCGTTGCTTAAGCTTGGCAATTTTAGAATTCAGTAAGAGAAATGCTTTTTGAAATTCAAAATGCTAATAATTTTTTGTTTAGTAAGCGTTTCGACGACAAAAGTCACAGAAACACTATTCAGTTTGCTAATTTGATTTTTGTTTAAATTTACTTTCCTTCTCAAATTTAACAACAAACGAATGCGCTTAATATTCAAATTTTTAGTAAGAAGCGAACAAATTATACGACTAAAATTTTGTTCAGTTGTTCAGGTTGTTCAGATTTACACCAATTTTATTCATGGGGAAAATGTAATTTATAGACATATGGCCACCTTTTACATTTTCTTTTACTATTTTAATTCTTTGACATTTTTAACCTCAGGTTAAATATACTTCTTTGGCGCCCAAGAAATTCAATATTAGAATCTGTTTATTTCCCCGAAGTAGAAATTTTACGAAAGAACATTAAAATATCGCCTTACCTTTGAACATGAACTCTGAACTTGGGGCTATTTTTACACTTTAAATCACCTAGAATCTTACTTATTGTTGAAAAACAACACTAACCTTATTATTAGCATATCAGCAAAAACATTTTGATTTGCAGACCTTGAAATAGCCTGTTTTGGTAAATAATTTAAAAAAATCTTAAAGCTCGAAATATGTATTTTCAAATCCAAATTTTGAAAGTGTTAATTTTACTTTGCATGAATTTTCTTTACTTCTTTCATCTTTTGCATTCTTTTTAGAAATAAATGTAGACAAAAAACCATATTGCAGGTAACAAAAATTGGTAATTTGGTACATGGTGTATTAGAAACTCAACGAAATGCGTTTTTGATTTTTAAAGTGTTAAGCTACACTAAAACGTATAAGAAGTGCACGATACAAGTGCATAAATAGAAATATTATAAAGTGTAGTGCCTGTTTGTTGTGGAGACATTCACAATTGACCGTCCCAGCATTAAACTTCCTCGTTGCAATTTAAAAATGCAAATTCGCTATTCACACTTGCCATTTGAACTATCCAAAAAAAACCTATTGAAATTGTTAAATTTGTTACGTTATCTGATTGTGTAAAATTATATTTATGATTATAATCAATTCTTTCGAACCAAAAAACAATTCTAAGGTATTATGTTCAGGTACACACCTGTTGTGTTCTTAATCATGAAACCAAAATCACTGCACGTAAATATGCAAAATCTCTTAACCCAAATAAGGATATCCATAAATCTAAATCGCTATGTTGGTCCGGCACATTTCGGGTATTTATTAAAATTTTAAGTGCAGGGTGTCAGTCAGAAAGTGCACTCGAAATTATACATCAGCTACTTTATTGTAAATTTTCTCGAGCTACCAGTTTATTTCGTACCAGGGCTATTTAACTCAATATCCTTAAATGGTTTGTATTCGTTATAAATTACTGTTAATAATAATATTCCGTTGTTATACTTTAGCCGACTTATTCAAAATAAAACCATCGGAAAAAGATCAAAACTTGCCCTAATTTATCAGTCATCGTTAAGATTTATGTTTTATTAATTAAAATTTTCTTACGTGACGAAATTGTTTATTTTATTATTTTAATATTCCGGTCTTGATTAATTTATATTTATTTGTACGAAGTTAATTTGCACAGAATTAGAAGATGACCAAACCAGTTAGTTGTTCTGCAACATTTACAAAACATAAAATTAACATTTATGATTTGAAAAAATGTAATCGGGGAATTCTTGCTCTCTGATGTCACATCAACAAATTAATTGCTTATAATTGCGATAACAGTAAAAACCGCACGTTATACAAACAACAAAACTAGAGGGACGTGTACGTATTCAGAATTATAATTACAAAGAGTAACGGAAAGTTCGCGTAATTTGGCAAAAAATTGTTTACATAAATCAAGTACCGAAATTCCAGGTGTATTTTTAATGGAGAACTTTAAACTAAATGAGTTGTTAAATCGTTAAATTACAGGCTGGATGGTTAATTTATTGAAGGTCGAAATAGTTGAGTTTTTGCGGCATTATATTAATTCAGGTGGATTTCCGTTGATAATTTCATCTCGAAGAAGGGAGAACTGAATTCTTAACTTTCAAGGATTTTTAAAATATCGTACGGAATTTGACGATAAAGCTGTTTTGTTACAAATGCTTTTTGTTTACTCCAAACGAATGATAGTAAACACAATAAAATCAAATTGTAATCTAATTGTTTGTAATCCAATTTATCTCAATTGAAGCGTCAATTAAACTGCGGAACGCAATGCGTTCTTATTGTAATAACACGTGTCGTTCGTTTTGTTGTTTTCTTTTTATTCTCATTTCTTTAATTAATTTGTAGTAATTTAAGTTAATTCTATGTGTGAAGATATTTATTCCAGAAAAATTAATGAATCAGTTTCTTCTGATTTCGTTTGAATAGGTACCGAAATTTTGGACTTGGAAGAATAGAAATGACAATTTTTCTAAATACAAAAGCAACCCTGTTTCATTATTAATCAACAGTTCTGGGTTCCTTTCCAAATAAAAACTTCGATTTTTAAGCATTTAGAATAATAATAAAAAATCAAATCGTAGCCTTAAATGTCACTTAACAAATTAGTCCTTGAATGGAAGTAAGGAAAGGGTTTTTAATACCAGTGAATGTACTTAACTTCTGCACTTTAATACAAAATGAATTATTACTTTCCCATACGGACGCCTTCCTTCCTGTTGGAGATAAAAAGTTTACCAACTAATTTATGTGAAATTGAAAGCGGCTGATTAGATTTTATTATTAATCATCTTTTAAAATGTTATCCTTAGAGGTGTGTCTCACGTAGTTTAAATATAAACTTCCTTCGTTTTGGTTTTTATGTTTTACTTGAGAAGGTTTTAGTTAACATGAGCAATCAGCGTTTCTTTTAATCGATTTAAGCTTCAAATCGTTTAGGACATTGTAAGTTCTTTTGACAGAGATTAAAATCTTGAAAAAAAAAACTTGAGCAAACCTTAAAACGTTTTAATAAATTTTAAAACTCTTTAGTAGACCTAACAAATAAGATTTTTTAGTAAACCTTAAATTCCTTTAATAAATACAGAGAATCAAGATGAATAATTTTTTAGTAAACCTTAAATTCCTTTAATAAATACAGAGAATCAAGATGAATAATTCTGTTTAGTAAGTTTAAGCTGAATTAGAGTTAATCAAAACAGAAACGAGAAACTTTGATTCCCAAATTTAGAACTTTTGGGGTTTGGTTTCGTCTCTTTAAACGAGTAAAAGTTTTACCTCGTCTGTACTTGAGAAACCTCAGTTTTAATATTTTAAGCACGTTTCATTTCATTGAAAATTACGCTTCAGAACAGGACAAGACGATGGGCATATAATTAAAATTTAACTCCCTTAATATGTACTTGTGTATTCTCCCCTGGGGCAAAAGTTGACTAGGCTAGGGCGTCGGAGTTGATATTTTCCATTACCTCGAAGTGAATTTAGGCTCATTTAGTATTTAGCTTTGTGACTTTATGAAATTAACCAACGAGTAGGATTGAAATACCGGAAGATATTTGAAAGCCTTTGGAAAATTTCAGCTATTTAGACATTCAAACATCAAGTTTCAATAAATCAGAAAAACCCAGAATTCCAGAAAAACGGCTGGAATTGGTGTATTGTTTGAAAAAATTTTGAGTATCGTAGTAAAAAAAGGAAAGTGTTTGAAAGAAAATCTCGCATTTTCAAAGCTACAACAATTTCCTCGAATACCTATTCATAAAATCCTGAAATTTCGTAAAACCTTTAAAAAATTATTCCCGATGAATTCTGTAAGAACGACTGGTACTGATGGAGTATTGGTTGCAAATGTCAGAGTATTGCATATGGTAACTTTATTAATAAGTAGTCCGAAAGAGAAAATATCGAATTTTCATGCATACAAGAACTTAATGGAAAATTTGAAAAATGTTAAAATTTAATAAATATTTCGAACAAAAAAAAAATCAAAAAAATTTTGAAGACTCCCCGGAAACTATTTGAAAGCCTTGATAACTAACACTTGGAATTTTTAGATATGCAAGTAACCCATGGAAAATTACAAAATAGGCATAAACCAAGCGCCTTTTTTGCTAAAAGCAATACGAAGCCTTTGTGTATAGTCTATGTATAGGAACGGATTCAAGACTTTTGGAATAAATGCACCCTCAAAATATACAAGGTTTGTGACGTTTATAAAATTAATCAAAGAGCATTGCTTAGTTTTTTAAGACGAAGTCACGACTTTGTTTAGGAAAACAAGATTTATTGTGCATTGAAGAAGGTTAGTGTATTACAATCACTGATAATAACTACAGAAATTTTATTAATAAATTGGAATTTTTTATTGTTACGAATATTATCCGTACCAGTATTATATTAACTCTAAACTGAAAACTGTGGTTTGATTTAATGGAATGTCAAAAATCCTATAAACTCCACAAAAATTGGATTTTTTAGCGGCAAAAGTTTTGAGTAAAAATTTGAAAAAATCGGAAAATCCTGAAAAATTTTACAAGAATGACTGAAGTTGGTGTATTGTTTGAAAAAATGTTGAGTATCATAGTACAATTAGGTAAAATGTTTGAAAGCAAATCTGGAATTTTAAAAAATACAATCGGAAAACCGCAAAAAATTCCTTACAATTTTAAAGTGAAAGAGAGAACATATTAAATAACAAAGCGAGCAGAGATCCTAAAACGTAGTGAAGAAAAGAACTGGCTGCGTTCTTACGCGGCTGGTTCGTGTAAATTCGTCGGTTCCGTCCTTTTAAAATTTATGGTTTTTGGGTTAAATCTTTTGTGTAACATACGTAAGTGAATTTTAATCAAATAAATCAAAGAATTTCAAAATAAGCCCTATATAAATAAAGATTTTGTGTTTTGATAAAGCACATGTTTAGCAAATCATATTAACATGGATAGATAGTTTGTTAGAAAAACTGGGATGAAACAAAATACAGGCAAAGTAGAAAAGCTGGAAAAATAAGTGAAAACTATCCTCAGTGTCTTAAACTTCGTCAACGAGGCTTTGGAAATAAGCAAACAAGCTCACAATCACTGCAAGCCTAACATTTTAAATTGTCTGGCTTATTATACATATATTTTGGACTCGGGTTAAAACATAGAAATTCGAACATACATTATTGCTAAATTTTTATTAATTTATCTGATGTTTTAAACAAATTTTCTTCTTTCACTTAAAACGTGTTTTTATAAACGTAGTTGGAAAACTTTCAGGCTAACAACCTTCAAACCTGAAGTTTTTCGATGAATTCCCAAATTTTGCTTGGTCGCCTTTCAGGTTAAATGAACTTCAAAATTAAAAATTTTAAATAGGTAGATTCAAGGCCGGCAGTACGGCAGAGTGGGAGCACGAAGTAGTGAAATATAGAAAATTATGCAAAGATCTGCTTGGTCAGAACTTGAATGGGTGATCACTCTGCGGCTCGGTGTGTTCGGCCACCTCGATACTGTAAAGATGTAAAAGGGTAAAACTGTTTAAAATGAAGCATATTTCCAAAACCGCATTTTTTCAGATGGAAATCGTAGCCTTTCAACTAAAAATTCATTTCGAAATCGCTTCAATATAAGCTTCGACTTCTGGATTCCCAAATTTTAAAATTTGAATGTCAAACAATTTTGAGATTAGATTAAAAACTTTTAACATTGACAGCTTTTAAAACCTAGATTTTGAAACTAAGTAAATCCTAAACTGCAATTTTACATCTTACATAAGTTAAAACTCTAATTCAGATTTGAAAATTAAGCTTCTCATTTTAACGTCTTGATTTTAAACCCGAACTTGATTATGTACATATATCCAAACTTCGGAAATTTGAAACATTTTTGTTTTTAAGGCAAATCCAAACAAATAAAATCTTTTACTACAGAATTGGAATTTAATATTACATAATAAGACTCCAATATTATAGTTAGGAATATAAAACATTAAAAAAACACCTTTTCAAGTTTTCAAAATCGAAAAATTGGAGTTCAAATTCAAACGAAAAGGTATTTCGAAAATGTGGTCATTTACTAGTTTGCAAAGAAATATTTTAAAATTACCGTTAAAATTAAGATTTTTAGTTTCTGAAATCAAAGCCCGGCCTAAACATGTGTTGAAAATTAAATTTGAAGACTACTTAATGTTGCTTGAAGTTTAAAATAAAACCCAAACACCGAATATTCAGAATTTATTGAAAATGTTAAAGAAATACAATTTTTTCGGCTGATTCTTTAATTTGCTTTCGTTCCAGTGAAGTCCTATAACGTTTCAGGTTTTATCCCAAAAAGTATTTCGAAAGTTTTTTATTTTTCGAAACTTCTTCCGAAAATTTGGAAATACATAATTATATTGTTCAATGATTGAGAAAGTTGGCCATTTCCATGAGGATGAAATATTGCGACACGAGCCGAAAGGCGAGTGGAGTAAACCAAATCATAAAAAGTGGAACAAATTTAAACACATACAGATGCCAAAAAACAATTTAGCGAAACTATTCAGAAACGAAAGAAGCATCTCCATAAAACAAAGGGTATATCTGAACATTTATAATTTGTTTACAATTCTTCTAGTAAATAATTTATTTTGTCCACGACTAGTCAAAAATCTGTCAATTATTCATGTGTTTGGTCAAACATAATGCTATCCATTATACACTGCCAGCAGTGAATAATCATTATTCACGGTGTCACGGTAACATCATTGTCTATGGTGTATAATGAAGGAAATAGGTTATGTTTCTAATCCTACCACTTCGTTTAACATAGTCCTACCACATGGTTTTAGTGGCGTTGTTATTTAAATTTTAATTATAAACATTCTTCGTATTTGTGTTGGTGGACAAAGTGTAGTATACGACTCGCTATAATAGCTACTATTACCTCGGATAACTGCAAAACTCGCTCGCTCGTGTTGCAAACATTATCCTCGGTAATAATAGCATTCATTATAGCGTCGTGTATATTATACTATTATTTTGACATAAATATTTAAAGTTTAACCTTGACAATTCCACTCATAATTAAATCACAGTATTTTGGTGAATTGGACCAATCACCATCGAATTATACTGGAAATTTCACTACTAGTGAAATTTCCGCGGAAATTTTACGACTAGCAGCGTTGCTTAGAGACAACGTCTGTCAAAATTTTTGAGTGACAAGTATTTCAGTAATTTCATTATAATTCGAGGAATTGTCATTCCGAATACCATTCGTGACTAGAATTTTACAGGCAATTTTTGCCGTCACGATCACTCTTGCTTGTTGCTTTAGAAAATCGTCTCAACAAGCAGTCGTGTTCTTGACGGCAAAAAAATTGCCGGTAAAATTCTAGTCACTTGTGGTATTACTTCTGAAAATTTTATCTATCTGATAAAGACAATTCGATTTCGTACACTTTTCGAATTAACATTTCGGTGTTCCATCCAAACAAAAACTGCAAATGTTTGTTTGAACATAAACAAAATCGGGAGCTTTACGCTAACCAATACATTTTCCGAGTTCCTCGAAAATTCGTGAAATCCTGAAATTTCCTAAAACTTCCAAAATTTAGAAAATTCCTGTGGAATTCTGCAAGAAGCAAGCAAGTTGAAAATGTCGAAGTACCATCTCCCTTTATAGAAATTATGTAGAGAAAATCTGTAATTTTCATGCATACAAGAACTTCATGGAAAATTCAGAAAATCCTATAATTTTATAAATATCTCGACTGACCGGAAAATATCTGAAAGCTTCGATAAAACCTGTAATTATTAGATATGCATGGAACCCACGGAAAATTGCAGGATAAGCATAAACCATGCGCCCTTTTGCTAAAAGCAATACGAAGCCTTTATGTACAGAAACGATTTCAAGACTTCTCGAACAAACTCACCCTCAAAATAAACAAGCCTATTAATTAACTGTAATCTTTCAAGCAAAGGAATTTTACATTAAATCAAGGGCACAATTTCTTTATTAAAAAAAGTCATTAAATCATCATGCATCGACACTTTAATTCCAAATTCATTTCAGGCTTTCAAGCATTATTACCTCAGGAACAGTTAATGTCAGGGCGTTTTTGGTACGGGGAACATCTTTTGATGGCCGGTCTATCTCTCTTACACAAACATGCAGACAGTATCATCAAAACACCACAGTGTATACATTATTCGTCCCCTAACTTAATCAACCCATGATTGGTCCATTGTCTGTCGAATATTTTCTCCCTTGAAACCCCCTTGCTGTGTTATTTAGAGATGTTTGTTCTCGGACGACCAGTGGCTTCGACATCGCCAGGGAAATAATCCTGATGTAATTGTTGCAGGTCATGCAACAGGGTAATATTAACAGTCGTTTATTTATTTTAAACTTTTTATTTATATCGCATTTTAAAGTTCGAAAAAATTAGTAGGCTGTGGAATATTAATGGGGATGTTAGAAAAATAGGGAAGCACGCCTGCGAACACACAAAACCACTTCTAACCACATTAAAAGAGTTAGTAACGGTCGGTTAATAACGAAGTGGAGATAATTACTTCTAAAAACACTTCGAACCCTTTCTAAAACCCATGTATAACGAATACAGTATACACTTAAAGGTATTTGTATAAATAAGTGAAGGGTTGAAATGGGTTTTCAGGAAATTAAGGGCCTTTCCGCTACTTTCAATTTTGTTTAATCCTTAAAGCCGTGGGGATTTAATTCGATTAGTTCGATTTCGACTTGTAGGAAGTGTAACTACCAGTAAGGACCGATTCTGTGATTAATTGTTTGTTTGTGAAACCAATTTTGTAATTCTATAATTAATTGTTTGTCGTAGACAGAATTTGCACCATAAAAGATTCTCGCACTCTTCGCCTGTGCTGTTTGATACAAGTACATTTTTTCTGAGCAAGTGAAACTTGAAAGTAAGTCAGTGGGAACAATCTCATTAATTACTAGATAATTTCTAATTTTTCTAGGCGACGCCGAATGCGTGACCGACCAATAAGGAACAATGCCTTTTGCCCGCATTAAATGTCAATGATTAACCATAATAAATGGTACGACTTTACCACTGCGTGACCCATTATTCATGTTCAAATAGTTTATTAATAATAATAAACACAAACTGTTAATTTCTTGTGGTTAAAACACAGCCAGGAGCTATTAATATGTAGCACAAGTTTATGTTAACATGTGTTTATGAGTTTTTTTTAACAGATTACGGAAATTTGCAAAAAATCGCTTAAAAAAACAAACATAAACTTTGTTGTAAACCAATCACGAATTCCGAAGTCAAACAAATGATTTATACTGACAATTAGGATGATTCGTAGAAATCTTTAATTGTATCTAATTTTTCATGACAGATTGAACTGGAATTTGTTTAAATCATGGATTAATATATGGAGATTAACGCTACCGAAAAAAGATGAATCTGCACTTCTTTATTGATATCATAAATTTTATTTTCAAGCCGCCAACTTTTTAAGCTTCAATTAATTCTTATAATAAAACAAAATGAGTAATATTTAATTAATAACACAATTAATTAATATTATAAAGTAATTAAGACTAACACGCTTAAAAAATTCGTACAGGTGTGCCTTATACTTCTTGGAATTCCATAATTGAAAACTGTTATATTAACTAATTAATCAATTAAAAATGACTTTAGTTTGAATTTCAAATTTCGCTTATGAAAGCATAACTTTTGAAGATAGCAACCCTAAATTGGTTCATGGAAAGCTTCACTCGACTAAACTTAATTAAGAAGGCAACCGTTACTGTTCAAATTTGTTTAATCATGGCTTAAAACCTGATACGTGGAAAGTTTGGTGCTTCTAAGATTATGTGATGACCCCAAGGGCTTGAAGCGTAGCTGTTTACATGCCACCGATCACGATTCGCTTGTAACTTTAATATTACTTTGATTAAATACCAAATAACACTGTTTATTCAGAAAACGTTACTGGTTTCAGAGACGTAAAATGAAAACAAACTAGTTGAATTTAAATAGATATTAGTTATTTTTGTGTAATTAGCTTTCAAAATATTCGCAATCTTTTCTTTAAATGTTAGTAAATAATTATCAATTTATTTAGTTCAGATAAAACTAAAGGAATCCTTTCCAATGTCTAAAATGCTACAAACTAAACTAAAGTTTTTTTAATATATTTATCTTTATAAGCATTATTTTAATGCTAAGTTACAAAACAGTAAAAATTTGTTTCAACTGAGGAAGTCAAATTTTAAATGGCAAATTTTACAGCTCTTTAAGTGACTTACAACAAAAAATACATTCGCACAAAAAGTACTTAATTACTTTCATTGCCGAGGAATTTTCTAGTCCTTCGTGCTTACATAAAGGAAAAGTTAAACCAGAAGTTTTAAGATATATCGATTCTGAAGGAACGTGGCTTGCTAGATAGTAAATCGATTGTTATTTCCTTATTTTCAATAATATATAATTTACCCGATATCTAACGCTTTACAAGCGGAATGCAGCTCTTAAGGTCAAGCTAGATTAATAGAAATACAGTAATTTGTGTAATTTTTCAAGCTTTTTACCACAATTAACTTTAATGGGGCGTTATTTACTTTTATAAATTATACTAATGGCTGAAGTAGATCAAATGTATGTGTTTGATATCAAAGTGTAAAGCTTTGATATTGTGTTATTATTTAAAGTATTATTAATCTAATTGGTAAATAATATGGAGCAGATTAATGTATAACACTTTGTCTTTTCAAGGTCTTTGTGTACGAGTATTTATGAACCCGTTAGATTTTTACGATTTTTTTACAATTTCTGCGATCTTTCAAAATACACTTAAAATTGACGAAAATGGAAAGCGAACCATATTTAACAATAATAACTAAAATCAAAGCAAATACTAAGAGCGAAATTTCAAATGAAAGACCCTGCTGTTTGCAATCTTCAATCAATGTTAGTTAAGTATTAGGTTTTTGGAAATTAATTTAAATATTTCATAAATAAGATAAATAAGGAAACTTTTGATTTCTTATTACAAGAAAACGTGGGAAATGTAAAGATTTCTATTGTTATAAATTCTTGAAATTGTATAAATTAGTCTAATATTTGACGAATGATAATTGATATTGACATATTTGTGATTAGCGATTCGAAAGCATTACTTAGACTTATCTTTTTCATTTCCACGAAAAAGAATCCAACATTATACAATTTGAAGGCTAATAAAACGTTTCAAATCTATTATTTACATTTCCACGTACTTAGCGTTTTAAGGATTAAATTAACCAACATCTCGCACAAGCAACTATTTCTTTCAACATTTGGTACAAGAGATAAAGAAACGTTCCATAAATCCATATTGTTATAAAAATTCAAAAGCTGTAGTGAAAAATTCATTCAAACGTGCTTGTTCGGTGAAGAATCATTAATTCATTCTATACTTAAACTAAATAAGTACCTGCGGCCTGCGGCTCACTTGGGATACTTTTGTTTATTTACGAGTCCTTATATTGTTAGTAAACACAAACAAAAATTAATATTAGGATTGACATAAACACGGGATGCAAGAAGACTTAGAAATGATGTTTCACCAGACAAACAATTCTAAATGAAGTACCCGGACCAAAACAGGTAAATGTTATCTTTTGCTATTAGGCCACACTTGTATTATAAAAATTATCAATGAAAACCATTTATTTTGTTTCATTTGTTGTTAGCATTCTAAGCCGTAATAAATAAATTTTAGGATATACGATACAGAGCAGAGGTGGAACGAGACGTTGAAACTCGAGTTCGGCTCGGCTCGGCTCGGCTCGAACACTGAGCGAGATCTAGCCAACCCGACCTTTTTTTAAATTGCTTATAAAACTCGGAGAAACTAGGCGCAGGCTTAACGTTCGGTGAATCTCGACATTCAATTAAATTCAAGAAATTGGTTGAGTGCACACTACTGTCTTACCTTTCTTGATGATCCACGGGGTAAAGGTTCAAAGCTCAGAAAAGGCTGAAAACTCGACAAAAGCTCGAAGCTCAGTAAACGAACCCAGCCGAGAATATTCAACATTTTCTCCGAGACGAAGCGAGCATGTTTCGAATTTTCTCCGAGCCTATACGAGGCGAGCCGAGCTTAGAAAAAACTAATAATTTACTAACAATTCTCACCGTGGTAGTTATAGTAAATACATACGTCTAACGATAATTAAATTTTCCAATTTGATATTTAAAGTGTAAAAATAAATCGTTTCTTTTTTAAAAACTACGTTTTACTAAAATAGATTAATAAATAAATACAATACAAAATCAATAAATAAATAAAAACTGCTGAATATTTCTCATCGAGTGAACTGTATATCTGTCATAAAGCTTCCACTGTATTATCAATAGCCAGCCTCGTAACTAACGATTTTTATAATAGAAGGGAATGATTTTACTAGAAACTTGAACTTTTGAACCGGGATTTTCTCTCTTCATATTGAAAATTTTTGATTTTCTACACATACCGGGTGTTTGACCTAAGGGGCGAACATAGAGAAATAGCATGGGAAATCGTATATATGTAGATTCCTGGTCCCCGTTTGAGTTGATAGGGTTGATAGTGGTATCAATCGAAAGACAAAGAAAATGCGCTTAATTTGATACTACTTTACTTGAATTTGTTGCTTGTTTAAGAAAGAAATAGCTTAAAAACTACAATAAATAATTTGCATTTTATTCGCAAAAAGCAGACCAGCCATGATAATTTGAAGTTTCTTAAATCACGAACTGTGCGAAAACTGATGCCAGTATAAAACGGTGATTATAAACCGTTTTGACAATAAATACCCTCTCCTTATTAAAATACTCAACATTACAATTCATAGTAGGTAATTGGGTAGATACGTGAATTGATAACTGACAGAAAATAAAATTAATTTTGGCATAAAGAAACTTCAAATTTGATCATGGCTAGTCTGCTTTTTGTGAATAAGATCCAAATTATTTTCGCAGATTCTTTCTTAAACAAGCAACAAATTCAAGTAAAGTACATAGCATCAAATTAAGCGCATTTTTTTTGTCTTTCGATTGATACCACTATCAGTCCTTATCAACTCAAACGGGGAGCAGAAATCTGCATATATACGATTTCCCATGCTATTTCCCTATTTCCCCTTAAGTCAAACACCCGGTATAACTTTAAATTTTTGTGTACACAAAAGTTATCCCCAACAGTTTGTAATTTTATAGGTCTTGATTTCAAAAGTTTGGAGGACTTTTTCAATAGAATTATCTCTGGTTTAATTAAAACTATCACTTGTTGACTTGTAACATAGAATGATTTAAATATTTAAAATTCGAATTTCAGCATTTGGATTTTAAAGTCGAAAGAACTACAAAAATTTGAAAATAATCAGGATTCCATTTGGAATACAGAATGATTCGCATCTGTAAAATTCGATTTGCAAAATTTGAATTTGAGGCTCGAATATTCGAATCTAATCACGATTCAAGCTTAAATCACAGGCTGAAATTCTTTCGATGCTAGACTATGAGTTCCAATTTCAGTCATGTATTTTCGCTTTTTAATTTAAAGTTCAGTCTTACCGAATGGATTTTGCACGTTTGTAGAAGTGGTTCAAGCTTACAGTCGTTTACTTTAAAATTTTTAATATTTTTTTATATAAATAAGATATTTTCTTGATTAGTTACTATTGTGTTGTTATGAGATTACATTGGCTTAAGACCTGTTTCAATTTTAAATAAGTTCGATGCAAAAGCCACTTAGCTGGCAATTTTTTAAAATCGGGTTAGTGCAAATTTGAAATTCTTCATTTCTTTAAATCAGGAGTTAATTTGAAACCATTGGGTGCAAGAGGAAGAAGTTTTGGTGAATAACCTACAAATCTATGATGATTGCGTTTTCCCAAAAGACGGAATAATTTGCAAAAAGATATCTCAGAATATATGAATATATCAAAATAACTATCGAGCTTGATTTTTGGATCCGCACTCTTGCACTAGCGACTTAAATACTCAGTCAGGATACCCGATGTGTTAAAAAGCAAGTCTTTTTCGAAATACGAAATTTTAATCCGGCTTGAAACTTCCCTCTGAATTCGATATGTGAACTTCAAATTCACAACGATGGTAGAGTTTGAATGTCTTAGTAAAAATTCGACCGTACTCGCAAAGTTCTACGGGTTAATTATTAAAGATTAACAAAAATGTTTAAATAATACTGTAATTTGCCTTTTTATTGGTGAAAACGTTGCGTTTCTTTATTTTTTATGATATTTCGCCATGGAAAAGTAACAAATGTCGAGAAACTCACCATTCAGAGAATAACAGCTCTTTACTTAAACAATAACGGCCCAAATTGCAAGTAAACGTAAATATATTCATTTATGAATTCTGTTGAAGGTTGAAGATGTTGTAAGTATGGCGGTGGTTTCAACCACAGGTTTTAATTAGTTTTAATCTTCCTGGTCAAAATTAACGGTCAAAATACACATTGGTCTAAAATCATTAAAATTTTTAAGAGGAAAATATCAAACCTATAATGTCAATACGTTTATTTAATTTTTATTATAAAGCGAAATCTTCATAAAAAAAGTAATAACTTACATTCTAATTATTCTGAAAACTTAATATTCATTTTTATCTTAACTATCTTTTACATTGCTATCTAATATTCTGTAGGAATTTACTATGTAACTAAATATGTATGCAGAGACCTACACTTCATTTGTGACTAATGAAACATGTTAACTAAGAAGTAAGTAGCGAGGAGTTCAAAATTGTTACCTCAACACAGGAAAATATTATAATTTGTGTTAATAAAAGTATAAAAACAAATTTAAGTTGAGTGGCCGATTCGTTTGTTGTGTTATCAGTTTTGAAGAATTTTGATCATTTTTAGACGGTTAAAACCAATTTCGATCACTGATCTGCCCAAAATTAAAAAAAAACTGTTAGATTTAATAATAAAAAAAAAATGGTATAAACAAGATTATTCGAGAATATAATAAACTGTAAATCATAAAAAGTTACAAAAATCATAAAACCTATAATACAAGAAAATTATGCAAAAACTAATTATTTCAGCAATGATTTCGCCAAACCAGTGAACAGCATCAGTCGTAGCCATATAGTCATAGTTGACCACGACGAATTTAATTGCTGGAAAATTTATTCAAACTTTTCTGTAAGTTTATCTACCTAACTTAAAGGAAAACAATTGTTTTAAATTTTTGTAACATTTGTTTTGTTTCTATACAGATCAGCACTGCAGACCATTAGAGACCCACGGCTTCAATTGTCTTCTTCCGTTTTTTCCTGTCTTTGGCATGTTCTTTCCAGTCCCTAACCTGACACCTTTCATGATCCTCACTTACTGCATTCATCCACTTTCTTCTCGGTCTG
The DNA here is from genome assembly GCA_963082815.1 of Melanotus villosus. Taxonomy (NCBI): domain Eukaryota; kingdom Metazoa; phylum Arthropoda; class Insecta; order Coleoptera; family Elateridae; genus Melanotus; species Melanotus villosus. Next base: position 45,882,009 of record OY720423.1, read on the forward strand.
CCTCTTCTTCGTCTTGTACTAGCTTCGCATTCTACTACGATCTTCGCTATTAGTCCTTCCGGTATCCTGGCCGTGGATCCCAGCCATCCTAATCGTTATCTTTTGGAAGTTACTCATTATTGTAGGTTTTTTGTGGATTTTCTAATTTCTTGGTCGGTCCATCTTGTCCATACTTCTCCTTCTCTTAGCTTTCCATATATTCATCTAAGTAATTTGCGTTCCCATGCTTTTATTTTCTTCTCTAAATCTTTATTGAGGATCCAAGTCTCGTACGCATACAGTGTAGTTGGACGTATAATTGTTCTGTAAATTGTTATTTTTGAGCTTGTTCCATACTTTTCTTGATTTCAGTATGTTCATTACGACTGCTGCACTTCTATTCCCCTTCGCCAATCTTTTATCAATTCCTTCTTTCGCTTCATTTCTAACTATTTGTTAAAATCACGCCTAAATACTCAAAGTTGTTCACTATTTTGAAACTGTACTACCTTCCACCTCTAGAATATACTTTAAAAACTTGTCCCACTTGATCATCGTGTCTTCTCATTTCCATAAAATATACATATCTGGCCTAGTGTTCATTTATTTCTAATCCAAATTCCTCAGTTTTCATTTCTAAATTTCAGAAAACATAGGCATAGGCTACACCTTGATGTTTATAACATTATACAGTGCGCCTCCTATGCATGTTACTTTCTCTTATTTTTTTGCATTACCCGATTGAAGAAGATCGGTGATCTCCTTGTCGCAATCCCCTATTAACTTTAAAACTATTTACCTGAGATCCTTCTATCCAGTGCAACATTACATTTTGTGTCATTCAATATCGCTTTGACTAGATTAATTATTTCTCCAGACAATCTACAATACACATGCCTGTTTGAAATCAATGAACAGCGCAAACAAGGAAAAACTAAACTCGTTAGTAGGAACTAGCAAGGATCTGCTTCATAGCGAAAATTTCGTCGATTACTGAACCATTTAGCCTAAAATCTACTTGATATTTTCCTAAAATGTTTTATGTCCTATCTTTTCTTCGCTCTTCGATTAACATTCCAACACTTTAGAATAGTTTCTGACCACTGTTCAGGTATTTGCTCCTGTTTCCATGCTTGTTATATTCGCTTCCTGTAGCATTCCTGCCCCTTCTTTTAAGAATTATGTTGCTATACCGTTTCCTCCACGCGGTTGATTATTCTTTCGTTTGTTAATTATGTTCACAATCTGGTTCCTATTTGGTAACTCATCCTCAATTATCTGACTGTTCTCCTCCTCTGCTTGTTGTTGCATCTCTTACTGCAATTCGTCTGGATTTAGTAGCCCATCAAAATGCGTCTTCCAAATTTTCCATTAACTCCTCCCACTAAATTCCCCTCTTCATCCATATCGCGTCGTCGTTTTTATATTTGTGTCCTTCTTTCTTCGCCTCTTGATAAAAATTTCTAATCTTCTTATTAACATGATAATCGTCGAGTTTACTCAAGTTATGTTTTGTTTAGTGCAAGTAATATTGGATACCTTATATGAATAAATATTTAAAAAAATAAAGAAAGAAGGACAAGAACAATAAATAAGAATAGAAGAGAAGGAGAACACAACAAAAAATTATTACTAACAATCAAGAGCTTAGAATAAGAAGAGAAGATAATAATACACCAATTAAAATAATAAATTGGGAGCAGATCTGAAATATACATAAAAGTAAAACCAATAAAGGAAAATAAAAATCAACAAAAAAAAGTACATTTAATACAATTCCATTGCTAAGTTTTACAATACAGAAGTCAAACATGGCCAATACAATTAAGAGCTGAGGAAAACAGAAAATCAAAGTCATTCAAATGAAATTTCCATGTAATAATAATGTTTATTTAAATCAAAAAAATCAAAATCAAATATAAAAAAATCAAATAAAAAATTCATCAATCAGTCAATATACAAATTCATATTTTTTATAATTATTTTTAAAATGCAGATATACTTACATATTAAAACATAAACATAGATTAAATTAAAACATAAATATGACCATATAAACATTAAATTCTCCACAAAGGCATAGCCTGAACGTGGAGGAAAACGGTCCTTATATTAAATTTATAATATCTGGTCAAATCCCCAGAAGGAAACAAACGGCAATTAACTGATGAAGTGTATTTATATTTATTTATTTTATTAAATTATGGAAACAATTATAGTTCATATTAGTAATAAAATGTTTTACATTATTTTTAAAGGTACTTAAAGAACAATTTTGTCTTAAATTTTGAGGAAGCATATTATAATATCTTGGGGCAATATAAGTAAAGGATTTTTGTCCGATATTTTTACCAGCGGTGATTGTCTTTATACACTTATTCATTTTGGTTCTTGTACTATAGTCGTGCTGAACAAAGTGCTGCACTATTTCTGTATAAGAACTGTTTTGTAACAAGGAGAAATACAGATAGATAGAGTAACGAGTGAAATCATACGGAATGTAATAGAACAGAAATCTATAACTAAAATACTAGCAGAAAAGTGGCTGAAGTAAGGATAAAGAATCGATAAAATGAAGGTTTGCTACAAGAGGAGTGAAGTCAAAAAGGGTAGCATAAAGCAGAAAAGTAGGTAAAGAAAAAGTCGGTTTGAAATAACTGGGGCAATAAATAACAAGGAAATACTCCTGGAGAATTAGATAAATTAATTAGTGGGTGGAAGATCTGGAAGAAATTGATCTGGAAAGAATTGGTTCAAAACGAATAATTATTTATTAATAAACATGCAAGACAGCCAATGCCGAAAGGCGAAAGGATAACATAATATGTCATGAAATACAATGAATTGTTTAAAATAAACCATTAACTAAATGGAAAAGCCAATACAGACACTAAACTTGACTCATACAGATTAATAACACTCTACGTATGACAAAACATTAATGTTTTCCAAAAATTTCCAAGGAAATAAAATAGGTAGCATGTACAACAATGATACAGTTTTTCATTTTGCCAAAACATTAATCAAAACAACTTTTCCAGCATAAATTAAAATAGAAGAAGGAAATATAAAATAATATGAAAATAAATTATTTAGATTCACTGCAATCTGACGCATCAAAAACTGATTTTCCTACACAAACATTAATTAATAATTACCATATGTAAGAGATCTCGACGATTGGAAAATCACTAAAGTTATGTTAAAGATGTATACTTAAACAAATAATCTTTTGTCAGGTTTCAATTTACTTTACTATTACACCAACAACGAAAATTTCCACGATATAACTAAACAAACACTAATAAATCAAAAGTTCTCGTGTCCCGACAAAATTATTTAGTGGCAATTATTTTCGAATAAATCTTAATTTAATGCAAATTTGTATTCAGAAACGGGCCCATTGATCACATTTCTGGTGCCTTTACTCGCTATTCACCGATCGCCGTCTTAAGTTAAAGATCAAACTTATTCACGCTGAAAATTACACTACCTTAATCGGCATTCGTGTTAAATAGGGTACATTTAATCACAATCTATCTTACATTACAGAGTATAAGTTCAAGTCATCCATAATACGTATCTCGCCTGTTTAAAGACCGAATCCAACGTTAATGATTGTATGAATAAATAGTTCTTATATATGCTTCGTATAGCGTGCTCAGGTTTCATTATGCAGTCCATAACAGTGCATCGGAACAAGTTGTTACCTTTATTAATAGTCACTCGTACTGTTGTACTGACAATATGTTAATCACATTTAAAAATTATACGCGGCCGTCATTACAACAAATAATAGAAGTACGAGCTCTTAATTTGGTGAACAACCGAAAAAGGCACCTCCTGCAAAGACGGTGTCCATTTTTTAAATTACAAACATGAGTTAAACGCGGTACTTATTTTAAATGGGAAAAATTACGAACAGTTCAAGAGATATGGACGATTTTAAATTATCAGGAGTGAAAGCAACACCCTGTATGCTTACTAATAAGTTCTCCACAGTTGGTCAGTGGTAATTATAATTCAAATAATACAGTTATGTTATTAATTTGACGTACAGTTAATTGGTATGGTAATTAGCCGTACGAGCGTTAATTAATGTAACACTTTACACCCCTAACAATAATCATCCTCGATGTGCTTTGTATTTCTAGATGATGAATTGAATATGTTTTGTGACGATAAAAAAATTAATTTCTAAGGAAAGGAAATTTCAGTGTGGTTAAAAATCAAACTTATTTGTAAATATAAAAACATAATGAATAGTTTATTAATTACTGTTTGGTTTTACATAAACTTATATAACAGCACAAATTACTGCAAAACCACCCTAAACTGGGCCAATGTATTAACAAACATTTAAAAATTCGCTGACATGTTTTATATATTTTTTTATTTACTTAACACATTTCTATCTCATTTATGAACTTGTTAAAAAAATATATGCAATCAGAGATTATGATTATTGTTCAGGGTTTTTGGTTTTTCTACTTTTGTTTCATTCCTGGAGGAGTCAAACTCATCAAAGTGAAGAGAGCGTTAAAGGACGTTATTAGTATTTATTACTTTATGGCAAACTTTAAACCTATAACTATAACGACTCGCCGCGAGGTATTGTAATAATTCTAAAAACTATTTACATTTACATTACATTTTCACACTTTTTTCGAATCTACCTTATATTTTTAAAAATAAGCATTATTTAAATAATTTAAAATAATTTTTAGAATTCGTCGGGTGTAGGATAAATTTGGATTTACCAAAAAGACTTGCAGATGCTTTAATATTTAGGTAATTAACAGTAATCCTCTTTAACTGCTTTAAACGCATAGACATTGTTATCGCTATACCTGGTTTTGCTTTTGGAATGGCACTTACAACATTCTATGACTCACATGCCACCAATGAAATTAAAGAAATATCGAGATGCGGACGACAGGATTTTAGTTATAGTGAGGGACTATGCAAATAGAAATATTATAGATTATTTACAAGGTATAGCTCATAACTACGAAATGGCTCAGTAAACAATAAATAAATAAACAACTTTACTGTCAACGCTGTTGTTTTATTTCAATGTTCACACCGTAAACATTCGCGGCGAGTCGGTCTGCGGCAAGTTGGACGGCGGCGAGTTAGGCCGGCGGCGAGTCGGCTGCGGCGAGTCGGCTGCGGCGACTCGGCCGCGGCGAGATGTCCCTTTCCGAGTAGAAACAGTATGGTTTTTACTTAAACTTTAAGCTCTAACTGTGTTCCTGTGAACCCTTCCCCTGCTGTGGAACTTGGTAGTGGATCAACTTCTGGTCGAACGAATTAAACATGGATACTTTACTAAGGGACACATTGAAGATTGAAGATACTCATGTCGGGTGAATTTGATAACACGGTTTCAAAGCTCATACAAAATGCTCCAGAAGCTGTGGAAAGATTTTGTGCCAGGGTTAATTCACAAAAATCAGCACCTTTAGAAGAAGAAGGAAATTGGATGGGCTATTACTACCAACCTTCTTCAATGAACAATTACAAGTGAGTCGCGCAGTTAAATATTTGAGTATAACCCTGGATACTAAGCTAACCTGGAAGTCAGGCCATTCAACAAACCATCAATAAAGAAAAAGCAATAACTCTCATGGATACTAAGCGAGCGATCCCTGAGAAAAACCTGGGAACTTAAACACTTAAACCAAGCATGGTGTACTGGTTATATAAGCAGTGGTGAGACCTGTGTTACCTATGTATCGCTGCAGTATGGTGGCGGCCTAAAGTAGAACAAAAGCAAGCCAAACTGGAGCTATCAAAACTCCAAAGGCTTGATTGCTTGGAAATCCTATTAAGCCTGCCTATTAGATATTGTAATCAAGACACAGGCTAAAAAATAGTGGAAATTGGCAACCCAGATCTATTCTTGGCTATACCAGGATTACAGTTACTGCCAAAAACTTATTATTAGAGATGAGCAATGACGCTATGCCTACATGGTAAAACTTTAAAAAACCCTTTTATATTAAGCTTGACTGGAATGAAGGGCTTGTACAAAGAAACAGTTAAGCAAGAAAGATGCTTTGGTACACAGATGAGTCCAAAACTGACAGTGGCACTGACGCTGGTATAATGGAGAAATCCCTACATATGATGCTTATGGAGAAATACGCCACAACATTATAAGCAGAAGCTCATGCACTAGACGCCTGTTTGCTGTTTGCAAGATAATGCAAGAAGGAATTATAAAAATAAAGATATCCTTGTTCCGTGGTTAGTTACCAATTTAATTCTAAATTAGTCTGGAACTGTTTGCAAAATCTTATAACCCTAGCAAACCACTACAGAGTAACCATCGTGTGGATGCTGAGACATAAGGAATACAAAGCAACGAAAAAGCTGATGGACTTGCAAAAAAGGGATCAGAAACTTCTATTGGCCCTGAACCGGTATTTGGAAGCACCAAATCTACAATCCGCAGCTGGCAAACCTGTTGGATATACAAACAGCACCAAAACTATTAGAACTGTGAGGAGGGATATAGACATAGCAAAACTGATAAATACATTATCCAAAAAAACTGACGGATGACATACTACAATTTAGTATGGTTCAAATTAGACTAGTGTAGTGATAACCTGTCACTATAACCTACGGGAACACATGCACAATATGGGAATTTCTCATGAAGAACCCATATGGAGACTGTAATGAGGAGGAAAAAACCGCCTCCCATATCATTTTCGAAGCTCTTGCTCAATGGAGACATGTCCTGCTGGGAGGACTTCCAGGAAGCTCTAACTAGAGAGAATCTTGTAAAAAGGCTATTAAACCTGATAAAAACGGCAAACTTTACTGAATAAGTAGTGGATGATGATTGCACAATAAGCCCTAAAGCTGCAGTGTTAGTGGTTCCTAATCTATCCTCATCCTTTATGTTCCAAGTAACAATCAATCAAGGCTTGAGAAATGTTTTGGGTGTGTCGATATAAATATCAATGTATCGATATATTAAATATTGATATGGAATTCTAAAAATATCTATGAATTAAATATCGGTGTAAGTATCGAATATAATTACACAAGAGGTTTTATTTAGTCGGATAAATATTTTTTGCAACGAAAACGTATTGCTTAGCAATTAGACGAGAAAAATTGACAGCAGATAAAATCACGACGGCCGAAGGCTGTAAAGCAATATTAGTTTGAGTTTTGCAAATAAATATTTATCCCGACTAAATAAAACCTCGAGTGTAATTCGGCGAGACAATTTAATGAATGAACAATACAAAATTAATTTTTTAATTTGGTATTGAAGCTACAATTATTAAACGTATAAGGCAAAGTTGCATAGCAACTAAAGTTAAGGTAGTGTTTTAGCCGGATAAAAGTTAGGGCAAACTTTTATCCGCTGTCAAAGTGACAAAACCACAGCGGCTTATGCGATTTTTTATACATGAATTAAATTGTCGAATATAATTACACAAGAGGTTTTATTTAGTCGGATAAATATTTTTTGCAACGAAAACGTATTGCTTAGCAATTAGACGAGAAAAATTGACAGCAGATAAAATCACGACGGCCGAAGGCCGGAGTTGATTTTATTGGCTGTCAATTTTTCGAGTCTAATTGCTGTAAAGCAATATTAGTTTGAGTTTTGCAAATAAATATTTATCCTGACTAAATAAAACCTCGAGTGTAATTCGGCGAGACAATTTAATGAATGAACAATACAAAATTATTTTTTTTATTTGGTATTGAAGCTACAATTATTAAACGTACAAGGCAAAGTAGCATAGCAACTAAAGTTAAGGTAGTGTTTTAGCCGGATAAAAGTTAGGGCAAACTTTTAGCCGCTGTCAAAGTGACAAAACCACAGCGGCTTACGCGATTTTTTATACATGAATTAAATTGTCGATATAATTAGTAACGATATATCGAATGAATTGATATTTTAAGTTTTGTTCGTCTATTACATAATTCCAAATATCTAATCTATATTGAGATGATATCTGATTTGGATGCTATTATTAAAGATTATGTTATTTGTTAATTTGCGATGAAACTTATTTTTTACAAAGATTATTAATGCAGATTTTAATTATTATAAAAAATTGTAACATAGGCAAATTGGATTTTGGTGGTGAAATAGAAATTATTTTGGGTAAGAAGAGGATTTCAAACAAAACCCAGGAACCGGTGTAGATAGTGAGTGTAAAAACCGTAATTATAAGATAGGTTTAAGCAGGGTTGATAGGGTGTAAAATCAAATAAAAAGATCTGCATTAAAAATTGAGTAAAATTTTATTTTTGTTAATATTAATTGTAAATACAACGAACCTTCTTAACGACCCGTAAGGTGAGATCTCCGGAATTAAATTAAATTAAAAGAGCAAAGTAAATTTAAAAATTGTCAATCCCACAAGGCGTTTTAACCTATTTGTTGTTAAAAACAAGGTTCAGTACAATAATTGTCGAACCCAAATTGGGACGTTACAATATATTGTAAGCTAACTATCACATTAAAGTATCTATAAATCATCACTCCATCAATGTATTTCACTACTGAATCATTAGACGTACGGATTTATTAGGCATATCGACTAATTCGATAGTATCAATACTTTTCCAACATCGATATTTTGTTCGATATCGCCCAGGCATAGTTCCTATTCAGCCCATTCTATGGTATACATATGTATAGGCTGCAGATTTTTAAAAAAACTCTCCCATTAATATTAAATAAGTTTTTGATGCAGTGATCCTTTAAATTTTAAAATATGTTTGCTGATTTGAACGACTGTCATTTCTGAATTTTCAAACTTGTTGAATTAATTGTAAAATAATACGTACAAGAACCGTATTAAATTCACGATGCTTAATGATATAAAAAGAGAATATAATCCCAAGAATTTATTAAACTTTTCTACAGAGTTTTATAACTTGTTTAACTTTAAATCTTAATTTTTTCATTACTTTTTGCTGGCTTTAAGTAAAATTTGTTCAATGTTTAATAGGGTACTGAAATTAGTAAAACCCTAAGACCGACTTTCTAAAAGGTTTATTCGATTAAGAAATTACAGATTTATGCTACTGGTTGCTTAAAACAGAAAAAAACTGAAGCATTTCTAGGTTTCGAAGTACTTCTTTACAATGCCTTTATACATACATAATTTTAGAGGTTGAAACATCATCCTTAGGAAATCATGCGGGATTCTATAAACGTCACTGTAACCATTTAGCATACAAGAAGAATTAATTTCAAACAGCGAAATATTCAGAATATTAGAAATGAATATTTCTCGATTACAGAATCAATCGACAAAAGCACTCTTTACTCAAGAGTTTAATTCGATTTGTTGATTGACTGAATTAATTCACTTTGGAATGTTTCGTTTCTTTTCTGACATTGCAATGTTACTTGTGGGAATTATTTTGGCATTTTTAATGTCTTTATTGCGTTTTCATTTATTACCCAGTCGATTAATTTACTAATTGCTTAACTGATTACTTTGTTTTCGACTACTAAGTGTTTAATCAATTAGTTCGTTTTCGGCTACCTGTTAGACCGGCAAATAGTCGGTTAGGTAACTAACTAAAACGGTGTTTTTACCAAATTTTTAAAAATTATTTTCTGCTTTTGTTAATAAATAAATAAAATTCTTGACTTTACAATTTATTTTTATTTTGATATGTTGTAGTCAGTTCTCGAAGAACAAAGATGCGAAACTTTTGTTTATTAATTAGTTGCACGAAGGACTGTGTGGATTTTATGTTTTAATTCTTAAAACTAACGTATTTGATAAATAGCGTATTTTCACAAAAACCCAATGGGAAAAATAAAACAGAAAAATTGAAAAACGAAAGAAGAAAGATTGTCCCCGACATTTGAATATACCAGATTAGTTAATCGCATTCAAAATAATTCTGCAGTTTAACGAAAAATTACACAAGATACAACGTGATTGATTATATGTCACCAGCAATCATATTTCAATTACCTAAATACTCGCATAAATCTCAATAAGAGACATTGAATGAGTTACAAACTTGATATGATTGTCAATAAATCATATTAATTTTGTTTATCAGTAAAATACCGTAGTAAAAGCACTTTTAAATTAGTAAGGTATTTTACTGCTACACAAATGGTTTTGCACATGTAAATAATTTAACCCCCTTTGGTTTTAGTATTAATTTCGAGATTTCAATGTGATTTAAGGTCAACACCTGAACTACTTTTAAGAAATTAACTACTTACAATTTATTAAGAAGAGTATAATTTCTCTACAGATTGATCGAACCATCCAAGAAGGTAATGTTATACCTACTTAATTAACATCTAAAATTTTAAAAATTTGTTTAGCTGTTTCTAATTATCTTTTTAACGGCATTCATAAAGCAGAATCTCTAGATTGGTTGATTTTTATTTATTTGTTTGTATGTATTTCATTTACTCCTTTTCAAGCGACTGAAAAATGTGTGCATTCCCCATTATTACATAATATTTGCAAAACGCATTCCAGAAAACAGTCTATGTTAAAACATTGTTAATAACTTATCGGTTAATTTAAGCCAATGGATTAACATATTTTTTAACAAATAACGTTGACGCAAAACGTAGACATTAAAACGTTTTACACAACCTCCCCAAATAACATAACGTTATTGTTAGTATTTTTATTTCAAAATACAACTGACACACCGTTAGTAAAGTAGGTGTGTTTTGGACTGTTATGACTGAGTTGCTGTTTTTAAAGACACTCCTTTTATAGCTGCTATCATAGAGTAGAATCGCACCTATTAGTAGTTTAATTATTGAAAATACAAGAATTCATTACGTTACGGTGAGTCATAATTATAACAACCACCTAAATAGCGGATGTATAACATAAATTAATTAATTAATGATATAAAAAAACCTTAATAGGAATATTCTTCGTAAGGATCTCAGGAAGTTGCTTGTAATTATTGTATTTCATTCGTAAATAGCGTGAGGTACTTTTACTATTGTTAAAATAATTCTGTCAGCATGTGTTGTGAAACCTACAGATTTGGTCATTTGGAATAATCTAAAATCGAATTAAAATTAATTGAATGACTTAATTAATGATTGGTAATTTCTATCAATTAAAATCAAACACTAAACAAATCTCCACTAACGAGTCTTAACTTAAAAACACATACTATCAAAGCAAATTGCCAATAAAAACGAGATTTAAAATAATTCCGAACATCATTTCAGTAATAATCTTAGAAAATGTAGATTTACACACCAAATAACCGCATGAAACTTTTAATGAACGTAAAATCCAACATTATTTCGCTTTATCAAATAAAGCCAAAGAGGTCATCGTAATGGTTCAACTAATTACATGCTCTTAAATTTGATTTGATATAATTGGAGTCGCGACTCTTTTAATTCGCCGTTCAAAGAGATTGGTTTATTCTAATCTGAAGGAATTTTGATTAATCTCGCTGTTCGTACCGAGATCTCAGGCGTGACAATCGTTAACATTGTGCAGATGTCGCATTAAAAACCGCGAGTTACACTTGAGGCAACAAACACATAAACCACAGGATTTCTAGGGAAGGAAGAGGTATTTACACCATCGGGTTTTGTCTTCTACTTTCGAACCGTTAAACTTTCTAGGTTTCAAAATTTTGCGTTTAGGTTGACAGTTGCATAATTCGTTAATTATTGCCATCCTTTTGAATTGGTCGATTTGGTTATATAAAAAAATATTAAATTATTTAAGTTTAAGCTAAATGTTATGGAAAACCTTGCGATTATGAAAACAGGAAGTTGCAAAGATAAATTCATCTATTCAGGGCTTAGTAGTATTGGAAATAAATATTTAATTATTTGTGTACGATAAGAAATGTCCCACTTATAAGGCCATATTCCCATAACATCGTTGTACAGATACGCAGATAACGTAAAGCCTGCCGGCTCACTGTAATTGCAATTGTGTATAGGTCAGTATTTCCAAATCAGAAAAATAAATACAAGGAAAACATTCAGCTGCATTCCCATTTTGTTGTAAAATTAACAAGAATAGATGACTTCGTAGTTTTGCCTAAGGTTATCCGTTAAATAAGGCAAAGGTTTTGAATTTCAACGGTTTTTTTTTCTGTGAAATATCACAGGAAATTGAAGACTTGGTTTTATTCAAAGCACAACTCGTCCCCGTTTTTTTAATAGCAGAAGTGGAGTTATTTAATAATTGTTCATATTTAAACGATATTTATGGATTTTAATGAGAAAATAAACAACCAAAAAGTGTTAAATATCTGCATTAATTTGACTGCTTACAAGCAAGGACCACCTGTTAAAGAATGTAGTTTTTCTACACCTATTTAATTATATTGCAATTATTAACATTTTTTTTGTGAAAAATAGTACCTATAATTCACTGCAGTGAATTATGGATTCATAATTCACTGCAGTGAATTATGATTTCGGCCAATCACAAATACAAATCCAAAAATCAATATTTCGCTAATCCAATCATATTTTAAATCGCCCGCGATCAACTCCTTCTGCGGCTGACAATCGACTCGCGTGACACGCCCAAGTGTGTTGTCATATTGCTTGTTTACAAAGTTATCAAATTTGACTAATTTGAATCTAATATATTTGTTTAATAGGTGTAGAAAAAGTATCGTATTACATTCGCGATTATGACCATTATTCGCTCAGATGATTTGTGCCACTCGCCTGACGGCTCGTGGGCTCAAACGTCATCTTCGTGAATAATGGCTGTCATAATCGCTCATATAATAATATACTATATTTGCAACCTGCATATTTTATCCTAAACTGCAAGTAATAGTTGTCTAGCCGTCTTGTTGTTTTTTCATAACTTCTTTTTTATTATTATTAATTCGACCTATAAATACTTTTACCATTTTTAACGTAAAATTTATGGCAGTAATTTACCTTTCCCATTCCCGTTTCCAACAAATCAGTCCTTTTGCATTTATTTATTCTTTAATTTAGTAAAAACATACACGCACTCTGACATTTTATTTATGGCAAAAATTACTCAAAGCAACAAGAAAAAGGCATAGTATTTATGGAACGAAATGTCAAGTAAGCAATTAACTAACCTGGTAAGTATAATGAATTAGTTCAACATTTACTTATATCGGTTGGAATTTTTCCAATATTTTAATTAATTTCATTCATAACCCGTAGCTAATTTTTTAAATTAAATTTTAGAGTTTTTAAATGACGATTGTCATAAAAATCCAACAAGGTTGATGTAAATTATTACGATTAAATTCTAAAAATTGCTCTAACCAAAAATGGATACGCAATTATCAGAATCTGGTTTTGTATTATTCTCGGTTTCAATTTTTATTTTTCTAAAAGGAGTGTTGCTTTAGTAATTAAAAATTAATTGGTTCCATTTTCTTTATGTCCGCGTCCTTAAAAGTTCCATGGGAATTCTTAATCAAATGTCTGAAATAATTTTTAATAACACACAAATGACACACAGAATAAATCGACGGTATCTGGGGTCATTTTGGTGTAAATTTGAAAGTAATAATTAGAAGTATTAAAGTAAATTAAAGGTTATTAAAGAGAACGTTTTTTCCGTTAAATTTTTATTAGCATCTTATCTTAAGGAAGTTTTTTGTTAAAATAAATAACAAGATAACTGAAAAATTTTAATTACACGTGGGTTTCAAATTTCCATTATGTTACGCCTAAGGGACGGATACATTTTGTGAGTGGATAACTGCCGATTTAATTTAAGTTTTTACTCTTATTAGCATCGATAAACAATTAATTAATTAAATCATCCTCCTGATTTTTCGCAGGTGGTCGGTCAAACTTGCGATTTGCTAGTCGGTTCGTGCACAAACAAAGAAATTAGTTCTTGGTCAATCCATTAACGAAACGTGTTAACTGGTAATTATAGATAGGGAAGCGAAACTGTTCTCTACTTGTCATATTTTGGACCGTTAATTGTGGTTTTTATGATGAGAATTAGAAATTGAAAGCAAATTAAGGAGCTGCTTTTTGATCCAAATAAAATTAGTCACTTTTCGCGTTCGTTTTTTACTTTTTCCTTAATTATGTCGCAGCAGATAAGAGCGTTTTTTAACTTTTGATTGTAAATTGTAATATCGGTTTCACTGGAGAATGTGTGATAAATTAGAAACATGACGTACGAGAAAACGCATTATTTAGCAATTTATAAAGACGACCCAGAATCACATGAATGCTGGAGGAAGTAAACCTTAACATTTCTAGTAACATTTTTAGAATTTTTCTTGACGGTTAGTAGGGATGAATGATTAATTAAGTTGGTGTATGTATTTTACACACAGAAATTATACTAAGACTCCTTCGATTTCAAAACGCTAATTAAGCAACGATTTCGTGAAACCCGATATAATACAATTTTAATACTCAAAACTTTAAATTGTAATTCTACGTATGGGAATCAAAACAAATTTATATAAATGGATTTGCATGTATTTTTGATGTAACAATTCCAGTTTCACAATGCAAAACTAATCTCTGAACAATTACAAATGTAATATGTTGTTTATTTTAGAAAAGCAATTACTACATCCCGTATACAAAGAAAAATTCAAATATGTGAATATTTGAACCACATTTGCAATCTTAATTATTAAAAACTTGTCCGCAATTTTAATTCTTTTGTAATGGAAGAAGACCAAAATGCGCCGACACTAAATAAGGCTTAATAAGACATTTAAAAAGAAATTTAATTCGTTCGTTGCATTTATTTGCTACAGGATGCAAGTGCATCGTTATCTCCATACTCCCACGTACGCTGACCTTGAGGTCATTTCTAAGGTCACCATCTATTTGTCATAACTCTCACTTCAAATATTTACCTTTTATGTATACATGTCTGGATCACATTTAACAAATCGTAGAGATTTTACTTTTTGATACTTGCAAACGGAAAAATTATGGCATAATGACCTATTTGACGAGTAACCAAAGTTGAATATTGCTACGCTTATCAACAGCACGTAATTGTTTATCAATAAAGACAATATATGTACGAACACAACGCAAACAAATTGTTTAGAAATAAAAAAAAATGTGAAACTCCCATAATTTCAGATTTGAGGGTTGCAACTTTAAAGAATTAATTCTGTTTATAAGTAATGAAGTCGACCAACGCAATACTGCACACAAAAAAAGGCACGGTTTACTCTTTTGGTTCACGACGTTCACGTAACTAATTTCATCAATTTTTGGAAACTGATACACTATTTAGTAAAACTACTGAAAACGCATTTTTATTCGATTATAAAACAGAAAATACGAAAAACCGGAAAACCATTTTTAAAGAGAAAAGTTTGTATTTCGAATTTTTAAAATTTGAAGCTCAACTGCCGAATTGAAATTGTTTCTAATGAATATCAATGTTTTTTCGTTTATTCTATCCAGATGATTTAAACCCACCTTAAATTTCGATGTATCTAAACGATTTTTAAATATTTCCGGAAGTTGTGCTCACAGCATCGAAAATCCGGCCGAGAATATACTATGATTTAATTACATGCTTGAATAAATAAATAAATACTGAAACGCATCTGAAAAGTGCACTGGGTCATCCTCAAACAAGAAAATTAAGCTAATTCTTTCGGCATAAATTTTGAAATAACGCAAAATTAAACCAAAGAAATAATATCTTTAGAAATAATGTTTAAATAACTTAATTTCTGTTTAATGAACGATTCCTAAATGGCGAAGAAATCTTCTTCGTCTCAAAATAAGCACTGCAGTCTCTTAAAAGTTTTGCTAGGGGGTCTATGTACAAATTAGTTTTCAACTTAACTTATTAAATTTGTCCCTTTTGTTCTGCTTCCAGGAATTAATTTTGGCCGACAATTCTCCCTATTTGCCTCCCAAAAAGATGTGTAGCAGTTTTTTCTAATTTTTACAATGGGTCAAACCACAAGGTTCAAATTTGAAGAATTAAATTTGGTGGCTAAGATTTCCTCGTTGATGGGCTTTTGTGAAGATATGTTATTTTAATGAGGTGAAGTAAGACAACTTACTGTTATTGAATATTCAACATAGACTACTTATTTATTATTAAAAAAAATTGAAATAAAAAAATGTCAACACAAGGTTTTCTTATTTTTAATCTTTTCTCCTCAAAAGGTACTCAAATCTGTAATATTCTTAAAAAGTTAATCCTTAAAACAATTGTTTAATTGAAGGACCAAAAAGTAAATCAAAACTAAGTACCTGTATAAATATACTTCGACCCGCCTTGAAAAATTATGTCTTCAGGTTTGGGGCGAATTTCTATTCTTCTAAATTTTAAATTCTAAATTGTTATCTTTTAAAGTTTTCTTTCTATGTAAATAGTCTTGGAACTAAAGTTTATTTATGCTCTTCTAATATTCACACTTTGCTAAATTAATCTTCATCTACAATTTTTTTTACTCTTCTAATGTTTTTGTTTATTTTTTAATTAATAAAAATTACAAAGAAGCCAAAAGCTTATTGAAGCAATACGATCAAAATAATAATGAATATTCAGTACCAAATTACCAAAATCAAATTTTCCTAATCCTTGAGCACCCGCGTAGGGAGCATTTCTTTCACCTTTTTACAATACGGTATATAAGAACGAAGTAGTTAAAGATGTTAAGTTGGCGGCCTCTCTTACTGACTTTATGAGTCTACTCTACATACTGCTTGCAACAGTTTTGTGCTTGACCTTTTTCAATTACATTTAAGTTGTGCTTCTGGTACCAGTGTTACAAACGTGAGAATTTATTTCACAACGTGAGTTCTGGTGTTTAATATACTATTTTTGAAAGAGATGCCATTACTTATCGTTCTTCTTTAAATGGCGTGCCTTTTACAGGACGTTGCCGTCTTCTCTCCATGTGCCGGTGGGGTGCGTGTCAAATGACCTACAGACATAGGGAACCTATAGGTTTACATGATTTATTGCCATTGCGTTCCGAGGGAAGCGGTCGGGTATTTTCGGTGCATGTGTGACCCTGGGAATCGAACCCGGGCCAGTCTTAATCTCAGTTGTCAGTTGAACCAACTGACCTCGACTTATCGTTAGTTTTGGCCAAATTACTTTACAAGAGGTAGGCTTCAATATGAGGAATGAACAGACCTCAGCCAACTTGGGTGATAGATGAGTCGCAACAACAAGAATTGATAGACGATGGACATTGTAGTGACGTGGATAGCTATGCCATTAGTGAACATAGCAAACACAACACCGAATCAAAATTATCAGAAGATAATGATGGCGATGTCACAGACAGGATCCTACGTCAACATAATTTTATCGGTAATGACAAAACAACTACTATATGGATGGCTCTTCTACCACGCCCTAATTGATGTACAGCAAAACATAGCCTAGTCACTCATTTACCTGGTGCGAAAGCAGTTGCAAAGAATGCAAGATCAATTATGGAGAGTGCTGGGAACTGTTTTTTCCACCTGATATGATTCAACAAACACATTGTGAGATGCACAAACATTTAGCTGGACAAATTGAGGACAAATTATCAACGGGAGAGAGATTCAACAAAAATAGATGCCCTCCCTCATTGGTCTGTTGTATGTAGCTGGGCTGAAAACGGCTCTATATTAATACAAAAGAGATCTGGGCGGACGACGGTACTACTCCAAAAATATTCAGGCTGACGATGCCTAGAGAGAAATTTCATTTTCTACTGCGAGTTCTAGATTTGATGACGTGAATGACAGTGAACAAAGAAAAAGATATGACAATTTAGCACCGATTCGGCAAATTTTTTAAGATTTTGTAAGAAAATGCAAAACTACCAAGTTGGCGAATATTGTACAGTTGATGAAATGTTGGACAATTTTAAAAACCGTTGCAAATTTAGACAATATATTGCAAACAAATCAGCCAAGTACGGCTTGAAAATGTGGGTTCTGGTTGGTTTGAAGGACGTATTACAGGTCAAATTTGGAGATCTATTCCGGAAAACAACCGGATGGCCCTTTCAAGCTCGATAACTCTGCAAACTCTGTAGTAAAACGGATAGCACAACCAATTTTGAACATAGGTAGAAACTTAACCATGGATAACTATTTCACCTCAGTCTCATTGGCTAGAGATATGATTGAAATGAAGGCAACTATAGTTGGAACGTTGTGAAAAATTAAACGAGAGTTATCCCCGCTCTTTGTAAATACCAAAGACTGTTGTTCGGGTTTTGCCAGCAAGTGGTTCTTGTCCCATACAAACCAAAAAGTAATAAAAATGTTCTTGCGTTATCAATGCTCCAAACTGGTGACAAAATTGATTCTACAACATGTCAAAGGGAGGTGTTGATGTTGTAGATGAATTAAAGTCGTTGTAATCTGTGTCTAGGTTTTGCTGTAAGTGGCCCCTCAGGATATTTTTTTCGGTACAGGACACTGGTGGTATCAACCCTAAAATAATTTACAAAAACACGGACATCGTTCAAGACCGAAGAATATATTTGAAACAGCTGTCTCAACAGTTGATGAAGCCATATTTGATCATTCGTTCCTCAGTATTATATCTGCCAATATCTTTACGTGCCAGAATAAAGCAAACTTTGACATTTCAAGAACCAGATTGCAATACAGCAACCCAACCTAATCCTGGGTTTTCTGCTTTTTACCCAAGAAAAAAAAATCGAAAATTAAATGAAGTCTGTTACACATGCAATAGGGCAATTTGTTCAGAACATGCAACATAATGCTTGTCCAACGTGTTTTTCTATAGATGAAAGAGAAGACTCATCTGACTAGTTTATTGTTTCTCAATGTTTACTTTGTTTTTGTTTTGATTTTTATATTTTCCAATTATTATTTTGTTTAGTTATGGTTGCTAATAAGTGTTTAATAAGCAATGATGCTGTTTTTCTTTTCCATTATTAATAACTGTATTGTAATTTTTAGCTTCGGTTTCAATTAAGATATTTTAGTAAACACATTTCTTTGCAAAAATGGTTTTGTATAACTTAAATTACACTTATTGTCCACGTAAGAGCATGAAAAACGATAAGTTCTCGAGGGCCAAGCCGCTACGCGAGTTCTTCAGGGTTAACAATGAAGTCTTGTCTTTTATAAAAATAATCACATACTTCGTTTAGATTTAAATCGCATATCAAAATGGGTAGTCTAATATGGGAAACCCTGTATATTGAAACTTTAAAAATGTAAACTCTAAAATTACTTCTATTATTCTGTTATACATACTGATAAAAAGTTCACATTAAGTTGATTAATCAGATTTGTTAAGTTCTGAAATTATTTTAATTTAATCAACCTTTTAAGATCTTCGTACATTTGTTTGATCGTTCTTTTTAATAAAACTGCAAAGATACTTGATATATTATCTTGGTTGGTGTTATTTCAAAGTTCAACATCCTCACATTTTTATATTAAAACTAACAATATTACGTTTCAGGCGAGAAACAAAATACAAAAAGTTTTCCCTAACCATTAACTTTTATAGTGTGGTATATAATCCAGACACAAGTTTATCTTTAAGAAAACCCAGGAGTGCTATTTAAACATCATCTTTCGGTACTAAAAAAAGTAAACAAAGGAACAACCTGTTATAACACACTAAGAGCCCTTCTCATAGCACCAGCTATATCAAGACTGTCAAAATATGTCTGCTTTATTTATTAAAGGTGAGTGAAAAGAATGGGATATTCTGCGGCTGGATGTTTTATATATTAATATACTGGGGTTTAATGTATAAACATGAGGGGTAGAATATTAAAAGGTACGATTTGTTCTGGGCTTTTGTTGTTGGATTTCTATTTTTAAAACTAAAAGTAAAAGTTAGTGAAATAAACTTATTTAATAATTCACTCAGGAATGTATCTGTACACAATATATTATTGGTAAATCTATGTTATTATTCTTGAAACAACATTCATACACGCAATCGTCATAAAGAAGTTTTTATGTGCTTTTTATATTTGAAGCAAGAGATATTTCTTTGGATCCTGAAAGTTTTACAGTGGCAATGTTCAAAAGAATATTGCTTTCAGTCGTGGTTAAACATAAAAGTCGGCAGTTTTTTTTAGATCCCAACTCCTTGTAAAAACCCATCTTTCTGAGATTTTCATCCGTTAAAAATCACCAAAAACAATAAAGCTTTGATTCCCGTCGTAGATTTCGGGCGAGATAGTTTTATGTGGCGTAACACCAAAAGGACCGATTTCAGTTTTGAAGCGGGTACTTCGAGTGGGTTTGCCTTATTTTCCAAGAAGAGGCCTAATGAGTGGTCCAGAGAACGTTTTATAAAGTAACAAGACACAGACCACCTAACGTTTTTTTGGTTATCTGGCGACTTTAATCTGTAAAACACGGAATTAGAGGTGTAACAAATACAACAGATTTTTTATTTATTTTCTGGAGTTCGAGCTCTTCACATCGGGAGGGCGTTTTTTGTTAAGTGACCGGTGAGATTTGGGTATAATACCAAAATTTTATGGTGCCCTTAAATGTAGTTGTGTGTATTTTTATCTAAAAAGGTTGACGAGGGTGTGGTTTCAACGAATTTAGGCTTTTTACCGAGGTTCTACGACGAAATGATAACATAATTATTTCCTTCAATCTTTTCGAACAATTTAACGAAGAAAATTTGATGCAATTTGGGGCAAGCCGGAGTATTTCTTTAACACTAATTTTTTTAAAGGAAAGTTTTTGAAGTCAATAGTGTGTTGGGAATATAAACGAAGCGTTTTTAAACGAAGTATTCCCAACCGTAAAACGCCAAAAATTATCATAAAACCTATTTTGTGAGCATGGTGATTCACACAACAACCTTGTTATGATTCACTTTTCGGTTAGAATTTTTAATTAGGATAAAGCCGATGGTTCCTGTATTCCTTTAAAAAACAGCAGGCCAAATTTTACCTGACTTTTTTATTCTAAAAACCTTGAATTTTAAACCACAGTAACCGCTTTTGGAAAGTTTTATTGTCAAATGCTTTACTCTGAATTTTTGAAATCAGACTATACAACTTTTTAAATTAAATAAAGAAAAAAATTTTTACACCTAAAATTTGTATTTCAGACTTTCAATTTATGAAATTCTAACATAGTGAATGAATTTTGTAATTATAAATGAGTTTTAGGGCCACCTTAGAGAACTCAGCAAGCTAAGACTAACCTAAGAGGAACGCATAGGAAAGAAATGTTTGTAAAAATATCAAAAGGAATAATTGCTTGGAAAGTCATTTTAACTTCCTGAACAACAAAATAAATGTTTTTCCCTGAAGTTAAAATATTACAGCAGAAAATTGTAAAACGGTTAAAAACTATAACTTTAAATGAGGAACAAAATTAAGTAAAAGCTTACAAACATTTCAGCGATTTAAATGATTAATGGTAATAATGTACAATTTCCTATAATAACCCTAATACAAATCCGAACTACCTATCGGAAGTGTCATTTATTCTATGTATTTTTAAATGTCGCGCATTTACATTCTAATAGTAGCCCTAGATAGAGTTGCAAACTCTTTCCGATATCCTCGTTGTTTACTGCCAATTATTAATGTTACATAAAATCAAACCTGAAGGAATCCGTCAGGTTATAAAACGTAATCCATAACAAAAGCCGCGGTGGGTACTATTAAATGTAGCAGAAATAATTCGGTCGGGATATATTTCAATCTCTTGCAAAGGGGAAGCATGGAAAAAAAGAAAGAAAACCTACCTTCAGATGTTGCAGGAGCTTAGCAGCAGGAATGCAGAATTCACTCTCGAATCGCTGCAGAGATCCGTGATATTCACACACTAATAAATCTCTCGCTTGCCGCACTAAACACTTTCTGGAGTTCTTGTAATTTTCGTATAGTTCGCCGAAATAGCGATCCACTAAACTTGCAACTTCACCCTTCACCTGAAATAAAATATAAAATTATTATAGATTTGTTAAACTGAATACTCTGAAAAATTTCAGAAGATCAGTTGGACAAAAATTAAAACAGAAATTGATTTTGCACACTTTAACGACATAATTATTTTTCTGTGAGCTCCTTGTAATATTCAAAACAAATGAAAGTTTTTGCAAATTGCCGAAAGATTAAAACATCAAAGAAGAATAATAATGGAATTTTTCAGTGTCAACACTTGCAGCAAGGTGAATTTATGATCTAGTTAACTAAGAAAAAACCAATTAAGAAGCCTTTGGTTTTTACCCTGCGGTCACGTTTTTCATTACTTAAACAAGGAAATAAGTTAAGTAAAAAAATAATTTAATATTTATATCGAAATAAATGCTTGACAACCTGAAGTTCTAGTGAAATCTGCAATATTATTCTTAGCTGCGCCTGAATATGTTTGCACAACAATGTTTAATAAAAATTAATGCTGTTTTATGGACATAAATTGTAATATAATTGGGATTAGTTTGGTCTTCTTTTGTAGAAAACTCAATCTGACCATTTAAGTAAGAATTTTTCCCTTTTTTTGGATCTTAATAAATCTTGTAGATTTCGACCTTTTCGGAGAATTTTGGTTGTATTTAAGCAATGCCAATTTAAATTTTGTTTCACTTTTTTCGTTTTTGCTTTGAATACCTTATCTTTCAATGCAATAAAACTGAAGTTCTAAAACGTATAAAAAGTCCAAGTATGCTAACAATAATTTTCAATTTTTGCCGTATACGTAGAACATTTCCACTAAAGATGAGAAGTTATTATGACAGGCACGAAGAATATATTGTATAAGGCAAGTATACGAGTATCATTTCAGGTTCAACCCAAAATTGTATAAAAACAAAAATTGAAATATGTGAAAACTGAGAAAGTCTATGAAGGTGGGTAAAATATGGTTTTAATAAAAGTTTCATATTTCTAAGTTATGTGTCAGTTCCTACAGTCAAAGGACGAATTTCCCAGGACACATTTTGTGTTAACTTCGTGTTATTTAGAAGATTTAGCAAATATAAATGACTATTTCAGAAAATCTATATGCGTTTAAACCGTAAAACCTTCTAAACTACAGATTGCCAGAACTTTACAGTCCTTAATTCGAGATAATTTAATTTGCTAATATGAAGGTAAGATCCAAACGAATACAAATTTATAAATATACAGTATGTCCCCGGATTGAGTTTACAATAGGTATGATTGACCAAAAATTTTCGAATTAGAATTTCATATTTTGGGATTCCGTCCTGCTTGATCTGAACCTTATTTTTAGTTTACTTTCGATTTTTTAAAATCAAGTAGGCCTTTACAGTTGAGCAATAACTCTTTTCGTTTCAGGTAAAGTACCTTTTCCGTTCACAGTACGCCAAAGTGTTACTAAGAAAAGTTGTTCAGAATGAAAAGTTATGGCGGTGTACAAATTTTCAGAACGATCGGCCAACTTTGATAAAATTCATTATTTATCAATTTCGTTTCAGGTAAAGTACTGTTTCCATTCACAGTACGCCAATATTTTACTAAGAAAAGTTGTTCAGAATAAAAAGTTATGGAGTTATACAAATTTTCAGAATGATCGGCCTACTTTGATAAAACTGACCAATACTGGATTTTATCAAAGTAGGCAGATCATTCTAAAAATTTGCATAACTCCATAACTTTTTATTCTGAACAACTTTTCTTAGTAAAATATTGGCGTACTGTGAATGGAAACAGTACTTTACCTGAAACGAAATTGACAAATAATGAATTTTATCAAAGTAGGCCGATCGTTCTGAAAATTTGTACACCGCCATAACTTTTCATTCTGAACAACTTTTCTTAGTAACACTTTGGCGTACAGTGAACGGAAAAGGTACTTTGCCTGAAACGAAAAGAGTTATTGCTCAACTGTAAAGACTTGATTTTAAAAAATCGAAAGTAAACTAAAAATAAGTTTCAGACCAAGCAGGGCGGAATCCCAAAATATGAAATTCCAATTCGAAAATTTTTGGTCAATCATATACCTATTGTAAACTCAATCCGGGGACATACTGTAGATTTATAAATATAAATATATTGAGATGATATTTGATTTGGATGATATTATTAAAGGTTATGTTGTTTGTTAATTTGTTGACGAAAGTTATTTGTTTGCAAAGATTATAATGCAGATTTTAATTATAAAAATTGTAACATAAATTTTAGGTAGCTAGATGAAATTTAAGTTGTTAATGTAAATAAGTTATTGTTATAATCATTGTTATAGAATAATTAGCTAAATTCAGTAGCCATAGAAATGTAAAATTAGTTACTTAGGAACCTTGTAAATAGTTGTTACAGTGAAAAACAATTTATATAAAATATCTTCGATACAGAGAAAAACAATTTAATAAATAACTGTTATTTTGCATTAAAAGGGGCCACAACCAAATAGGTTTGCTCGTCCCAAAATAATAAATTTCAACCGATTATTTAACTTTAAATAGAGTTAATGAGCAAAAGAATCATTTATTGAATCGAAAGGAAGCGAAATAGAAGCAGAAGCAATTGAAAATTGAATTTCAAACAGAGGCAATTCAAGCAGAAGCTATTGAAAATTGAATTTCAAGCAGAGGCAATTGAAAATCGAAGCAGATGAAATTGAGCGTTAAATTTGAAACAGAGGCAAATTGGATTTTGGTGGTGAAATAATTTTTTTTTTTTTTTTAAAGAAGAGGATTTAAAACTAAACCCAGGAACCGGTGTAGATAGTGAGTGCAAAAACTGTAATTATAAGATAGGTTTAAGCAGGGCTGATAGCGTGAAAAACAAAATAAAAAGATCTGCATTAAAAATTGAGTAAAATTTTATTTTTGTTAATATTAATTGTAAATACAACGAACCTTCTTAACGACCCGTGAGGTGAGATCTCCGGAATTAAATTAAATTAAAAGAGCAAAGTAAATTTGAAAATTGTCTATCCAATAAGGCGTTTTAATATATTTGTTGTTAAAAACAAGGATCAGTTCAATATAAAAGTAAGTAAAGAGCAAAACCCATACACTTCAGAGTTTCAGTTAGATTGATATTTCCACAGTTATTTAATTTCAATTTTTTCTAATTTTTTTTTTTCGAATAATCCATTATCAAAAGAATGTTTTGTGACAAAGTAAAGAAGATGCCAAAGCAGAAGAAAAAGGTATGGTTTGATAAACAATGCCAAGAAGTTCTAAAGACAAAAAGAAAAGCGATAATGAAAATGTTAAAAAGACGGCTGAAGATAATTATAAGGAATATAAAGAGGCACATAAGGAAGTAAGCTTTGTGTTTGTATCATTGCATCAGTGCATGGCATACGCCGATGATTTTGTACTATGGTAAGAACGCAAGAAGAGCTTAAAAGCGCTACAAAAAGTCTTGAAGAAGAGGCAAGAAAGATAGGGCTAAGGTTTAACGAAGCAAAAGCGAAATAAATGATTATGGGAAGAACACATCAATATGAAGAACATCTATGCATAAGAATACAAGTCGGAAAAATGTATACTTCTAAGAAAGAAAATAACATCATATCTTTGTGAAGCGAATTTAACAATCAAGGTGATCAGTCAAATGAGTTAGAGAGAAGAATAGTAGCAGCAAACTGATGTGTTAGTACTGTTAGTTCAGCCCAAAAAATTTTTAGTTATAAGGCAATATCGTGGCTAGTGAAAGTGCGTCTTTATGAAACAGTGGTGAGACTAGTACTGTATTACGGAAGTGAAAAGTGGGCATTAAAAGAAGCAGGTACCAAAAAGCTGGAAATATGGGAAACAAACATTTTGCATAGAATTTATGGAGGAATTAAAGAGAACGACAGGTGGAGATCGAATTTCGAAATAGAAGAACCGTATAAAGAACCAAGTGTTATAAACATAAACAAAGTAAATCGATTAAGATGGCTGGGTCATTTAGAACGTATAAAAAAATAGAGTGTCAAAAAAGGTTTTTAAAGGTAAAGTAGAAGGGCGAAATCGCAAAGGGTAGACAAGGAACAGTTGGTGGGAGTGTGTTAAGAAGGACGAAATCAATTTGGCTAACTGGGAATATACGGCTAAGAATAGAAAACAATAAAGATACTTTGACAAAAAAGCCTTGGGCCCTTTAAGCCTGCAGTGCTGAAACTCAACCAAATAGCCATGTAAGTTGCTTAATTTGTGGTAATCTCTATTCATTTAAGATACTTTTAAGACTGGTAAGAAAGTTTGTATCTGTTAATTTTTTATAAAAGTTAATTACCGACTTTTTAGAAAAATAACGAATGTTTTTGGTAAGAGTATTTCAGTATTTGGTAACAGAATTTTTAGTACAGAAAAACTTTTTTATTATAACATGAAAATGAAAGCATTTTATGTTTGCATTAATATACTTTGGCTTTGAGATTATTTTCAATATAAACAAGGTCTTCAGATTCAAATTCAGGAATTTATAACTTGAAGAGCAAAACTTGTTTTATAAAGCCTTAATCAGAAATCTAAAAGCGATAAATCTTAATAAAAGGGAATTTCGAAAAAAATCAAAACATCGGGTAAAAACAAAATACTTCAGAAATTTCAGTTTATCTTTTTAGTTTATAATTTCGAAGCTATGAAGATTAAAGAAATAGACTGTGATCATTATGGATGTTATTCAGGTTACATTATTTCCTAGAACCTTGAAAATATTTATTTGGAATTTCAAAACATCTAATTTAACTTGATCTGCACGTTGCTAAATTAAAAACAAAAATTACGAAATAAAAACGGATTAATAGATTTAAAAAATATTGAAAATTTCTAGGTTACAGAGTTTAAAAGAATAACCATTGTTGCGAAAGCACCGTTAAAACAATAACCAATCAATCAGTAAGTATGTAGTTATTCTCACACCATTTCCTTTCTGTATGGCCAAAACAAAATAAGTTTAAGGTAGGTTATTTAAATAATCATATTTCTATTGTTTACACACCACTTCGCCACTTTTCGCTGTAAAAATAAATGAAAACAATTAAAAACACACAAACTCAACAGGATATTAAAACCCACCCACTTTTCACTTGAGAGAACATTATAATACATACTTTGTGTCTTTGTTAAGGCATATATTTAGAAAAATGTAGGGAACGATGCGTGTTGAGATCCTTGGCAACCGCATGCCTACATTTCTCCCAATAGCGAAACAAAATTTAAAGTGTAATAATCTAATACCTAGCGCAAAAGAAATAATTCTTGGATTTTCAGCATAAGTCTGAGAACCGACAGTTTATTAACCGGAAACAATTTCATCTATGTTCTCATGTGAAGTGTAATTAATCATAGACAAAAGCGGTTGTACAAAGTGTAATCAAACGGCGATGGCCGCCTACGAATTTACGCATACAATGCAATCGGTTATGATGTATTGCGTAACTGGATCTGTACAACTGTTGCAAACTCCCACGAAAGCAAAAGTATAAAATCCATATATTTCACTGAGGTACATCGAATTTCATGGTTTTTAAAATCACTCCAATTAAAATATGAAATCACATTATGCTGGAAAATCTGCAATTTGCAATTATTGCGATATCAAGTTGCTTAAAAGGTTGGAAATAATTAGTATTTGGTATTACATAGTTATTTACAACAATAGTTAGATTTTGTACACGAAATTAAATGCACCTTATTAGCTTATTAAAGATATTAGAATAAAGCACGCCAAAGGGAGTTGCCGCGCAACTAATGACGATCCGTAGAGACCCATTAGAACTACAAATTAATGATCCCTACGTAAGAAATATTAAACCCCCAAGAATAACTTTTAAAAAACGACATTAACTCTCTATAATGAGATTTTAAGAAAGTATCTGTTTCGCTTTGAGGCACGTATCAGATGTATAAGAGAATCAGAATTTTTAGTTCTGGATGCATGTTAATCTCTGAAATATTTTATTTAACGTTTTCCGAAGCTGTTTTTAACATTTAACATTAATTCTTGCTTTTAAGGGTTAGTAATAGGCCTATGCTTTGGCCAAAAACCCAAGGAGAAGCTTTTAAGGCCATCAAAAAATTGTTTGTTTAATTTTTCCGTCCATAATGTTTGAGCTTCGCTACAGATAACAACATACAGTATTAATTGTATTTTATTTAATACCTTCTTATTTCAGCTGACAGTGCAGTTAGTTTCCACATACTAATTAATTAATTAATTTATTTATTTATTAAGGGAAGACTATGCCCATTTTGCTTTTTGTTTAAGTTAAAACTAAAAGTCTTTTATTTAAACTATTTTTCAATCTGTTTACTTTTGGCTTGGGCAAGTCTGAGTGGAGAAAACTGCAGAAAACCATAATTTCACAAAATAAATTGCACGTTCAGAAGACTGAAATCTAAATTTACAGTTTGGTTTCTTTAGGTTCAACTTTCGAATATGTTCACATTTTTATGAACATATTTAATTATTTAAACAATCTGGACACGGTCAAGATTTTAAATGAATCGAGATTTAAAACTTCGAATTTCAATCAGAACTCGAAAATAGGAACCTCAAATCATAATTCGTTCATATTCATGAATGAATTCCTCTACTAAAAAACAGATTCCTTTTTAATTCAAGGCTTGATCAAACTCCGGGTTCGACTCCTAAAAATTTGAATTCGATTAGAATCTTAAATCTGGATTTAAAAATTCAATTTATAATCTGAGCTCGAAGGTTCGAATTTCAAGAATTCATAATCATAGATGTTCTTAATTCGAACATTTTTTGTTTAATTGTTCAATTTTAAAATTCGGCTACCGAAAAATCTTCGAATTTCTACCGATTTAGAGTTTAATCATGTAAACGTTACTGCATAATTTTAGCACTGAAAACCTATAAGTTGCTTCAATTTTCAAGAACATTTAAGATGTGTCAGAAGAAAACAACCAACGAATATACAATAATAAATGACATTGTTATAGGGGAATTAAATATCGAATACATATTTTATTAAACTATAGCACAGCGTAGAAGAAAATAATGAGGAAAAGAAGAAAATAAAAGGAGTGGAAGAAGAAGAGGAATATGTATAAGAAGAGGAAGAAGAAGAAGAAGGAAAGACGAAGATGTTGATGATTATGCTAACAAAGAAAAAAAATCTCAGTTAAGTAACGGAGAAGAGCAATAACGCGACTGGATACAGCAAACATCAACACACGAGACAGAATAAGAGATTAGAAAACTAAAAAATCGGAAGTAGTAAAATGTAAAACAAGATGGCTGTATACTAGGATGTACAGGAGAAAGCACGAACAGAAAATATGAAAACGAAGAATCTTAGGGCATCTGAAATATTGTGTTCGCATTTGATTGACTCTCCAGACATGGTATACAAAATCTTTATATCTTTTCCCTTTCTCGTTTAAATTAGGAAAAATTATACATTTGCCAAGAAAAATCACACAATTTTTTTTTCAAAAGGTTTTGTTAAAAATTATGCTCTTTATTAGTCTCTCTATTTCCCGTGAAAGTTATTTATCTAGGTATAAAAAGTAACTCTCGGTATAATAAACGCAAATAAAGCAAGTTACATATTTATAAATTATACATACATATCAGTAGTAAGAGCTTAATGCATTGGTTTTTGAACTAAGAAAAGCAAAATTCAAACCTAAGGTTGTGAAAATTCAAATACTCCAACCCTCGAATAAGTGAGATTTCGGTATTTATGTATTTACAAAGATAAATACCCATCTCTTAGATTCAAATTAGGATCTGATTTCAGTAAAAACAACAGAAATCTGATGCCTTCTTAAACAGTCACGGGAATACTTTTTAATTAAATTAAACAAATGGCAGCTTAGAAAATAATTTAAATATTTTTTCCTTTAAACTTTGGTTCTTTGATTGGTTTGCTTTTGGATTTTTTCTTGTGTTTTTATATCTGTACATGCATAGGTTTCAGTTATAAAGGAGTCTTTTCAGAAAAATAAAACTTGGTGCGATGAACGAAAACTGAAAATGTGAAGCCTGAAGGTACAAAAAAATCAATGATATGTTTTTTATAAGCAAACAGCACAATACAGTTCTGAAAAATATATCGAAAATTAGTTATTAAAATCTTGGAATACCTGTGGCCTTCTTTTTGGAAAAAATTAAATAAGAAAAATCTAATTGTAATAATAATTGTTTCGCAAAAGAAACCTAAAGAAAATGTCAACTTGGAAATCTCATCGTTACCAAGAAGCTCCTGGAAATGTATTTCTAAATAGGAAATCAATTCAACGGATTCTTCAAAAAAATATCTGCAAGTTAAGATTTACAATAAATTCAAAAATGGGATACCCCGAATAGTTTAAAACGTTTTTAACAGAGAAAAGTATGGTACCTTTTTCTTCTCTCTCAAATTTTAGAGTCTTTTTTTATCATCAACAACTTATTTATGATTTTATTAAGTTTATAACTTTTTCATTGATATTAACTTGTTAGTGATTTTTAAATATGAATGTGGCATGAGTATTTTATATTATGAACTAATGGAAAATACCTTGTTTTACATTCGAGTAATTTGCAAATTTGTTCCAAGCAATCCTTTTTTTACCACTAAACAAGGGAAGAAGATTTAAAAATATTTGGTTATTTAAATGTTATAATAAATAAGCAAAACTATTATTTTCGCCAAACTAAATTTAGTAACATTAATAATAAAGCTTCTTTGTAAGGTTATTTATTATTTATTTTTAAATATTCAAACTGCGATGTAAATATCAACCTAAATCGTTTGGATTATTGTTGGTCTTAGGTTTTTCAGTTTTTCGGTTATCTACAACGAGAATTATTGCACTCTAGTTATCTTAAATAAATCGGTTAATCAAAACACATTATACACAAAGATAGGGAATTCTTGATGTTATTGAATGGAATTTCATTTATAAATACTTTGATATTTAAGTGTTTTAAAGCTGCTCTCAGTGATAGCCTGTTGAACCGGATTGCATCTAAAAATCTTATTAAATGCAACGAGTTATTTGTGAAGGTGGCAATGAAAATATTTTCAATCGTTACTGAATGAAACCGGATCTCACTATATCGGGATTGCTCTTATATCAATCTTAATAAAATAGTTACAGGACATTTCGACATCTGATTATACATCCACCAACGCACGACCAAATATGAAGAAGAGTTCCAGCAACAAACACATCAGCAAGGTGCAAATGAATGTGCACGAGTAATAATCGTACGTTTGAAGCGGTCATGCTCAGGTTTAACAACTTTGTAAGTAATGGGGCCGGCATTTCTTATTTATTTCGGCGCATACTAAAGCTCGCTAAAGGCAATAAATATTTTAAAATTCGTCTCGCGTTTCTTTTATTTCATTTTTAAGTATGCACAGATGCACATTTAATTAAATGTTAAGTCTTTTAAAAATAAACTCGCATTTTGCGGGATTCGAAATAACGACTGCTGATATCGATTATGACATTTAGTAATGCGGGTAATTAGTAAAATAGACTCTAACTAATTCGATTATTTCCACGAATGGAACGTTAAAATTGATTCCGATTTAAACGCGGCAGAAAATCAAACTATGCGTAAATTAAATCTAATTCGATAAGGATTATTATACGGTTAGAACATAAAATGGGAGGAAAATGGGTCAGAACTGCCGCAACTGCAGATTTAAAACATTGCACAAACTGCAACTAAAATACAACCCTAGCGTCATAAATTTAAATTTTCTAATAATAACAGCCTTAAAACAGTTGCGAGGAATTAATCTAACCCCATCATCAAAGAATTGCATGTAAAACTGCGCCACGAGAATATTTATAGCTCCAAATCAAACTAGAACAGCAATAAATAACTATTCAAAACTTACACATTTAATCCGGTTCATTGTTTAAATACTCCAGAGACGGGTTGCTTCGCTGATTTATATATTTACATACTTGTAAAACGTTCGTGCAATGCGGTCGCTTATGCTTATTACTGGGGTAATAAGTTACATGAGCTTAGGGGGATGGGGAAAACTGAGTAGGCCATGAGGGCTCATTGTTAAACACATAAGGGTTGTAATTATTATACGAGGGAGATTTTTTACGCTTTTGGTTGTTATTATGAGGATGCATTACGTGTCTTGTAATCGTTATACTGTTTTTCCGTTAATTTCTTTATTACAAGTACGCGATGGGTGGTATTTTCCCTCCTGGAAGAGAGACACATTTATACTAAGTATTTATGTTATTTGTAACATTTTTAGTTGTTTTGGGATTTCTTTATTAAAAATGTCAAAATTCCCCACGAGATTTGAAGTTTTAATAATTAGTTCAATGAATTTAATTAAAGCAATTTGGACGATTTGCTCATAACTGCTTCGAACGGCAACGCCCTGTAAATTGTACGCCAAATAGAGCTTCAAAACTGAATGAAATAGTCAGAAAGTAATGCAATAAACTGCCCATAAAAAGCAATAATTATTATAAATATGAAGTGTGAAATTATTTTAATCCATTAAAATCTATCAAAAGTACTTCTCAAAGGAAGTAAACATTTAATCTGTAAAATATTAGGTATAAACTTTAACAAAATTAATCGTTGGAACATGGAGTATCGCAGATAATAATTATTTATATCGACAAACATCATTAACAAGAAATAATACCAACTTTACTTCTTTAAATCAATCAAATGTCTGTTGTTACCTAGCGTCGTATATGTATTATTCATCCTCAATAAACTTGATTTAGATCTTAGTTAACTGTAATTCGTTTAAGATTCCTAATAATTAGATAAGAGCGTTTCTCAGAATTTCTTCCAGTTATACTTAATTTATAATTTTTCAATCAGGAATATTTATTTTAGAGATTAATTTTTTGAGCATTTATTCCTTTAGGATTTTCTATATTCACAATGTTTACAATCAATTAAAATCTCAAACATTCCCTCAATCAACGCTCAAACAATTAACAGATCGCATTAGTTCCAAATCTAGAAATTACCAAAATAAAACCACTCTTTAAGACCGATTTTAACGTAAATTAAAGAGTCAGTGAAATATATAGCAGCAAGAGTATAACAAATATAAATAAAATAAACGCTTAAATAAATAAATAAAAGGCGTACATAATTAAATTAACACTTCGCTAATTCCGTTTTAGAAATTATAATTGGTGAATTGTGTAGAATAATAAAAAATTGGCTGAAATTGGTAAAAGGTGTCTTAAAGTAATAAAATTTAAACGAGAGGTGTGAGAGGCGTGGGAAGTCTGCCTGGAAGCAGCAATTATAACAAGTTTGTCTAATTTTTTTAACTTAAATTTTTGAAAACGTGGTACTTTTAAATATTTATGTAAAGTGAAATTAGTGGCGCAATCGTTGATCTACACACGGTGATTGTTGTACCAAAATTGTTACTTTCAAAGTCTAGAAAAAAATGAAAAAGTATTTTAATAATCAGGTTTTCCATTTTATTTTCGAGTTTCAATGCGATTAAAAAAAGCACCATAAAAATGCATGAAACAATTTTCTTATCTTTATTTAATAAAAAGACGGGAAGATAAAGTGGAATAAGTTCGAAAATATTTTGAAACAACTTGAGAACAAAGCCAAATTTTGAAAAATGTGCAGCTTTCAATTTCATCCCTTTTATATCTTGTTGTGATATAGATTTACAGTAAGATTTCAAATAAGTCATCTTTAATTCTAATCTTGCGTTAGTTAAATGTTACAGCATTCACTAAAGAAACGTAGATTAATGTTTTTAATGCTTAATTTCAGGAACGTTCTTCACGATTGCATAAAATTTATTTTTATTTTATAAATAAGAAGTAATCAGCAACTAATGGAAAGAGTTGGCTGCACTCTAAAAGCTTTGTATCCCAAAGGGGTATTCCTTGAGAGCCAGTCGCCTGATGGCCTGATTAACTTTCAGATATTTACTGCGGAAACCATTGTAAAACAATTTT
This sequence comes from Melanotus villosus, assembly GCA_963082815.1. Lineage (NCBI taxonomy): Eukaryota > Metazoa > Arthropoda > Insecta > Coleoptera > Elateridae > Melanotus > Melanotus villosus. Next base: position 45,915,803 of record OY720423.1, read on the forward strand.
ACTTACTTTATTAAGGAAAATATCTGCGAGGCACAATTTTCAGGAAATTATAAAACCCACCCTCCATATTAGTTATGGTAAATATCTTGTTATTGTGATTGCTACCGAGAGCCGAACTAGAAAGATCTATGGAAGAAACACAATGTGATTTAAGGAAAACCAGAGGAACGCATTTACAGTAAGACAGAAAATGTAGAAAATAAGTGTGTCAGAATTATGCTACGAAGATGACATGATTATAGTAGGAGAAATGGAGAGGGACCAACAGATAAATACTCATATAAGGATGAGCTTAAGAAAAAGAATATAAAAATTAATAAAACAATGATATTAGGACCAACGGATAAAAGGTACAACATAGAAATAGATGGAAAGATTTTAGAACAAGTCTTCTTCTTCTTCCTCTTGATATAGATCAATTGACCTGTGGTGACTAGCATTTTATTCCTGGGAGACAGAAGCCCAGCTATCCCGCCATCTCTTCAATGGTCTTCCCGGTTCTATTCTTCCATCTGGTCTCGTGTGATCTTCGTTATCCTGTTGTCAGCCATTCTTGTTGCAGGTTCGTTCCACATTATCCTCCTCTGTCTTGTCCATCTTACTATGTCCTCTGTTTTACACTTCCTTCTAATGGCTTCGTTATTGATTCTGTCTCTTAATGTTTTCCCGCAATCGTCCTTAGCACTCTCATTATAGCTGTTCCTAATATCTTTGTACTTTTTGTCGTGTCTTCTTGTGTTTCTGCCGCATATGTAGACAGGTCTGGTACATGACTTGTATAAATGCGGGTTTTACTATGTATCTATATTCAGATATTTGTTATGGCATATTGTATCTTTCAGGCATTCAGCTATGTTAGCGACTTTGATCATTTGAGTCCTCACTTCGCCGCATAAGTTTCCATAGCTTGTAATATTCACACCTAGGCAGTTAAAACTACTTACTTGTTCAATTGTCCTATCGTCCATTACCAGTTTGCATTGCAAGGGGTTCTTTTGAAATAGTAAGACATTTTGTTTTTTCACTGGATGTCTGGTCTGGAAGTCATTAGCATAGGTTTCCTAATCTATAACCCATTCCTATTTTTGATCTAACTCTATCTATTATTTTGTCCATGTCCATGTCCATGTTAAATAATATTGTACTTAAGCTATCCCCCTGTCTTATACCTATCGTCGTTTTTATCTTTTGTCAACTGATTGTTAACTCTGATTGCTGTTTTGTTGTCTGTGCTTAGGTTTTTAATTATTTGTAGAGTTGTTCCTAGATATTTGTTTTTCTTGCAGCACGTTGATTATGCCATCTAATCTTATTCTACTAAATGCTTTAGTTAAATAAATGAAGCACATAAATGCTGGTTTGCAGTATTCTAGGGACTTTCCGAATAGTTGGCGAATAATAAATTTAGCGTCCGTTGTTGACCTATTCTTTCGAAAGTCTTGTTGTTCATCATTAATTGGATTAAGGCTCGCGATAATATTCTATAATTTCTTCTGAAACAAGTAAAAGATGAAGTAGTTAAAAGGGCCGTGAAACCAACTCTCACATATTCAAGTTAATCATGAACAGATGAACACTAACAAACAGACAGCTGAGTCGACTTAATAGCATGAAAATGAGGATTCTGAGAACAATCGAAGGTAAAACTAGAAGGGATATGATAAGAAATGAAACCTTCACAGAACAACTGAAGATAATACCGGTTCAAAGAACTATCCAACAAAATCAAAATGGTTTGAACATCGGATGAGGGTGGGAGACAATAGATTGGCAAAAAGAACATTTGAGGCCAAGGAACTGGCAAATAAAAAGAGAGGACGACCAAGAAAGCAAGGGCGAGAAGAAGTAAAAAAAGCAGCGGAACTAAAAGGTAAAGTGGTTAGAGTTGAAACGACTAACAGAAGATACGAAAGGTTGGAGAAAAATATGGAAAACGGAACCCAAAACTCCAGCTCCACAATAACTTTACACTAGAGGTAAAAAGGTTTTGGATTAAGTAAGTCTCTTGTTATTTTCAATTTTTATAAGTTATATATCTGTTTAACTTTTAATTTTCAACAAGTAATAATATTTTTATTTTAAGCAACTAGTGTCGCAAAAACCAATACAAAACCAAAAATCCAAAAGGCTTACTAATAAAGAATCATATTTATTAGAAAGCAAAAGACGTATACATGTTAATTGCCTACGGCTTTATAAATTGAGAAGAAAAAGACAAAAAAAAAGAAAAATAAACTTCATTGTGAACATAATGCTTAAGGCGTACCAGTAATCATAATATAATGAAGAATAAGGAAAGCAAATGTATTTATCCCAGACGAATAAGCAAATAACTAAAATAAAAATACATCATCCCCTAAATAAATTTTCCCGTTCGGGATCTTTTTCTAATAATTTAGACCATCATATTTTATTATTAATTATAATTACATAACAAACACTGTGGGTTGACCTAATTAAATTTTGCAAGAGATGTTTCCTATTTATTTATTTAATTTACGGTTTATTATATGTTTATACAAGTTGTCTTGTCTGTTGAAATCTTACCTTAATTCCGATGCTGAAATTCAAAGTCTAATTTTCAAGGATAATTTGCAACACGGTAATGCATTAATTTATTCTGAAATTAATTTTTTCTACAACCACCATGGAAAGTGGGATTTTCAGACTTCGTCTCCATAGATACGAGTATTGAAAATGAGTGTTTGCCGAACAAGTGAAAATTAGCGTGCGGAAAGTTTACTTTCCGCACGCAAATCTGGATTAATCTGGATTTGCGTGCGGAAAGTAAACTTTCCACACTCAAATTTTGATTTGCGTGCGGAAAGTAAACTTTCCACACGCTAATTTGTTTACTTTCCGCACGCAAATCAAAATGTCATAAATGACATTTGATGAATGTCAGATTTGATTTTGCAGAAATATTTAAATTTTTTGTGGTTGTAGAAAAAATAGTGTGTAATACATGTGTTGAAAGCTTGTATTTGCCACACTCATGTGACTGCAGCACTCACTAGCGTTCGTGCTGCAAACTTCACATTCGTGTGGCAAACGCAAGCTTTCAACACTTGTATTACAAATTACTATTATTTCAGTAATATTAATTATGAAACGATTTATGAAACAATGAGCTGCCTGTTATTGCATTTATTCATTATTTGTTGTTGTTGTTTCAATACAAAATTCTATTAATTTTAGATCTAAAAATACCAAAGATGCTACTAAAAATAATAACACAAAAATGCTTTAAAAAGTGAGATTAAATAAAAATACATTCTTAAACGAATAATTTCTTATTAATTTCGCCATTGTAAGATTAATAAAGGGCAAATTTACTCGAAATTTACGAAGCATTGGTATGAATTTTTGGAAAGTCTGTAAGAACGATTAGAGGTTCAAATTTCTACGACGGTTTTCAAATACAGAATTTCAATAATTAAAAGCGCTAAGAGTAATTAAAGATAACACATAGTCTTCTAGTTTTATTCAATTAATTGGTCTCACGACTCAGTAATGAATATGGATTCATTTAATAGCATTGCCAGTATTTCCCAAACGGAGCGAATCCTTAAAAATGTTAATCTGAAAGTGAATTTCTAGTTTAAACCAAGCTTAAAACAAAAAAGAAAATTATCTAAAAAAGTAAATCAGCAGAACTTCTTTTGTAATATCTAAAAAGCAGGTTTGTGTTCTATGCGCCAGTTTTTTAAATCTTATGTTCCTTAGCTTTTCGTCTTTCAATTGTTCTGGAGCATGGAACAAGATTTGCTCTGGAGTTACAAATGCAATCGCGATTAGGATTCGAACTTGTATTATTTTCCTTATAAAGCAGACGTTTGATCCACTAAACAACCAACAACCTCTCCACTTTAATTAATGAAACTGTCGATTTTTTTTACCTTGCAATAAAGGTCCTTGAAAATCAAACACTTGCATGCACATTGCCCTACTCTGGCGGCGCTTAAGTTGTTAAAATTAATTGCAACTCTTTTCAAAGGCTTTGAAAATGTTAAACGTTCCATAAACATAGCAACACAAAACTAATTTTCTAACACTAACGAGACCTTGCTGTAATATTTACGAACTTAATTATATAATATTTTGGGTTTCCTGCAAAGGACAATAAAAACCAAAATAAGTTTAACAATAAACGTACTAGTAATTGCATTGTTTTAACTATCGTCATCATCACAATGCACTTCTAAACTTAATTATGCACATGTATTCCGCAAGGCTGCAATGCAAAATTCTGCAAAATGAGGGTTAATGTTCGTAACATAGGTACATAAAAGTAATATATTTCGTAATTGGTAGTTTTAATATGAATTTAAATGTCACCGTATGTTTCATAAAACAGTCAGTTTCTCATGTTGTTACGCTCCTTTGGTTAAAAAATAATACATGTTGTAAGTTGACAAGAAATAATTATTTACAGTACTGAACAAGAGACAATGCGTTGCTTAATTAAATTCTTCTATTAATCTTGGCGCATTGTGCAAGGAAGCTCTTTAAGACATACTGCAATTTAATCAAATCTATATATTAAATTTAGTATTTTCTTACTGCATCGTTTGCAGTCACAGGTTTTATCTTTAAATTTAATGATTAATTATTCAGCCCTAACATTAAGATTGGTTAACTAAATAATTTAATTGGTGTTTTTGCATTGATTATAATAATTATTATTATTATCGTACGTTCGCATAAGCATTTCATAAGGGTTAATTACATACCTTAAAATTCACAAAATAAATCCAGCTTACAATTATTGTTAGGCTAATTTTACCACTGGTATTCAGAACAGCAAATTAAGGAAGTTAAATACTGAATTATTTGTTATTATGGCCAATGCTTTGTATGTATTTTTCAGTTGAAAGTACCTATAACAGGGTCGATAGCAACATAGAAGTTCAGTTCAATTCTGTAACTCGCCAGCTTGGATGATTTTCTACCACAAATTTACAGAATACTTAAAATAAATATTAAATTAAAATAGCTAAACACATAATAAATGCAAATTTATATTATATAGCACAAATATATCATTTAGAAGTTAAATTCCAAGCAATTCACCATAAAAATATCAACGTAAAATATATTATCTTAGGAAGTTCCGTCTTTGCGTTGGCTCTGGAAGTGTGCCAATATGTAAAACTGGATGCAAATGAGAGTTATTAGAATTATGTATGATTAATCTATGTGTTTACTAATAATGAATGAAAAATACTGAACGTAATGAATCCATAAAGTGACACTTTCTATCGATGGATTGAAAATGTTGCTTTGAATATAAATAACGAGGCTCGGTACCTACAGTGGAGCAGTGGTAATTAACTAATAACTTAAATGTGGATGACTTGTAATTTCGCTTTGTGAAAATTCATTTTGGGTGTGATATTTTTATGACAATTCGCGAAGAAATATCTTCAGCCATTCTGACATTAGAATTAAACAGCAAGAATATTTTCCAGATATTCCAGTATTTTTAGGGAAAAATCGATGCAAAAATCAATGCTTCCTTAAATATTCATCCTTGTCCTACGAATGATAAAGAAAAAACAGATCTGTTCGCAGAATATCTTGCAGGCGTATTCCAACTACATGATAACATAACCGATGATTCAGTCCTAGAATAACCTAACATCAACCATAACTTCCGCACCCATAACACCAATTACTCGAAAGTAAATTAAAGAAGAGCTACAGCGCCTAAATCTTAAGAAATCACCAGGATTGGAGCAAGTTCCATCCAAAATGTTAAGAGAAAAAAAGGGCGTCGTACTACTTACCTACATTTTCAATGCTGTATTATTATTATTATATTTATTAGGACCCATTATTCCCTTTTTGAGACATAGGGATGTGCTGGTGCATTACGGCTGCAATGCACAACCCGGCCCGACTCCGCTAACGTGATTGGTGCGCTGTTTGGCCCTACATACTTTTCAATGCTGTATTAAGACTTCATTATTGGCCCAATGAATTTAGAATAGCTGAAATAATATTAATTCCCCAGCCCGGCAAAGATCTCAGCAACGTAACATCTGACCGTTATTATCTTGATTTCAAAACTACTGGAGAAGCTAGTGCTACGAAGAATTAGCCATGAATTTACGTCAGCAGATTGCATACCAGATTGCCAATTTGGCTTCCGTAGGACACACGCAACTATCCAACAGTGCCACCGCATTACGCACAAAATAATTACTGCTTTAAAAGAAAAAGCCTATTGCACAGCTGTCTTCTTAGACGTTAGCCAGGCTTTTGATAAACTCTAGCGCAATGGGCTCCTTTATAAAATCAAACAACTTCTATAAATTATTAGAATTTTACTTAAGAAACCGACAATTTAGAACACAAGCCAAGGACGAAGTTTCAGCTGTATATCCTATCCAATCAGGAGTACCTCAGAAAAGTGTCTTGGGACCTCCCCATTACATATTGTTCATCTCAGATTTAGCAATGACACCAAACACAATTATAAGCACTTTTGTTGATAACACGGTCATTCTTGCAAGACATGAAGATCTAACTGTTACATCCCTTCACGTACAAAACCACCTTAACCAACTCGAAAATTGGCTAAAGAAAATGGAAAATAAAGTCAAATCATTTAATCTTTACCTCACCAAAAGAGCAGCGTCCACCAGCTCACTTAAATAACATTGAAATACCTCAATCAACTACCACGAAAACCTGGGGCTCCATTTCGACAACAAGTTCAACTGGAGGGAACTTCCTCTGCGTAGTTTCTTCTTTGCGAAGAGTTGTGATCATCTTCAGTTAATTAATTACGATCTGATCTGAGCTATGTGGTTAATTTGTTGTATAGGCTACCCTATCATGTTTTTTTGTCAATTCATCTTTTGGGGGATCTTCTAGGTGATATGCTTCCTGCTATGTGCCCTTGAACTACGAATTTTTCTAAGCTTCTATTGTGTCTTCTTGTAATGTATCCATAGAATTTAAGTAGCTGTTTATATATTATCGTTGGTTCTTCAATCAGTCCATGGTACTCTTAGTAGCCTCCTCCAAACACCACATCTTATTTGGCGATCTCTCCATACTTTTTGAAGTTGTGTCATGGTATTCTTACTTATTTAAATGCGCCTGCGAATCTCGTGCGAGGTATCTCCCTGATTGTTTATGTAAGAGCCCAGATGGTCTACTACCTCGAAACCTGCTATATTGTGTATGTCTGGTCTATTGTTGTTCAATCTATCAACGATTATGATTTTTGTTTGCTTTTATTTATTTCAGGGAGCACATCATGAAAAGAAAAACACGAAAATCACATTTATTCCTAGACAACGAAGTACTGATTTGTAAAACCACCATCAAACCAATATGGATCTATGGAGTGGAACTGTGGGGCTGTGCCAAAATATCTATCGTTGAAGAATTCGCATTTAATCAAAAATCTGAAGTAGGTCGAAAATTTGATAAACTCAGCTGTTAAGGTTTTAAACATCTTTTTGCTATACTTTCTACTGTACCGGCGAGTATATTAATAAGCAGGATTCACTTGCGTTTCAGGTGAACCCTATTTAAAAAGCGAAAATTTAATTTCGACATTTTATTCTGTTTTGGTTAATGCTATATTAATTTTTTTAAAATATACAAAGCAAAAAACAATTGGTTTAGATGCAGATCAAGAATATATATCATCAAATAATTCCGCTATTCAAGGCATCAATTTGCCTACAATTAATTTACCAAAATTTTCAGGAGACTACAGTTCATAGTTTAAAGATACGTTCGAACCGCAAATTCATTTAAATGAGTCGATTAACGAAATTCAAACATTTTATTATTTACGAGCATCACTACAGTATTTTTCATCTAACGTTTGGGTTGTGACGTCAACTTGCTCCGCCCAAAAACTGTATGGGTAGACATGCGTTCGTGCGCAGTAGGTAATGAAAACCTAGTTTAGAATGAGATGAAGTATAGTTGGATTGTAAATTTATAAACAGCGCGTTGACGTCACAACCCAAATCCTAGGTGAAAAATACTATACAAGAGAATGCCAGCAAAATAATTGAATCATTAAAATTTTCGGCCAATAGCTATTCAGTTGCGTGGAGCTTATTATGTGAACGATATAATAATTCACGACTAATAGTGCACAATTACATTAAATCTATTTTTGGATTAGAGGCAACTTCAAAAGAATCTGCTCCTTTAGATGATATTCAATTTAAAGCACAGGTAAGCTAATTTAATGCCCAAATACATCTTAATCTAATTTTATTTTTGTTGACTTGTGGAGAACAGTTGTCACTCAAATTAAATCGAAATATATGACATTACTTTTAAATCTATTAACAACAACAGTAACAATACTAATACTAAAATTTCTTATTGAAGGCTCCCGAAATATTGAAATATAAATATTCCTTGATGTAACATCTTTGAATATACCCAAAAACATCTATCTAGCAGATCCTAAATTTAATGAATGAGGGAATATAGATTTATTAGTAGGATTAACTGATTTATGGGAAATCATACCGACCGAGTACCATAAATTAAATAAAAGTTTACCCGGTTACACAATACAATGTTTGGCTGAGTAATTTCTGGTTCAATTAGTCTACGCATAACTGAGGTATGCTGTTACCTTTTTAAACAATTAGCCTACGATCTACAATCTTTTTGGCAATTAGAAGAAGTACTTCCTTTAAATGCAAAAGTAGCACTTTTGAAGACCTTAATAATACCTCGATTAGAGTTACGTAGTGCAATTCTACTAGCCAAATTCGTAAAAAAGGTGACAGAATCTCTCGCTATTAAATCAAATGTTTTTTGTAGCAATTCTCAAATACATCATCAACCGCATCAATTGACATGGAGCAGATCCCTGTGGATCAATCCTGGATTACGTCAGGTCCACCCCATGCCAACAGGTATGAAGGAATTTTTTATGACAACCAAAATTATATCAAACTTTTCGTTCTAGTTACAAGTATAAACTGTTGAAATTATGTAAATACCAAGGAAAATCCAGTTGATTTGGTACCACGAAGTGTTTATCCAGATGCATTACTATATTCACAATTACGGTGGAATGAACCATCGTGATTATCCAAAATAAATTTTGATATCCTTAAAATTTTCTATTCGGATTCTAAATTAGATTCCTAGAACTCAGAAAATTGCAATTATTTTTTCTTGCCAATGCAGTCAGTAAATTTTCAAATTTATTCAAATTAAAACATGTTATATGTTACTGTTTAAGATTTATGAATAATTTACGTAAACAATTTACGTAAACCAAAGTGAACGTCAATTAGGCCAATTAACAGTGAATGAATTACATAGAAGTATGTTAAATCTGATTAAAAAATCCAAAAAAGATGTATTTTTTGATGGAATTAAAATTCTACAAACAAAGTTTTGATAAAAAATAAAATTATAACATTAACGCCATTTTTAGATTAAAATGGTCTTTTGCGAGTACGTGGCAGATTAAAAAATTCGGAAATAGAATTTAATTTTAATACTTTAACAAGATTAATTTTTGATCACAACAAGTATTGTTCGCTATGTTTAGGCAAAATCATTGGCCCACAGCAGGAATGTGTACAGCAAAAGGTACTGTTCACAATTGCATACGATGTTTTAGAATTAAACCAAAACTTGTTAGTACAATAATTATGGCTGATCTTCCTCAAACAAGGATTATAGTTTAGAGCAATGAGCCCATTTTATGTAACATGAATTGATCACGCTGGACCATTCTTATTAAAAGATTGAAAAGAATGCGGATGTAAAACAGATGCTAAAATTGAATTATAGGAATATTAATTAACCATTAACTATTACATGTTGTTTAATGGTCTGTTTTTCAAGCAAAGCAGAATATTTAGAGTCCGCGTCAAATTTATATACAGTCTTTTCTGGCCGTTTTGCAGCTATTTCCTTCTAGGCAGGAAAGCTAATAACAAACACATAATTATCAATCTTATAAGAATTCTTAGATAAATCTAGCAATCAAATAACAGGGCATTTTACAGACGAAAACATTGTATGGCATTTTATATCCCCAAATTTGTCCCATTTTGGAAGGCTGTGGAAATTCGCTGTAGAAAGTGCGAAACATCTCTTATTTCGAATATTAAAAACCATCAAATTAATATACAGGGTGTCTGCTAACATGTGTCTCAAAATTTGGAGTCTGGTTCTACCCTTCAAAACAAGTAAGAAACGCTTAATAAACTATGTCCGGAAACCAACGCCGCCCGAGATGTAGCAGTTCTACTTAAATAAATAGTGTAATTAAGTACAATTTATGTGAGCTAAATAAAATAGGCTGTTTTTAATATTAAATAATAAGTCACTTTACAAAAGATGTTCGAAGTGTTCTCCATTGGCTGTTATGCAAGCATTAGCACGACGCATCATTGATTGTCAAAGATACCTGCATTGTTTCGTATTGTTTGGCAAGCATTTTGAACTATTTCTCGCAATTCTTGAACATTATTTACACGAGAGGCATAAACCAGTTGTTTTAGATATCCCCATAAAAATAAATCCAAAGGGTTGGCATCAGGAGAGCGGGCACATACTAGGTTTAAGTGAATTGTAATAACTGAACTTATCTTTAAAAAAAGTGCTACATCTCGGGCGGCGTTGGTTTGCGGACATGGCTTATTAAGCGTTTCTTAGATGTTTTGAAGGGTAGAACCAGACTCCAAATTTTGAGACACATGTTAGCAGACACCCTGTAGAAAGAGTTTTTTACTTCAATTGTCATCGACAGGCAATCATAAATTCCGGGCCACTGTTCCTTCTTATCCAAAGGACCTATAGTTATTAACCCCTTCCTATTTTTTGATTCGAAGGCCATTAACAAGAATTCCAGATCCAGCTATTGGGGATACTCGAGCAAATAGATTAACACGTTTCCAGTTAATTCAACGAGTTTTTGGTTAAAGCAGTACCTCTTCCATTAGCAACAAAAGAACAAATGGGCGATTAATTCAGCAAATGTGCACGAAGGATAATTAGTGTTAATAAAACAAGACAATTTACCGCAGTGGAAGTGGATGCTAGGTGGGATTAAAAACTTATAGTTTTATACATTACAACTATTTACTATAATCATTTTACAGTGTTTTTCTTTTGCTTTTCCTCTTTTGTCAATTGCGTTTCCCTGTTTAGCAAATGACTTTCCAGATTATGAAACGTCAAAGTTATGTTGCAAATGACATTCCCTATTTGTCAAATCTCTTTCCGTTTTTAGATAATGCTTTTCCCACCAAGTAGGTATGTAATAAAAAAAAAACTGGGAAAAGCATTATCTAAAAACGGAAAGAGATTTGACAAATAGGGAATGTCATTTGCAACATAGCTTTGACGTTTCATAATCTGGAAAGTCATTTGCTAAACAGGGAAACGCAATTGACAAAAGAGGAAAAGCAAAAGAAAAACACTGTATTTTAAATAATTAACTCTTTTTCTGTTATTTGCAAACATTTGTACTTGACATCATTTGAGATTATATTATAGATGCATATTTTATTTAATTTTTACTGTTGAACAACAGTTCAAGGCAGGGAGTATAATAAGGTTTTAAACATATTTTTGCTATATTTTCTATTGTAACGGCGAATACAGCCGAAAGGGTGCGAAACCGAAGATGCTTGCGTTTCGCCTTCTTCTCTATTAGTTTATTCAATTACTATTTCACTATTTCTGATGAATCTGCAGTGACAAAACGTGGCTGTATTCAATCCCTTTGTTTATTTAGTTTGAATAAGTTAGTGCTTGTAGTTTCAATTAAATTATTCTAAAACTCAACATTGCACTAAGCAAAATAACCGGCGATTATAATTACAGTTAATACACTCCATTCTACTGAAGAAAGCTATTAAACCATATACAAGAACAATAAAAAAAGACATAATTTATAAAGTAAAGATTTACCAAAAGAGCAAACTAACGATTTAACAATGTTGTCAAAGTTCCAATTTTCATGTATTTTCAAGAACGTTTGCACAGAGTAACCTAAAGCGAATTACAAGAAAACCTTGTCAATTCGTATACACCCCATCAACATCATCGTTCTCAACTGTCATGAAGCTGACCACAAAATTTAAAAATAACCATCGTCTTTTAAAAAGTCCCATCGCGCAACGATAACACTAGCAGCTCTAAACTAACAATCAAATTAAAAAAGCCTAAAAAGGCTCCGATTCAATTATCAATACCAATTATTCAACCAACAAACACGGTTTCCTGTGCACACCCTCCTTTTAACAATGAAAAATTGAAATTGTTACACTTGGCACGTGTTGGGTCGCGACCTCATTAATAAAAATAACAAAGAGTCATAATTTTTAAGCTGTCAACCGTTTGATATTTGCATGTAAACAACACATAAATTTCGTAAATAAATCATAATAATCGAGATGATCAGACAATTAAACGATGAAGATGTACTGGTTTTTATAGAACAACAACCTTTGGCGCCACTTTATAAAAAAATTAATTTAAAATGCACTTTAATTAATCGATTAAAAATATATAAATTTATTAAAAGGTCAAAATAGTCAAGTATTAAATTATATGTTTGAGTTCGTGGTTTGAGCTTTTAGTTTTTATTTATTGAAATATATTGATGTAATTAGATAAACTGTATTACTTACGTCTTTGGAGTACACAAATATTTACAAATCTACTTGCCAAATTTTTCTAAATTTATATATCCTGAAGTTCATAAAAGGAAGGGCCAGCAGGGGAAGCAAAATATAAGTAGAAATTTGGTGCGCTAGGTATTTCCTAAATAAATTTAATGTTATTATTATTATTACATGTATAATTTGAAAACGAACACGAACAGTAGTAGGTACTGGGATATCTTATACATTAAACAGTCTGAGGAAGTCGATTTCTAAAAATATATCCACAGGCGCCTCCACCAAAAGTCAGAAAACGTAAAATCCATTAATTTTTAGATTTGTTTTTATGTGGAGCAAATAAAGCGATATACTTAATTGCTTAACAATTAACAATTAATATTTTTATGTTTTAGCAGTTATAAGTGTGAAAAGTAATTTTAAAAACAAAGAAAAGAAATTGATTTAAAAAGCAGAAAATGGAACAACGTGGTATTATAATTCGCGGGAAATTAAACTTGTTATCTTCAATAGAAACAAATAACTTATTATGCAAACTGTTGACCTAACAATGAAGATTAAATACACTGAAATTACATAACAGTTCAGAATAATTTAACGGTTTTTGCAAATGATAATGATGGGTTACTTTCTGAGTAAACAATTTCGGCAATCTGTAACTCGGAAACCCAACAAAATCGCTGTAGTTTGAAAATTTGCGAAAATTTACGGAAATTATTACTGTTATCAGTTAAGTGTGGGGAATTAATTAATTTTTTAGTACAGAGGAAGCGGAAAGATAATTAAGAGATCATTTTTATTCAGTTGTTCAAAATTCGATTTAAAAATACATTATTTGGTTTAAATTATGGCCTATAAATTTGGTATTTTCGGAAATAATCTGAACAAAAAGTAATTTTGTGATAACTTCTTTAAAAGATAATTATATACATGAATGACAATTTAAGGTCAATGGCAAAGAAATGAGGAAGAGGTTATTTTTAAATTAATAATAACCAAGTTTGCGTCGTTTTTTCGTAGAATTGTGGTTTATCAGCAGTTTACATACATGCTAGTTACTTCAAGTGGACTTGAACTGTGCTAAAAGAGCGTTGAACTATATTTAATAAAGTCTTGATTCATTTGAGTTATTAATTTACTGACAAATTTAAGAAAGTGTTACTAATTTATCAACGGCAAAAGTGTAGTATACGAGACTTTTATCTTGTAATTTTAACTCCAAAAATACCTTATCACATAAAACTCCTCCAATTTCTCCGCCCGTTTAGTCTTATCTTAATAAATCCAACCGCAATGAAAAAAACACAAATCTCTATCTCCATACAATAAACGCATAAAACGCCCGAGCTATTTTATAAACATGCTTTATTGTGGTTGTTATCTACTTCAGATAGTCGAGCATATACTGCAATTAAAATTAACCAAGGAAAATTAAGAAAGGACGAGGCCCGATGTTGTCCACGGGTTCTTCGTTTCGATAACAATTTAAACGGTGGGTCGTTGCTCCACGATTTCGGCTTTTCATTGTCAATAAAGATTACATATGAGAGCTTTCTAAAATTAAGTACCTGTTTAAAATACATCTATGAAAGACGGCCGCTTAATTACTTATTATATGCACCTACGTTATAAACGTCAATTATAATTACAAGAAAAAAATAAATCTCGCCCTTATCTCCCATCTTCCACCCAATTACTGGACGCAATTCGAAATAGTCTATTGTAAGCTAATCAAAACAGAAAATACATTTTCATCGTGACTATGTGTTTTAAGTATAAGAATTAGCCAAAGTACTTCTACACTTCTACAAATAAAAGCATAACAAAAGCAACAGAAATTACAGACAGGGTGGCAAAAGTGCAAAAACCGCTTCATCAACAATAACAGGATGTCGTTTCAGCATGTAAATTAATCTGTAGCAGTTTAAAACCCCATTATCTGTTTATTATAATTTGTTGGTGTCCAACCACCCACCTTAAAAGCCTACTTTGTCATTTTAATGTTTGTCTGTGGGCACACAAAGTGCTAAATTAATTTTACAAACGACTAAATGAGCATCACATAAAAAAGCGAAATTGCATCTTGCTTTTTCGTACGTGAATGTAATTACCAATACGCGTGTGTAACTGTATCTCTGCCTGCTTCTTTGAGCAACACGTGATTTTAAAATTATGACGACTGATTTGGATAATTTTCCCATTGTTTTCGGCGGTGCAAGAATTAAATCTACTGTGTTAACATTACTCTTATCTCACCAGCGTTTGAATTAAGATAAGGATGAATTATGTAAACAAAAATAAAATCAAGGAATTTGCTAAAGTATCATCACAGCACACTAACAGAAAATTAATCCACAAAGCATTGCATTAACAATAAAAATGCATTGACGAAAAACATCAATATATCAAAACAACTCCAATTTTCTCACCCTAAAAAATACTAGAGATACAACTACGTGAATGTGGCAATCAGCAGATAATCGAAGTGATCTAGGAAATTCTAAAATTAGACGGTAGAGCTGAAAATAACAAGGCGTAAAAGCAATTGAAAACAGCGAGCCGAACACGCCCAGACATTTATTATGATAATAACCATATCGCCACCCTTAAGATCGTAAGCCGATAATGTAGAGTATAAGGTATAACAAAACCAACTAAATCTGCTTTTCATCAGGCGTTACAGATTATCATTAGAACGATAAAATCTTCAGCGAGGGATGAATCCCCTTTGGAAAAATTGATTCTTTTTTCTATTTGGGATGGCTTTATTTGTTTATGACAGGACAGAATGGAAAATATAAAGCAGGAAGTTGTGATTATAGGTTCTTTCAGGATGCAAGTGTATCATTAAACGAAAATCGGATACAAAAGTAAATCCAGACTAGACAAATGTGATGGGTTTAATAAAAGCACTGAGTTTAGAAATATTTCTCTGATATACTTCAAAACTGTTGTTTTAACAAAGCACTTGGATTATTTTCCCAATTAAATAGATTTTTGGTATTTTTTGTTTATTTAGGCTTATCGGCGTCGATTATTTTCGTATTTAAAGCTGCATTAAATGAAAATGGCTAGTTTCTGGAAAATTCTCTATTAAACTAAAGAGAGGGCGAAAAATTGGGATATATGTGTATTCAACAGGAAACTATTTTTGCTGATCAACTAAAGACTTAACAGTGAGGTGCCTCAAATTAGCAAGAGAAAAATTAACCAATAGCGAAGTTTCAGTTTATTTCTTTGTCCTGAAAAGTTTAGGATTTTAAAATAATTATTGGAAAATGGGAATTTCCGTGAAGCCATATTTCCAGAAATTTGAATAATCTGAATTTCCAAACCCCGCGAAGTTTCAGATTAATTTTGCTGTCCTGAAAAGTCTGGGGTTTAAAATAATCCTAGAAAAGTTGAATCATGGAACTTTCATTTTAGCCTAGAATATTTCCTGAGATCTGAAAAATTTCAAATTTCTTGCCCTGCAGAGCTTAATTTCATAATCGTGAAGACTGTAAAATAATAATCCTTTCCTTTCCTTAGACCCTAGAATATTTCTTGAAATCTGTAAAATTTCAGTTTAATTTTGTTATCTTGAAGAGTTTAAGAGTTTAAAATAATCCCTAAAAATTTTTTTGTCCTGCGAAGTTTACTTATGTTGTCGTGAAAAGCTTTGTAGTTTAAAATAAATTCGTGGAGGATTTCTTGAAGTGTAGCATATTTCCCGAAACCTGTAAAACTTTAATTTCATTCCCATACGAAATTTCAGTTTAATTTGGTTGTTCTGAAATGCTTGAGAGTTTAATATACTCGTTGAAAAATTGGTATTTTATGGAGTTCCCCTTGAAGCTCAGTTTCATTATTCCAAAAAATTAGAAAGTTATAAACAAATCACTCAAAGTTTTGACATTTTGAAAGTACCTCGTTTAGGTTGGTATGAAATTTGAAAAACTGCAGATTCTCCTTGAAATTGTAAAACTAAACTTTTATTGAACTTGGAAAATCTGTCTTAAAATTCTGAAAATTTTAATTTCATTTAATTTAAAAATTGTGGAGTTTCGGTTTGGGAATTTTTGAAGTTTAAGTTTCATTTCATTGTCTTGAAAACTTGGAGGGTTTGAAGGAAGTTTGAAAATTTTCAGTTTGATTATTTTTAAAAATTGAGAAGTTAGAAACGACCATTAAATTTATGAAAGAATGTGTTTAGATTGCTTTGAAGTTTGGTAAACTGATGTTACAAAATATTTGGCAGAATCTGAAAACTTTCTATTTATTAGCCTTCCTAATTAATTATGGAGTTAAAAAAATAATAATCAAAAAATTGATCGAGCGTAATATGTATATTCGGTAATTCTAAGTTTCATTATCCTGAAAGGTTGGACTGAAAAGTCAGCCCTGAAATTTATTTAGTTCTAACATTTGACAAATCTGAAGAAGCTTAGTTTAATTGAGCTAAATGTTCTGTATCTGTACTCTGTACCTGCAACCTCTTTTATCTTTCGGTGTCGAGGCTAGTGCGTTAGTGTATGTAAGAAGGTTTTTACGGGTGCAATGCACAACCCGAGCCGGGCTGTGCATTGCACCCGTCTTAATGTCTCTGCGAGTTACGAGGTTGGTGTGCCGTTTTACCTACATGTGTGTATTGTGTAAGTGTGTGTAGGTATAGGGCCTTGTTACTCTACGTCTTAGGCCTGTATTCGGACTAGTGTCGCTAATTTGGTGCCCAACACGATGAATGGTCACCAGGACTCGATACCGACCTTCAGACTACAGGAAAATTCTGACCATTAGGAGATTCGAACCAAGGACTAACGTAACGCTAGCCTGGCGGTTTACAACTACGCCACCCTGGCATCTTGCTAAATGTTAAAAACCTTAAAAAAATTCTGTAAAAAAAAGTAGACGAAATTTGGAATGCTCTAATTTTACTGAGAAGGAAATGTTACGAAAACGTTAATATTTTGAAATCTATGAAACCTGTATTGTCAAAATTATTAAGGCATACTCTTTGGAAGTTGAACTGAAGACGCTTACCGTCTAAATGAAAATGAGTAAGGGGAGATTGTGGCAATTAATTAATTCGGCCATTCAGAACATATACGACTGCACTCAGTTTATTTACGTCACTATGATTTTAGTACGAATTACACAAATCTATTTAAGCCGTAAATAAAATCAACTGAAGTTAGTTTCAGTTTAGACCTGTGTTGAAATAAGATCAGCGTCCCAAACAGCCTTAAAACACATTTTATCGAAGGTAAACCTATTGTTTGGTAAATAACCAAAAATTCTATTTGTGCTACATTTTGGAGGAATATTTGTTCAGAATTGCTTTATACATTTTTTTGGTTTGATTCAAGCCGTAGCATTAACTTTTTCTCTTTGTTGTTGAAATTTATTAAACCATATTATTATTTATTTAATATTTTATATATAAGAAAGCACATTCGACATTAATAACGCTTCTTAGTTGTTAGTTTTCATGATAAATATTTCAAAATAAACTTTAATTGATTTGTAGCAAAAATACGTAAATACTAATATGAGTAATTAGCTTATCTTCCAAATATGATTCACTACCTTTTGTACCAGCGGATATCATAATTTAATGAGTCATTAAAAATTCTCGTAAGCAGTCTGCATTTATGAAGCTTATCAAAAGTAAAAAATAAAATTATTACAAGCAATCTAGAGTATTTTCCTTGAGAATGTTTATCGTTTTTTCGTTTTACTCAGTACCAAATAATTTTTTTGAAGGATTTGAGATATTTTTCAGAGAGATTTTTTTATGAAAAATAAAATATAAATAACCTCCAACAACTTCGTAATAATTTGAGTTGTCATTTGGCACAAAAAAAATTTTTAAGGATTTAATCGTTTGGGGAAATATTATCAATTAGTATTCAGAGAATAAAAATGTAATTGACAAGTATCAAAATATAAGTTGGATAAGGTTGTTCTTAATAAGATCTACATTGCATGTTTATACAATTGAGAGCACGTTTTTACAGAAAAGAAAAATATGTCTTGTACGTGGGCGAATTCATCATGTAATTCATTTGAAATGACATCCGCGAAACGGACGAAAATATGATAACGTAAGCTGTTTAAAAAGACATGCTATCTTCCTGTGGAAAATTAGAAAACTTAGAAATGTAATTTCTCTTTCCGATTTTAAATAATCTGAAAAATAAATTAACCAGTGGAACGCTGAATAACTCTGCAAAACCACAACAATTTATTAAAAAACTGAATATGTTTTTCTTTGCAATTAAACTGTCAAGTCCAAGTGCCTAAGGGCGGAACTTAGTTGCCAGATTACGTATTTACTTAAAAAAGAATGAGTTAAAGGGTTATTTCACTGCATCAAACAGATGCTTCAATCTAGGCTTAAAAATTAATTACTTTGCAGTTGCTTTAACAAATAATGTGATTGAAATTCCTCTGAAAATACTGAATTAAAAGCTGAAAGATTTGTTGAGCTTTATTAAGATTACATTAATTATACTTTTGGCATTTTTACGAGCCTAATTTTTATCCCTAAATCCCTCCAAACTTTACATAAAACTGGCCAAAGATATTGTTTCCTAAATGCAGAGGATATACTTTTTTTTATTTATTACGATTTTATTTTTGTCTGATGTATAAACTTAATTGATAATAATTTAATGTTAAGGCCTATAGCTTCCTCTCCCTTTGAAAATTCTGAAAAATTCAAAAATGGTTTCTTAGTATTAAAAGTTATGCTGAAATGTGGTTTTCAAGGATAGTTTAATTTACATTCTCCAAAGATTAGTAGGTATTAAAAGCGAAAGAGGGACTCAATGCTTAAAATCTGACTACAAAACTGTGTCCAAATTAAATTTTGGAAAACTAAAAATTATACATTAATGCAGGAATATAGCACTCAAGAACGGCATAGAAGAGTCATTTTACAGTAGCATCTTTCTATTTACACGAAAAAATCTTTTTAAAGGAGAAAAAGAAGAAAAACTGCCGCATCTTTAAAAAAAACAAAATAAACTAAAATTTTCTATTTCGCAGCGCAATTTTTAATTACAACTTAGGAAACTAAAGTAATTTAAATGTAACTCTCACAAATACCTGATATATAAGTAAAATTATATATTAATGTTATATATATATAATTATATTTCAATGTTTCTAACTCTCCTATGAAGTTGATTCCAAAATATTTAAAAGACGTTATTTAATAAAATAATTTCGGAATAAAGTTCTTCAGCAACCTCAACTCTGTTGCATTTTTATGATTTAAGTATTTTGAAGGAAAATTGTTACAGATTCTTCAAGAATATATTGATTAATTAGGTCTATTTACAAACGAAAATATCAAGCGTCATATGTGTCACTTCACTGCATTAACTAACCACTAATTAATAAAGCAGCTGAATTGAAAATGGTGTAACTGCATTTATATTAATTAATTCATTTTTATTTTGTTTGTTTGTTTGTGTATTTGTTTAAGTATTCAAGTATTGTTTGTTTTAAGGACTGCAGAAGCGAAAGTAAATCTTCCAAAAACTGACGTTGTTTATGAATAATAAATTGATATTTTTAACAAAGAATAATACAATAAGTTACTTGTAGTTCTATAAAGCACTAAATAGCAGTTTAGGTATAATTATTTCCTCCATAATATCAGTGAGAGTTAGGTAAGCACGTCGCCAATACCTCAAACTCTTATTACGCAACACTTCATCAAGCCATTCATAAAACATGAAACTAATCTTGACAAGTTATTTTTGCTGTTATGGGATCAATGAATGGAGCAATCAGCAACACCTTATCTCGTGTCATGAATCTCTCCAGGGGTTCCTGAGACAATACCTACGATTTGCAATACGCAATAATACTAAGAAGATATTGGGACGTAATTGCACATTGAATTTAAAACCATAGAGATAACAGAAACGGATGGCGTTACACTAAAGAAACCGTTAGAACTCTTAAATTGATAACAGAGCAATTAGGGCAGGTTGTATTTTTGTGGCCTACGTTCGAGTTTTAAGGCCACCCCGTGTTACGATAACATCAATAAGCGTCTACGCCCATTAGCTCAGAAATCTCCCATGATATCTAACGCTAAAAAGCACCCGAGCTGACAATGTACTTAATTTTCTAAAGGATCGGTAGACGTTTTTGAGTCCACTAGTTGGACGATTTTTGTCTAGCCGGAAACGCTTGCCGTCTACTGTCATAATTTCGAGCGCATCATGCCAAGGATATCCGGCATAGGACATTTACTGCGTTTGGAATACTAATAGAGGGGGGGTCAATGTTATCCCCCATGAAAAAAATACGAACGACCTCATTGTAGATCCTTTGCTTTTATGCATGAGCAAAGCAACAAATGAAAACGCAACGAGCGTATGACGTGTTCGTGTTTTCAGGTTGGCACAGAGTAATCTCTGATTCTGTTCCCAGTAAAAGTTTGAGAACAACGAACAATGCGGTGCTTATCATCAGTAGCCATTACCGTTCCGAATGTTTGCAATGGAGCATAGAATTGGACGTATGCGTTAAGTCAACCGTGCAGTTCACTACTTAAATTGGATTAAATTCTCTCAAAGTTAAACTGACACTTTAATTGGGCTTACAAAAGGGGTTTCAGCCTAGGACTGGAAATTATCGACATGATATTTGCAAATTACCTACATCGATATTTAGAAGAACAGTCTAACTATTCAAAATATAAAAAAATCTGTAAGCAAAAAAAAACTTTGAGGCTTTAATATAATGAGAACTAATCTTATGTTATGATAATAGTAAATAAGATAAAATACTGTCTCCTTATATAAAAATTCTTCGCAAGTCTCATAAAAAAATCCCAAGGTTTAGTTGTTAAAATTCCACCTCCGCTGAACTTGCGATTGCCAATTGGATTTTCGATCATGTAGGTCATGTACGCTTTCAAAAAAATGTTTGTAATGTCAAATGTTTGTTTACAATTTTGTAGCTATTAAATCCTGCTAGTTTATTGCTGATTATAACAAATCTAACTTGTATACATTTAAAAGGAAGGCATTTTGTTGCCTATTTTTATTTTTTATACACAATCTCACCATTTATTTATTTTTGATAATAGTATTTTCACTAGTATTTTTCTAGTTAGAACTTCTCGGAAGTTGGCTCCTCCCAGAAGTGCGTGTCTCCATCGAGCAAGTGCTTCACAATCAAAACTAGTATGGGAGGCTGTTTCATCCCCCTCATTACAGAGTCTGTGTATGGGTTCTTCTATCTTCATGAGGAATTCCCATTTTGTGAATGTGTTCCCGAAGCTTACAGTGACCGCTTATCAGTCCTGTCGCTAACCTAATTTGATGCCTGCTTAATTGCAGTATGTTATCAGACAGTTTTTTGGATGGTATAGCCTTCTTCTATGTCCCTCCACATTCCAGTGGTTTTGTTTTTGTTTGTATATCCAACTGGTTGGTCAGCTACGGATTGTTGATTTGGTGATTACTGATTACAAATACCGGTTCAGAGTTTTTTGGCAAGCGCATTGGCGATATCGTTGCCTTGTATCCCTTATGTCCCAGCACACACATGATGGTTACTCTGTCGTGGTTTGCGAGGCTTTTAAGATTTTGCAGACAGTCCGAGACTAGAGTTTTTAAACAGCCTTAGCATCTGTTAGAAGAAGGATATCTTTATTTCTATAAGACATGCAGACGTCTAGCGCACCAGTTTCTGTTTGAAATATTGCGGCGTATTTCCCCAGAGATGCATCAACATTATATTGAGGGAATTTTCCATATATTCCAACGCCAGTACAACTGTCAGTTTTGGACCGATCCGTGTATCAGGTTATCTTTCTTACCTGGCTGTGTCTTTGTACAAGCCCTTTAGTTCAGTCAAGTAGAGTATGAAAGGGTTTATTGAAGTGTAGGTAGGCATAGTGTCATTGCTCATCTCTAATAATGAGTTTGTAACAGTAACCCTAATCCTGATATCAGCAAAAATAGGTCCAGCTTGCCAACTGCCACTACGTTTCAGCCTGTAAGCCGCCATCCTAGCCTCTGCCTTGATCACAATATTTAAGGGAGACAGGCTTAATAGGGTTTCCAAAGCTGCGGTAGATGTTCTGACAGCTCCAGTTGGACTTGCTTTTGTTCCAGTTTAGGTCACCATACCAGCGAGCCATAGTTAACCACAGGTCTCACCACTGCTGTATATAACCAGTATACCATGCTTGGTTTAGGTACTCAGGTTTTTCCCAGGACTCGCGTAGTATCCATAACAATTGTTTTACCTTTATTGACTGTTTTTTAAATGCGGGCCTATCCAATTTCGTCCTATTTGTAAATTTTTTGTGGATTTTCCCTTAGGTTCTCCTTGGAACACCATCTTTCCACAGTTCCTAGAGCATTTTGCATGAGCTCTGAGAACGAGATATCAAATTTACCCGAGATGAGTATCACCAAATCATCAACGTACACCTGAGTAAAGTATCCGTGTTTATTTAGTTCGACTAGGAGTTGATCCACTACCAGGTTCCACGGCAGGGGTGATAAGAATCCACTTTGTGGGCATCCTTTGGCAGCTTTTATCTCCATTGACATGCCTGACTGTCTTCTACTCCATGATTCCTCACTGCCGTTACCATTGACTCAAATAAAGTATGATTAAATGAGCCTCCTCTAGGAAGACTTTCTATGAGGTGTTTTTGAGTCAGTTTTTCCATCAGCTTTGACATAAAAGACGATAGAGTAATCGGTCTATATACACCGTGTTTCAAATTAACTCGGCACTATTACTATCTTTGTGATTACTGATTTTACAAAGTAGGTTAAATTAGCAAATTTAATATTTTTGTTAATGGAACAGCCTGTATATTTTTATTGTAAACGAAAGAGAAATGAATTCTTGACAAAAATTCTTATACACTCTTACATCAAAATAGATATTGACGACTATGAATTTAATGTTAATTTCCATTAACAAAAATATTAAATTTGTAATTTCCTCGAAAATGTGTTATTCAATTGTTTTTTTATTAATTTCATATTAATCAGCGCTAAAAACACTACTAGTTTGCTAATTTAACCTACTTTGTAAAATCAGTAATAACAAAGATAGTAATAGTGCCGAGTTAATATGAAACACGGTGTATATGCCTTTGCCTCGGAGATATCTCTTAAAATCCCTATTATAAAAATCTTTACCGTTATCAGTTTGTAAATCCTGAGGTAATAGACCATGTTTAAAAATCTGTTTCATTGCTTTAACCGCTTCAGGACCAGTTGTTGATTTGAGCGGTTGAGTCCACAAACATTTTGACCAGATTTTGTAATAAGAACCACTATTGATTGCTTCCAAGCTGAGGGAATAAATCCCGTTGTAAGGCTTGCCCTTAATATACTGCCAAGTTTTGGCATTACGACAATTTTCCCTGGATGTAGTAGCACAGGTATAATTCCCCATTCAATGCTATTGTAGGTACTAGTTGTGTTTGCTATTTGCCAGTCTCTTTTTGTTACCTTTCATTGGGTTTCAAAAGTTACATCTTTGGATGCTGTGATAAATAAACAAAGGTGAAATATCAGAATTTCAAGTTTATTCAGACTATACCACTCACCTTTTGCTTAACCAATCAGATTGATCGATTTCCTTAGCAACAGAAAATAAAAACAATTTTCAAGTGAAAAAATCACACGTGCGTTTTAATAAGTGAAAAAACCACCAGTGGTTTTTTCACTTAGGTATTTTAAATAAATGAAAACAATTCATAAATAGTAATTAACTGTTCGTGATATAGTCTTAACGAATACAACGCGTGATCCGATTTTCCTGTGATAAATTTGGATCGGATACTTAATTCGTGCTAGTTAATTTTGGAAAATTACCGTTTTAAATAAATAAAATATGCTTTCTAGAGATGTAAAAATATAATGGTCGGTATTCTCACCTAATATTAAAATTTAGCATCATGTTAATCACCATGGCAATATTGTGCGTCTCTTTGCTACTCATTAAACACAGCATAGAGCTATATCGTTTAATGTTTACGTTAAACACGGCTTTAGTTAGAGACAACTTCAAACATGAGGTGAATGTACGGACCAACGTTGTTTCTATTTAAAGAAATTTAAGTTGTTATTGTTACCGAAAAAATCAAGAGTGCTACAAAAGGTTAATTGTATTTCATAAAGACGACAAATTGACTTTAAATTAAATGCTTATGACAAATACATGAAATTGAAAAAAACGGCAATTTTTAGTTTTGCCAAATGTATTCAAAAAATCTGTATAGTATTCCAAATCTGAAAATGTTATCAGATTTGTCTGTTAATTTTGCCCAACTTTGTTAATTCAACATTTGTTATCTACAGAACTTTAAAGAAAATTGGCACCCTGTATATAAAAAAAATTAATTCGAAGGCATCTAGGTAAGTTAGCAATCTTCTTCAGATGCTTAACAACGCTAAATATTTATAAAGAAATCGACGTTAGTGAAGTCATCGAGAGGATTAGGGAATGACATCAAGAGAAATGGAGTAAGACTGATCGAATGTTGTTGAGTATATGATATTTTATTATGTTGCTAAGATTTTGTATTATTATTGTCTAATATACAATTTTATTTTTGTTGTTATTCTCAGAAGTTATTTACCTATAAAAAATTGAATTACACGCGGTTTTCATTCTTAGCACTACTTCTCCCCCCTCTCACGTTTAAATTCTAGAACCGTCACTAGTCTAGTGGATTGTTAATTGCTATAAATAGTAAAATTCAAATACAAATACAAAAATATAAATAAGACAGTGAACCCTTTAGTTTTTTAACTTGCTTTACATTAACTCTCTGTTTACCACTTCTCCACTGTTGTTTTCCGGAGACTTTGGTTTTCTGACCGACTTTATACGCCACTTTAGATGTTTACATTGCTTTATCTCTAAATGTAATCTAATAAAGTACGTGACCGTTTTCTCCTTGTTAATGCGACTTTTTCGTCAAAGCTTATCTAGCAGTTTAGATGAAAATATAGTTTTTCTTCAAACGTCATAAAAACACGACTTTGTGTCCTTGGATACGCACAGTTAAACATTCACTTCTACTCCTAGGAGTAAAAGTGACATAAACATTCACTTTTACTCCTAGGAGTAAAAGTGACACTTAATGAGCCAATGGCAACTCGTAATTTTTATTTTTTATAACAAAGCAACGACAGCTGGTATGACGTTCATTTTTGACTTTTTAAATTTTCTTGCTGAATTGCTTTTAATTTATGCGTTTGAAGAAAAAATAACATGTGTTATTCGGAGTAAAAGTGATTTTGTGTGCCTCGCATGAATGTCCGACTCGCTAGCGCTCGTCGTTCAAACGTCATGCTCGGCACACAAAATGACACTTTTACTCCTAATAACACAATATACTATTTTACAGAATTCTCTCGTTTAATTTAGAGAATGTTCGGATTTATTTTGCTGTTATTAATTTTGTTATTTCTGAAGCTTTGTAATTTCGTGCCAGAATATAATTGCTTGTTTTACTTAAAAAATCAGTTGTTTAAGTAAAACGCATAAAAGCATAACGAAATATTTTGTCATTCATAAAACTTATTTTTAATGAACCACTAAAATGGCATTTCTTAAAATCAAGCTTGATGATACTTTAGCAGTTTAATTTGCAGCCAAAGATAAAATAATTTAGTTTTAAATTTCTAGAAATTTCATTAAACTAAAGTTATTGCATTTCTACGAGGGTAAAATGAAAGTAGGTAAATATTTCTTAATATTTATAGAAACAAAAATTTTTTACATTTCAGAAACTGAAAGAAATACACTTTAGTTATTAATATCAAGCTATTTCTAAAGTTAAATTAATCAATACTTCAAGCTGAAAGCTTATCATATCTGTTAAATTATAAAGCTCGTAAGCAATATGGTTTAAAATGCTGCAGACATTAATTCTGCGGAGATCACTTTCAGATTTCCTAACCTCATAATAATAATATAACAATTTTAATAAAAAGTAGGCAAAACCTCAAATCAATTTAGCAATAAACATTTTATTTATTACAGAAAGTCAGTTCTCTTTTGTCTTAATAAAATCATGTAGCGCGATTTCTTTTTCTTTCAGCAGATGCCCGAAGCAAATGTCAAAGAAGGAACATAACAAGAAATATGATGGTGAAAATATCTCAGATCTCAAGGGAATCATATTTAATTCAGTTCATCAGAGTTTTATATCAAGTTGGAAAAACATCATTTTTATTTTGTAAAAGGCTTTCAGATGGCCAAAACGATAATACAAGCATAACAAGAAGTTTTTAGATTACTCTTGGCTTGAAGGAAATTACTCTTATATTTGATAAAATCGTTTCATTTGTAATTCACAGAGAATTTTCAGTCTGAAAGATAAACCGTTTCAGCAGATTATTAAATATTTAAAATCCAAATCCAAACTTCCCAAATAAATTAAAAATTTCAAGTAGGATTTTTCAGTTTACGATTGCTCTTAATATAAATCGCAAAATTAATCCAGCAAATTCTAACAAAAAAAATCAGAACGTATTGTTATGAATAATAATAGCAAATTACTGAAAGACTTATCTCAGTACTTAGCAATAACGCAATACTTATATAACAGCAATCAACGCTAATATCTTTTTATTATCGCTAACAATAGTAATAAAAGGTTATTATACAATTTCATATTTATAATTATTTTAAATTAAATTTATGCATGCAAGCTTCAGGCCAATATATATTTATAAAAAAAGTTCCTTTATAGACATTTTCAATGCAGCTTTCCCTTTCCTAACGAGACTGAATTCTTACATCGCACTGATTTATGTGAAAGGTTAAGACGTCACATTGACTGTATTGTCTTAAATTTTTCTTTTCCACGAGATTGTAATAAAAGGAAGTGGTATGAAAATAGGCAATTTCTTGATGCAAATAATTTGTCGTCGCTATGAGCTATCTATTTCTATTTGCGATATCCTTTGGCTTTCCCATGTTTAGTTAAACTGAATTATTTTTTGATTTACCCAAGGCAATACTATTAATAAGCTTTTTCTACGATGTATCCTGCTGTTTATTTGATAGATTAGTACATTTTTGAGTCACCGTGTTACTCTTCCTACTCGAATTCGAAAGTGAGTCGTATTAAATTAATTTGTTCGATAGAAAACCAAAGTGAAATACTGATACACGAATTTTAGAAATTAATTTATTATTATTATTACTGCGAGCTTTTTGGTAACTAATAAGAGTTTTGCTAACAGGTGGTAAATTGGCAAAAAAAAATCGAAGCGAGAAAGTAGAAAGACTGGAAATTTATGCGAATTTTCACTACCAAACCCGAAGAAAATACCATATTTGGAGCTCCCCGCACGGTTTTACTGTCTAATTACGGAAATTAAAAGTAAAAAAAAATAAATTTTGCAGCATGAAAACCCCTACAGCCGTCTCTGTATGACCATATATTTCGTTCAAGCACACCAAATTGAAATCGTCAGTCACTTCAAAGCAAAAAAATCAATTTGTGCTTTTTTATTCGGGCATTTTTTAGGTTTTATTATACAGATGGGTGCTAGCGACTTGTACAGGGTAAAGATCAAGGTTAACCAAAGCAAAAGACATAAAATGTTTCGAAGCCTCGTCATCAATAATCAACTATTATTAACATTTCACACTTTGATTGCGACTTTGAACTTATTAAAAATGAAACCAACTGAGCTATTAATTGGCATTAATTGCTCTTTGTTGTTAATACCTCTATATTCAGATATTTAATTTTTAATTGGCACTTTGTAATTATAAACAAGAACCGACAATACCAGAAACTTAGTTTGCTAAAATCTTTTATTAAGTAAAATATCTTCGCAAACAAGATTTTATGACCTAAAACTGTATGAAATATTTTTGCAATTTAATTCTACAAGCAACTCGGATCTCATTAATCAAAAACACATTTCGTGTAATATTAAGAATGCCTAAAATAACATTACGGTGATCAAATATCTCCTTTAAGTATCCATTACGCCTACATATTAGAAACATAATTCAAATATTTGATTACAATAAAAAAATTAATTTAAATAAATAATGTGGTCATTAGCTGCTACTTTCTTTAAGAAAAGGAACTGCTTTTACAAAGAATAATTATTGACTGCACCTGAGCTGTTCATTTCGATTTGTCCCCCATGGAGTTGGAGCAAATCACGTTTAATTCCATGTCCTAAATCTTCTAAGTTCTAAGTATTTCTGGTTCACTTTTTTTCTTATAGAAATGTCATTCCAAACCTACGCTAATCTGATAAACTTTTTAGATTTTTAATCTTAAATCAGCCTGATTAATTTTCTTTTTCTTCGTATTTAGTACAAGAATTCAGTTAAGTAACTAAATCGTTCCTTGCTATAAAAGGAAGGTAAGACCTTGTTTTAGAGTTTATATTATGAATATCTTTATAGAAACGGACTAAATCTTGGCAGGAAGTTACTTAATAAGGAGATAAATTCAATAAATTAGTATTTACTAAACATAGATAATAAATAATTGTGCGACCGTATCATAAATTAACGATAATATACTGACAAACAAAGGACAGATGCAGGAAGTCAGTTAATTTTAAGGTTATCTTTATAAGTTGACGCAGTTTGATTAATTATTTGTTAATTAATAATCATCAAAGTGAAATGAAGCAATCGATCGTTAATGTTATGTTAAATAACATTTCCTAACGGCACATCAAAACTTCTATTACGAAATTTTCACTTCTATTATACCTATTTACAGTTTCTATAAAATGATATATTGGGATATTCTCTACTTATAGTGATTTTTATGATAAGGAAGAAGGATCTAAGATATTTGCTTTATTGAAAGATATGGATTGTAACAATCACTTCCTGTTTTCATTATTAGGTTTGGCCCATTACAGTTATGTTGGCTATGTTTTGGTTCTACTCGTACACAGAAATGACTTCATTTAATAGTAAAAAAATGTCTGAATAGAATACGGAAATCAAACTAAATAATAACACGTATGAATATCTAAACTTTCAATTAAATTAAATGAATGCAATTCGGCAGTTACCAGGAAGAGAATTTCCAAACCATCACAGCGATCACCATAGCAAAGATTTTTTATGCGTTATTAATCCAAATCATGCAACCAAAGAGAAATTTAATTGAATTTTTAAACAAAAACCGTCTCATGTGTTGTTTTTTGATAAAAAAAAAGTGTAAGCTATGTGAACCAACGTTTTAGTGGATTATCCTGTTTTCTTTTGCATGTGTAGCGGAATAATTAGTGATCCGATAGTCAGTTTAAATCAAAATTTCCTTAGAATGAACGAAAAGCATACCCGACTTTCCTTGCAAAGGTAATTTCTTAAAGAGGATAAGCTTTAAAAGATCAGAAACACAGGTTTTATTCAATATATGCTGAATTAAATCAAAGTTTTAATAAGAAGAAATTATTGATAATAAAATCATTTAATTGAGCCTTTGGAAGACGAAGCATTCTTCAGAAATGTTGATTATAGGTTACAAGTATAACTTGAAATATAAAAAGAAAAATCAACGTCCTCAAAACTACATTTTTACATTACACTGAATTAGAACAATGTTTACTAATTTTTAACAATTTTTACAAATAATTATTAAGAATAAATCCGTTTTTTTAAGTCTTCGAAGATGACAGAATTTTTAGAAAAGTACAAAATGCAATTTGAATACGAACACATCACTTTCGATACCCTACCAAAAGAATTGACTTTCAGAATTTTTAGATCCACATTCTTTAAACCCACAGCCATTAGTAGTAAACTTTATTGATTGTGGTTTTAATATTCAGACCTTTTAGAAATAGCAGATAAGTTATCGGAATATTCAACTCGTCTACCAACTGCATAATTAATACTTGATTATTCATAACTTAAAAGCAATCCTTGCTAAAAGCAAAAAATTGAGGTTCATTTAATGTCGAGTTAAATCAAAAATTCAAACATTTTTTTTAAAGAAAATTACAACTGAATTAGTGTCCTACTGAATTGAAATTTCAGTTAAATTAACGTATGTAACTAAAGTTTTGGGAAAAATGTTCAAATGTAATAATACAAACTATAATTGTTTTACTTAAATCTATACTACAGAAAACCATTCAGTGAAGGTTTAACGATAATTATAATGTATCACATAGCAGCTAAAGGGCCATGGGTTTCATATCCAATGGTAACGAGATTGCTTTATTTTTAATATGAAAACAATCATACGAAAAATTTTCCCAAAACTTTAGTTACATACGTTACAAAGATATTTCTCGTTGACAAAGGTTTTTATTAATAAAGCAATTTCACAAAAGAAACATCCAGAAGACAGGTGCAAGGAAACGTTGGAAAAATTCAGTTCGGACATGTCAGTTTTTACAATGCCTAAATTTAAGAAAATCAGCCAGTAATTATATTTCTTTCCTAATTAAAGGTTCTTGTTTCAAACTTACATTGGTGTATATTTTACTCTACAGTTGCCCAAGATTTTTAGTTATTTAAATTTCGTCAGTGAATTCGATTCGTACGATGTAGAGGAAAAAGGAATACAAACACTAAACTTGTATGAGATGAGAAAAAGAAAGCTCTTAGGAAGCCAGCAAGAAAGAAAGAAAGAAAGAAAGAAAAAGAAGGTATCGAAAAGGAAACGAGGAGAAGAAGAGAGTGAAAAATAAAAAAGAAAGAGGAAAAGATTCGGAGAGACACATAAGCACCAGATAAACAGATAGATCGAAAGGTAAAACAGTAAAAGCGGAGAAATGCAGATGGCAAAAAGATAATAAAAGGAAAAAGCAGCAAAATTGAAAAGCAGAGAGGCAGAAAGACAAATATGCAGGAAGGGAAAATTACAGTGAAGCAAGCCAGAAAGGTAGAAAGCCAGAAAGACGAAAATATAAATAGACAGACATACCCACAGACCGACAAACAAACATACAGGCTGGTAAGCAGGTATGAAGTAACGAAGATAGAAAGACACAACTTTGAAAATCAATTTTAAATGTTATCCAAAAATGCAATTCCTACTAATAAGTTTTACCACCACCAACTCGCCAACCCGCAGGGCTAACGTGGCGTTTAAATAGCTAATACCCCCCCATATGAGTTATGAAGCCGAAGAACAAAACGAAATTACCCCAGGTGGGTAGGATATACCGGGTGTTATTTAATGTCATGCAGATATTTCAGGGGGTGATAGTACTCAATAAAATAAGAAAAAAATGTTAATATACACATGATCAAAAACGAGCCATTTTCGATATACAGGGTGGCGAAGTTTCAATTTTTTTTTAATATTTTGCGTTTTGAGATAATTTTTTGAAATTTAGTATAGCTACTATCTTTTACAATCTCTACAATAAAATGTCAAAATCATCAGTTGCAGTATACAGGGTGCTACAAAAAAAAACCTGTATACTGCAACTGATGATTTTGACATTTTATTGTAGAGATGCAAAACGATAGTAGCTATACTAAATTTCAAATAATTATCTCAAAACATTCGGGAGAAAAACGCAAAATACGAAAAAAAAAATTGAAACTTCGCAACCCCCTGAAATATCTGCATGACATTAATTTATACCCTGTATAACGCACAATCCCACACTGCGACAGCAATCTGCCTCAGGAATTCTGGGGGAGGCGAGATCTCGACCAACAAGAAAGCAAAAGATAGTGGACTAAGTCTAAAAGTAGGAACGCACAACATAGGCTCAATAGCAACAGAAGGAAGGTTATAGAAATTGGAACACGAGCTGACACGAATCAGATGGATGTAATTGGTATCTCGGAAAATATATGCAAGATACAGAAAGAACCTACACTCTTTTATAGAGGGGGGGGCTAATAATTCATAAAGATATAATGCCACTTACTGCAGAGATTAAGTCCATGAAGATAAATAATACCACCTCTATAAAGTTAATACATTGCTATGCACCTACTATTAGCTATGAAAAAGACGATGTTGAAGAGTTTTATGAGGACCCAAAGACGGCTGTAGAGGAAAAAAGAACGAGGTACACATTTATGTTGGGAGACTTCGATGTTAAAATAGGTGAGAAGATTGATGTCTCAGAAGAGTTTGTAGGGAAATACGGGTTAGGGAAAAGAAATGAAAGAGGACAAAGATCGGTATAGTTCCTGGACGAAAATTGCATGAATACATTCTTCACAAAGCAACAGAAACGAAAATAGACATGGGCAAGGCCAAACGGACAAACTAAGAAATTGATCATATGTATAGCTATTAACAAACAATAAAAATGTCGTGAAAGATGTAGATAGTGTGAATAGTTTCCATGACGGAAGTGACCATATACTGATTAGAGCTAAGATCTATATAAACCAGAAACTCGAAAGGAAAAGAATAATGGAAACAAAAATAAAACAAAAACTAGATATGACAAAATTAAAGGTAAACGCCGAAAAGTACTGGAAAATTATAAAATACAAGTCGAATAAAGAATATGATGAAGTAACTGATACGTATCAAAAAAGAGAGACAAACTAGGTGAAGCAACAAAGAAAACAAACGAAAAAAGAAGACAACTCACAACAGAAAGTAAAACAAATACAATGGAATATACAGACATTAATAAAACAGGAAGAAGAATAGCAAAAGAAGATATAAAGAGAAAATACTGGAAAGGCTATTAGCGGAAAATAAGGACAAAAATTTTTTTCGCAGAAAAACGGCAATGAAGGAAAAAATAGTAAAACTGAAAGGAGAGGACCGAGCATCTATAACAAATAAAGATAAACTGCTGGTTACTGGTTACAACAAAGGTGTTTTACCAGAAACTATATACGTCAATTATTATTATTATAGCCTGTAGAAATCCCTACATAGGGCAAATGCTCTTTCTCTTATTATTTTCACTTTCACAAATCTTCTCATTTTTTTAATGAGGGGTTTTGGTCTACTCTCCCATAGTGGCCGGTCCGTGCTCGTGGGAGGGAGGTACCGCGTTAACCGATCAATCGGGGCACCCATTCTAGTACTGACCGGAAACAACGATGCTTAATTTTCCTGATTGCACTGGACATAAACGTGAATTCAGAACATTCAGAGCCAATAAACCTGGCAGAAATCAAAAACGCACTAGAACAAAATCTGTCCAGAAATGTTGAAAGGAGTAGGTGATACACACAAGTAGAGAGCTAGCAAAACTGTTCACTAAATGTATCGAAAATGGTGAAGTTTCCAAGGGTTGGAAAAATGTCGTAGTAATATTATTGCACAAGAAAGGAGACTCCGAAAATCTAGAAAACTACCGCCCTATCAGCTTGTTATCCCAAATCTATAAATTATTTTCAAAAACAATACAGAACAGGTTAGGACACAAACTGGAGTCAGTAGAACAGCCGGGGTTTAGGAGGCGCTTCAGCAATATCGACCACTTACAAACAATAAGGACATTACTTGAAAAAGTCACAGAATACAACATTCAGCTGTGGCTAGGCTTTATTGATTTCAAGAAAGCCTTTGAAATGCGAGCATGAGCAAATTTATAAAATATTGTAATAAAGTGACCTTCTAGTTGCACGCGCTGGATATGACGTGTTGAGATGAGTCATTTGTGCCGCGGCATGTAATATGATATCTAAAGTGGTATGTAATCTAATGTTATTTATGGACCAAGGTCTTTAGTCTAAGCCACCTGCATGATAAGAAATACGATGTGTGCAGCTGCATAAAATAATGAATCAACATTCTTTAAAATATACAGATTATCACGTTCGTGGTTCAAGGTGGGGATTTTCTGATTCTATATAGAGAACCACTTTAACAGAAGGGAACTATGGTCAGTGCAAACGTCAAACAGCCATGTACTTAGTGTTTCCTACGATTTGCACATAAGACTATTTTTCTGTATTTAATTTAATGTAATTCAATTCATTGTAAGACTTGCTAAATAGTTTGGAGTTTGTTTTATTTATTAATTTTAACGTTTATAACTCGTCTTTAAATTTGTTTAAGTGTTTATTTGCGACTTTGTCTTTAAATAATATTTGTAAAACATAAATCAAAGTTCGGACAATATATGTTAAGTTAGTTGAACTTGACACTTAATATTAAAACCTCTCGTAGCTAAAAAAGTACTCGTAGCATAGCTGGTTAAAAGACTCCGAAGACCTAAATTGAATTACTTTATCCTTATTGGTCAAAATCCACTATGTTACATTTGGTGAGGTACCGGAAAGATTAAAATGCACCCAACACCGAAAAACTATTTACATTACCCTAGAAGACGTATTCAAGAACTTAAACTGGGAAAATAAAGGAATACGGGTAGAAGCAGAGAAACTCAACAACCTAAGGTTCGCTGACAATATCGTTTAGATAGCACAGAGTAGAGGGGAACTAGAAAGAATGATAAATGACCTGAATAAAACTGCGGTAAATGTAAGACTATAAATGAACTCGGATAAAACAAAAGTAATGGCAAACGAAGAAACGAACGCAGATGTCAGAATAGAATCCAAAACCATTACTACAGAAAATCAAAAAGAGGAAGTTGAAAGAAGAACAAGGCTGGGTTGGGCGGCATACGGAAAATTAAAAAGATATAATGCACATGAGGATACCAATGCACCTAAAAGCAAAACTTCACAACTAGTGTATACTAATACGAATCTGAAACATGAAACTTCACCAAAAGTACCATGAACAAACAATCAAAGAGCAATAGAAAGAAGGACGTTGAATATAAGTCCGAAACAAAACCATTGAATGGATCCGAGAAAAACAAAAGTAGCTGATATAGCCGAACGACGGGCACGCTTGAAATTGAACTGTGCCGGCCATGTATAGTAAGAAAACAATACGGATGGCGTAACAAGATCATAAGATGAAGACCATGGGGTGAAAATCGAAGCAGAGGTAAACCCATAATAATCAATGAGGTGGTCGGATGATCTCAAAAAGGTGGCTGGACTGTGCTGGTACGGAGAAGCACAAAACAGGAAAAAATAGAGGACTATGGGGGAAGCCTATAACCGAAACGTGATAGAGAACGACTGATGATGATGATGATTCTTACTAAACCAAAATCTTATTTTATAAAAAATTAAACTAAAATTGTTAATTGAAGCGGGCAGCACAAATTAACGAAGGCAATGCGGAAATATTCTGGTAAAATCCGAAAATAAGAAGAAAAGTTAAGTAATTGCTAAGAGTGGCATACATTTCAGAAAAATATTTGAAAGTAAAATCACTGGAGAATTCTAAATGAAATTTGAAGGAAATCGCAGATTTATGTATCAATCGTAGAACTATAACCTTCGAAATCAATTGAAACTTTACTCAAACATGTTAAAAACATGGTAATAATAAATGATTTACTAAACATAACTTTTTCAAAAGATTAGGAAGAAACTCAACAAAACTAGACAAAAATGTAACTGTTAAGTCTTATGACACCAATTTTTTCTACTTCTGCCGGTAAATATCATATGAGATATTTAATAAGTAAAAAAAACGATTTGGGTTTAATTAGCAAAAGCCGTGAAACTGAACTTTAAAATAATTACCAACCTGTTAAAGTATTAAGGTTGGAAGATATATTTGAAGCATTTTAATGATGTAATTAATAAAGAATTTCAGAAAAACACTTCGATACTGTTTAGTTTGGTGTTATGAATTTAAGTTATGGTCGCCATAACTGTTTTTTTGATTTACTAACGGTAGAATTAGAGTTATTTTATTATTTATTTAATAATAAGTCTGTTTAGTGGGTTTCATTATCTTATTTTAATTTAATTGTTAAACTGCTAATTTTAGATGCATTTTTTCAAGGTTTTTCAGTAGTGAAATGATTTTCCCAAATTTTTGTTTTCTTTATGTTTAAATCATGATTTGGGATTTTAAGTCGGTACATATAAATATTTATATTATTTCATGTGAAATTAACTACAGAAACCACACATTGACTTCAAAGTTTGTTTAGTTAATCAAAAGCCTTTGAAATCGATTTTATGGACTATAGTAAGCAGTAGTCTATCTAAATATTACACATTCTTATTTTTATTATTTTCGATAATGAAAAGGCATATAACAACCCCGGAAATAAGATATAAATAATAATAACAAATACTTCGGAAGAATTGAAACATAAAAAGGATCATATTGGCTTGAAACGTATTCATATCGATAAAACATTTACGAATCTCCGTCCATTATTGTACCCTAAAATAATACTGATCGATTTCACTGTTCGCAAATTTAGGCTAACTAGTCAAAAACTAGGTCTACACATTATTTTGCGGCCTAAAAAGAGAGAACATCACCGTTTATGAACGATTGATGGCTATTTTGACCGGCACACCCTTCATTTGAAAGTCCAACGCCGAAGAATGATAAATTTGGCATTCTCGGGGTTTTTTGTCGACACGTTCGCTCTTCAAACAGCTTAATGACGAGCGTAATCCGCCAGGTTACAAGAACTGCCTATTGCTTTTCTTTCACGTTAGAGAGTTAATGAGTCGAACGGATAAAAACGAATTCCTAGAGCACGACACACACATTTCACGCAATTAATAAATAAAGATATTCCGGAAGATGTCGACAACACGAGAAGGAAGCGCTGGTGTCCTTTGTAATTACACGAATGTTTTATTACATTATTAAGACGACTGCCGTCTGGTTAAATATATGGTGGAAAATTAGCGTCTTTTTGTTGAAAAAAATTACTATATTTTTAGCTCAATCGAGGGAAGAGTTGTTTTCACATCACGAACTCTATTGAAAACGCTTATAATCTACACTCTTATTAATTTTAAATTACGTTTAATTGATTTCTAAACGTCGTACGATTCTGGCTAAAAGCACGAATCTGAGTTCTTGGTGAAAAAAATTACAACAAAAACATGCCGATTTTAAAATGTAGAATGGACCACATTCCAGATGTCTAACGAAAACTTGTAAAGTTGATAAGAAAAATAATAACGGATATTTTCAACCACAAATTAAGACTTAATGTGCTTTTAAGTCACTTTCTTTAATATGCCTGCGGTTTGACAGATTTCATTAGAATTCTTCGATTTTCTGTTTGTTTAAAAAGAAGACAATTCGTTGAGTAAAATAGGTAATTTAAATGAATTTACGACCTTTTGTTGTAGTTGTTTCATTTTTCCTAAATAGAAGACAGGAAATGTATTCTTACGTTTTAAATTCTTAAAAAGCATTTTTAAACGCAGGACGTGATGCAACTAAAAGAGAATTTTGGTGAAATTATCTTCAACGAAAAATAATTTCCTCCTTTCAGAATTTCAGTTAAACTACCAAAAAAGTACACTATTTCTGCGATAATTTGCTGCTTCATTAAGAAAACGTAAAATTTGAATGATCTGGATTGAAAAATTCATAAACATTTAAATGGATTTACATATCATAACAAAACAAACGCTTAGGGTCGTGCTTGGAGTTCCTGCCAACCGAAGTGAATTTCTCTAAATGTCCATTGAGTAATTTATGACTGCAAAGCAGGTCATAACGATTTATAATGCATAACCAAGCTTATCTCATTACAAACCTATAATGTCGCACGGATTGCTTACAAATGTATCTTCTTATCTGCACAGATAGTACGCTACCATTTCTCTATATTTATTATGATCCGTGGGAAAATACGATTACGAACATTACAAGTGAACTCATCCATGGAAACAGTGTAATGCAATACCTTGACGGGCTTCAAAAAAAGAACGTTAATTTTAATATGCGTCATTAGAAGGTTTAGTGCTGATTATACGATAATTGTAGGCGTTTGCAACGCATGAGAAATTTATCTTTTATTTGATTATTTACGCACACGGCATAGGTAATTACTGAATACAGTTTTAAGGTACTGTTACGTGTCAACACTCGTGGCACGTATCCGTGAACAAGTGAAAAACAAACAAATCATTTAAATTGCAGATTTTAACGTGAATTATTTGAAAATCTATCTACACACGCTTGTGTAGGCACTCAGAATACCAAGAATTAATTTTATTCTTGACAATCGTTTCGGAAGGAAGAATAAGATAAAAGCAAGAAAACTGATGTAGCTTTAAAATGTTTTTAATTCCCTTTTTTTGAAATAAGGTAAAATACACAGATATTGTCTTATCAAACTGAAGAAAAAGAACAAGAGCAAGAGGAGAAGAATATGAGATAAACAGGAGAGCAAGAGGAAATGAACAGCTGACGAAGAGGTGAGGAAGAGGAAAATGAGAAGGGGAAGAGAGAAAGGGGAGAGAAAGAGAAAAGGAAAACGAGAGAAATAAGGCCAGGAGGCTTAGGATTAGAATTAGAACGAGAACGAAGACGAAAACGAAGACAGACAGGAAGAGGAATAAAAAGAAGGAGGAGGAAAATAACGAACGGCAGTAAGAAGGAGAAGATGAAAAGATAAAGCGGAGAAGAGGAGTATTAGAAGACGAAAAAGAGGAAGGAAGAGCCTAAGAATTTTTTAAACAGAGAATTTCTCAGATTTGAAGTAAAAACATAGTCGAAAAGTATTTTAAGTACTTAAGTACTTTCTGAGTTGATAATTTTCAATTGTTAATGAAACTTAATTCATCAAAATTAAGTAAAACTATCGAAAAACCTAAAATTAAATTATGTATAAGTACTTCTTTATAATAAAAAATTGCCTTAAAAAATACTACAAAGATGCTGATTTATAAAGTGGAACTAACACATCTTATTAGCGTTCCGATTTTTGAATTAATAACAAAGGAGAAAATAAACCTTAATTTAATTTGATGCTAATTTATCCTTTTGAAGTATCAATCCGCGATATTAAAACGGACGACGAAGAAAAAGAACGAACCACCCAGAAGTAAAAAAGAGAAAAAAGCATAGATAACGTCAATACACGCAGAAATTAAAATAGAAGAGTATATTAATCATCAAAGCGAAGTTAGTTAAAAAACCGGCAAACGGGAAAAGTTGCAGCTGAATCTTGCTTGTAGACAACATCCCAATTCATTAAGTAACATAATTAAGCTTGATATTCCATCGGTTAATCAGGTGTTCAACAACTTGCATTTAATCACCTATTGCTAGTTATAAATAAGTCCAAAAAAACAAATTGCGTGCAATTTTAAAGAATTACGGCGTGGTTACGAATACATTTCGCAGTTAAACTCATTCATTGATCATCAAAGCACTTCGATGGGTTTCTACGAGAAAAGTAGGACAAACAAACAGAAATGTAACCTTTTGTTTTGATCTTTCTGTGTCAAACAAGGAGGAATTAAGTACTTTATATTATCGCCCTTGGGCTTATGCTAAACCGATAGATCTGCACCTTTTAATTTGTTTTGGGTTATCCAAAGAAACTTTAGAATCAGATTTACCTCCCTAGGTTTAGGCGGCGCAAATTTCTTTATGCAAAGAAAAATTGTTATCAAAAGGTAAAAGAACTTTCGCTTTTCTTGTAGTACTCACTAAAATACAACATTAACGCTGTAACCAACATGGATAAGGAATGTTATGGTTCTTAGGACATGTATATGACTTCTAGGATTCAGGAGGTGAAAGTGCACGGTGCTCGTGCTGGAGGACCTCGCCATAGCTTCCGGGCTCAGTTTAACCTTTGACTTTGTTCACTGGGTTACTCGTACTCCCATCTATTGATATCTAACAACGTTCCGACCATATAAGGGCTTTTAATAAGGAAATTTTCTTTAGATTACCACCATATTTCGTGTTGCTACTCGAAAGTGCTTATTACCGATATATATTTCTAGATGCGCACGTCAATGATTAATTTATTACTGAAATTAATGAACCCCGCCATTAAGGAACATAAAAGTTGAAGTTAATGTATTAAGGGTTACAGTTATAAGCAAATTAGCTCTTTCATTAATTAACTCAAACAAATCACTTGGACGAATAGTGGAACAACGTTGACATAAACGGTGATGCGCGTATTAGTTGCTTCTGGTTCTTTGATCTTGATACAACTGATGTAGATTAGATCCGCAGATAATTCCAGAATGTGATTGGACAACTACATATCAAGACTGCACTGTGAAAAGCGTCGTTTATAGAAAGTATGATTTTTATTAATTCACAACACAAATAGCAAAAGCGTGGATGCACGAGGAATAACTTTAAACTATTAAACATGACCAAAAAGAAAACAAGAAGAAGCTTGGAATAGAATTCACATTACAATCAATCATCTTGGCGTCACTAAAACTACTAAAACTTCCACCTCAGCGGTTGCGTATATTACTTTGCACGTCACATATTGTTAGCCTAAGATGTCGTTTAAGATCATGAAATTGTTTGTTTTATTTCCAATGGTTTTGAACATAAAATCAAACTTCCTGGTTTGCGGCTGTACGTACGTTGTTCTTAACTTATGAAATTAATTCGATGGTTAAGTAATTTAAACTGTACAAGTAACAAAATAACTTTGTTAAATTATCAAGCAGAAGCAGATGTTGAGGCGATAAGTATAATTTAATAAACGAATCTTCAAACGAAAGTGTTCACCAAAACGCATAACTCATCCCTATGGGTAGCAATCGCTGTTCTAATCAAAACTCTCCAACCAATAATAGCCTATAAATCCCTAATATGTAAAACTTTCACCCTGATAACCATCTCCATGGACAACGAAGCGATACACTAACACCTAATTTCTCTATGTAGATTTATAATTCTATGGATATGTTCTGATCTGCTTTTCTAGATCATAAAACTTCAACGCGTACGTAAATAAATGGGTTTATAAATATTTCTTTACTTTTGTTTAATGAATTTTCAACTACAATCGTAGAAAGTTAACACTTGACAGCTGATTAGATCTGAAGCTAAACTAAGCTTGGATATAATTGACACACGATTAGTTTTCATTTAACTATATAAAACTTATTTTAACAAGGCTTTTAGTTGAATTAACTATCACAAAATGGTACTAAAAAACTCATTAATATCATAAATAAGTATGAAATTCGAAGCAGGTTAAAAATCGTAAGGAAATTTTTCTGGAGACTTCAACGGGCAATCAGAATACGACTTTTCGAGTTTTCCTTAATAGCTACATTTTTAGTTAATAAATATGAAAGTTATCGTGTAAACCATAATAAAAACTTCAACTACAGCTAAACTATTACAGTGATGCCTCAGATTATGCCAAACTAAGGTACATATAACAAGTAGTTCATACGCAAAAGCTTGTTGAGGTTTTCGTGCTTGTATTGACCGTAGAAAAATTGTTTTTAAACACCTGAAAATGTTTAAATTTAGTTAAACCTAGTAAGGATTTATTACAACTACAGATCAACTGTTAAAGTAAATCTTGTAAACCTTTCACGTCTTTGAGTTGCATTGAGTGTAGCATTTGCCAACAGTTATACGGATATAAATTGGCAGTTTTAGTATTTTGTTTCAAAAGTCCTTTTCCAAATATTTTATGTTTTATTTTAAACTCATATATCAATTAAAGTCA
This sequence comes from Melanotus villosus, assembly GCA_963082815.1. NCBI lineage: Eukaryota > Metazoa > Arthropoda > Insecta > Coleoptera > Elateridae > Melanotus > Melanotus villosus. The sequence continues at coordinate 45,957,909 of OY720423.1, forward strand.
GATAAATACGCATTATTTGCAAATCGTAATTATATAAAAATGTTTTGTCCAATTATCACGAGAAGCTAATTTTACTTTCTTTCAAAAAAGGGTTTCAACTAAATTAACTCCCAATAACAACTTTAATAAGCTTATTGGCATCATAAACAAGCATGTAAGCCGAAACTGGTAGAACATATTTAACGCCTTTCATTTTTAAATAATAAACAACGTTAATTTTATTGGAGACTTCAACGGACGGTCAGAACACGAACCTATCAATTTTTCTTCATAATAGCGCTTTTAATTGATAAATATCAAAACTAATTCTTTTGTAACGTTAAAAATGGCAGAATCTTCAATTAGTGTGTAAAGCATCATCGTAACAACTCTGACAAGACTGAATAAAGCACGTACAAATAGCAGTTTGCAAGTAGAAGTGACGGAAATTTTCGTACTTAAATTGAACGAAGCAGATTTTCACCTTCATATTATATAACATTATTAGAAGATTTACGTTATTCAAGAGGCACTTGTTTAAGTAAAAGTATTAACTATCTGACATCCCTTTGCAGGGGGCTTGTTTAACCATTGTTTTTCGTGTACAAATTCAAGTTATCCTGTGTAAATTTGATTCGTTCTTTCGGTGTACATTTACTTACGTACATTTAAAATTCCCGTAAGAATTTTCTGAACGGAGTATAGCCCTAACAAAAGCATATAATACTTGGTAAAGATTTTTTTCGGTTTCTTCGGTTTCCATAAAAGCGTTTTCAGCCTTCGACTTTAATCTGTTCAAGCCTTCAACATGTATTTACCTAATACTAATAAATAAATTGTCGTAATTTACTTCGAATAATGTAATAACAGGAGTTTCTTAAAACCCTCAACAAAAGCAGTTAACGGCTTGAGAATTAGAAAAGTAAGAAAAATAAGAAGAAAATAAAATGTAAAAAACGAAGGTTCTAAATTTCACTATTGTTTCATTTCACTTCTACGTTGTGAATCACAAATGATACACGATTCTACAAGAAGTCATTAAGAGCACGCTGTTAGGTTAGCTACATCTGTAGTTCCGCCAGTGGCAGGTATTTAATTGCCGATTTACTAGATTCAGATATGCTTTGTCTTGCAATTAAGCAGACTTCATTATCATAGAGGCGCGGTTACGCAATTAATTTTTCCTCGTGCAAGTCGTGACTCCGCCGTTCTATTTAGCTTCGGTGTTGCGTTAACACGTTTCGCGGTGCTACTTTTTGCGTGCATCAAATTAAGAACTTCCGATTACAGTAGAACCTGCGGATGTTTGAAATGTTGAAACGTCGTTAAGCCAAGATTCGATGAAAATTCCGACACAATATTAAAGGCTTTTAGGAAAACCATTTGTCTTTGCCTTATGTGCTTATTATTAATATGGGAACAACGTGAACTTAGGTAAATCTATGTAAAAAGAACGTTTGAAGGCGCGGCGGCTATGGTACTGTTAATCTGCTTCCTTATAACGTCTTCATTTGATTTACAGAAATAATAGGCAAAAAGTTTAAACTGAATGGAAATATGGCGTCAGTTTTTAAAAAAGCGCTTACTTGTTTATGGCATTGATTAAATTACAATCGCATTTTACATTTTCTAACAAGAATTACAAACTCGTAGATTATTTAATCCAGCAAATCTTAAAGAGAAATTCCCTGAAAGACATAATTAAGTATTTGAAGAAATATTTTATAACATCAAGTTATTTATTGCTTTAGAGGCATCTTTCATCAGGTTAACTGTTTTTAAACTGCATTTCTAAGAAAAAATTATGGGAGATTTCTACTTAAATTGTAATAAATCTACCGATGTTTAATTATAAAGTGCTTACTTTATGCTAATTGGGAAGATTTTGAAATTTTGTGCTTAATCTTTCACTTCATATATTAAGTTATAACAATTAATAGGCACATAAAGGCATTGTGAATTGGCTAACTTCATTATGGTTGTATAGAGAAGTCAAAGGATACGTTTTTTGGACATAGCTTCTGATTAGATTAAAAAGTTAAGATTTAAATATTTCAAATTGCAAAAGATTCTTGGCACTTGGAGTTCTACATCTCCAATCTCCAATAAACAAACAAAAAACAAACGATTTTTAGAAAAGGATTTGGGTTATAAAGGAAAAATATTTATTTAAAAATTTGTATTACAGCAGAATTCACGGTGCGGTTTTAACAGTCCTCATAATTTATCTGAGGTACGATTTCGAATAAACACTCGAAAGTTTGAGCTTCAAGTGTTTTACACTTCGAGAGCTCTTCCTTCCGCCACTTTGTTCATTTAATTCAACACTACAATCAATGAATTTGATCCACATTTTAACTATACATGAAACAGAAATTCACCAAGGTTGCAAAAGCTCAGGAAAACAACGAATTTGACCCAAAAATTTCAAGTAATCCTCTGCAAATATACGTGTTAATTCCTTTAAATATTTATTAAGAAGCGGAAGTACCATGAGGTCAAAAAAAAAAAAAGATTCTGAGCAGGCCTTGACTAGTACAACACGATTGGCTACACTGGTTCTAGAATGCCTATGAATTATAATGTGACAGTGACATTTCCCCAAGGCCACCAACTGGGCAGCCTATCGTACGTCCCTCAGTGAGGGGCTACCACAGCTCAAAATCCCTAGAACCACTGGGGACATCGAGACTTCTACTGCTGTCCTACTCGGGGCAATCACTTCCTCTTTTGAGAAATGTTGCCCCTTGAAGAAGAAAAACAGAAGTAAAAGAGTTCCGTGGTGGAACTCTGAACTTCAAACACTTCGTAAGGAGACGCGCAGGCTTCTTAACAGAGCCCTGCGCTCTCACCAACCGGAGGACTGGGAGCTCTACAAAAGTTCCCAGCGACTCTATAAAGACCGCATCCGCAGTCACAAGAAGGATGCGTGGAGAGACTTCTGCTCCGGTATTGAGTCTCTGCCCGAAGCAACTCGCCTTATTAAAATTCTGGGTAAGGACAAACGATCGCGTCTGGAGTCTTTGAAACTTCCAGATGGCACTACAGCTTCCAGCCACAAAGAGTGCTTGGAGCATCTCATAGAAGTACACTTTCCTGGGGGTACTAGTACTCTAGTTACCCAGCAACGGCCACCTACAGTTGCTCTTTCCACTTCTGACTGGAAAACGGCCTCTAAAGTGATTACTTTTGATCGCCTCAAATGGGCCATAGCCTCGTTTGACCCATTTAAAAGCCCAGGGGCCGACGGTGTTTTCCCTGCCCTCCTTCAGGAGGGGCTGGAGACCCTTCAGCGCCCCCTATACCATCTACTTCGGGCCTGCCTGGCGACGGGGTACATTCCTGTACCCCTGAGAAAGGTTAAGGTCATTTTCATTCCTAAGACGGGACGTGCTATGCACGACACCGCCAAAGATTTCAGGCCAATCAGTCTGACATCCTTCCTTCTCAAAACGTTAGAACGTTTAGTTGAGAGGTACATTAAAGATAACGCACTTATCACCAATCCGGTGCATCCGCATCAACACGCCTACCAAGCAGGAAAATCTGTGGAGACAGCGCTTCACCCGATCGTTTTTAAGATCGAAAAAGCGCTAGAACACAAGGAATTGGCTGCAGGTGCCTTCCTTGACATTGAAGGAGCCTTCGACAACACATCCTTCGACTCCATCAGTCAAGCCGCCATTGACCATGGCATCGACACTACCGTCGTCAGATGGGTTAGAGCCCTGCTGACTAATCGGGAAATTCTAGCATCGCTTGGCGGTGCCACAGTGAGGACCTCGGTGAGACGAGGCTGCCCCCAGGGTGGTGTGCTATCACCTCTGTTGTGGTGTCTCGTCCTCGATGGACTTCTTGTGGAACTGGAAGCGGCAGGCTATTATACGCAGGGTTATGCTGATGACCTTGTAATCTTGGTCTCAGGTAAATTTCCTGATACAGTTAGCAGATTAATGCAAGGGGCGCTTTCTATAGTGCAGAGGTGGTGTTCAGCTCATGGCCTGACAGTTAATCCTGCCAAGGCCGAGCTTATAATATTCACCCGAAAAAGAAGACTAGAAGCCTTCAGGGAACCCATTTTATTTGGGACAACTTTGAGACCCTCAAGCACAGTTAAGTACCTGGGCATAACCCTAGATACTAAACTGGTCTGGAATAATCACTTAACCAGACAAATAAAGAAGGCCACGACCACCTTCTGGGCATGTCGTCGGACCTTTGGAACTACATGGGGCTTGTCCCCTCAAGTGTTGATGTGGATCTACACCACGGTGATCAGACCAGTCATCACTTATGGATCATTGGTGTGGTGGCCCTCAACTGCAGGGAAACACACTCAAATGGCGCTAACCCAATTTCAGAGGTTAGCAAGTTCTGCCATCACGGGGGCTGGTCGTACCACGCCCTCGGCGGCTCTCGAAGCTCTTCTCAACCTAACGCCCCTTCACATTGTGATTGAGGCGGAAGCGCGAAAGTCGGCCTACAGACTGCTTACGAGCGGCCATTGGAAGGGTGATGGGAGGCTGAAGGGACACGTTCGGATTCTGTCTCGTTTGATAGAGTCCGAGCCGCTGCTGAGTGCTCGCAGTGATGTAGTGTCCCCTTGCTACTCCTTCACCAGGAACTACGAGATAACCATCCCTGCAAGGGATGAATGCTCTGCTTTGCTCAGGAATCGCGTCAGATCTTCTGATCTACTGTGGTTTACAGATGGATCAAAGACAGATGAAGGATCCGGTGCCGGCATCTACGGCGACCAACCTAGAATGAGATTGTCTCTCGCACTAGGAAAGTTTTCCACAGTCTTCCAAACTGAGGTTTTCGCAATCTTAGTCTGTGTCCAGGAAAACCTCGCCAGAGGCTACCAGAACAGGCACATCTATATATGTTCCGACAGTCAGGCAGCACTCAAAGCTTTGAGTTCTGTTAAAACCAAATCCAACCTAGTCAAGGATTGTCGTGTGGCCCTGGAAAGGCTCGGCTCAACCAATTGGGTTCGACTAATCTGGGTGCCCGGTCACAGCAACATTGCTGGCAACGAGGAGGCCGACCGCCTGGCTAGGGAGGGCTCTTCGGAACCCTTCTTAGGCCCTGAACCGGCCCTCGGTCTACCTAAAGCAAGCATCTACTTAGCAATTAGAGATTGGACCCACTCTCAGTTCATCTCATATTGGGCTTCGCGGTCTGGGCTAAGACAAGCGAAGCTACTCATCCACAGACCTTCAAAAACTAGGTCCGAACAGCTTCTTAGGTTTAGCAGGAAGCACATCAGAATGGTCACAGGCCTCCTTACGGGCCATGGACTCTTTAAAAGGCACCTGCATTTGATGGGCCTCTCCGAGGACCCAACTTGCAGATTCTGTAACGATGAAGATGAGACTTCCCTTCATCTACTTCTACGGTGCCCCAGATTCCTCCTTCTGAGACATCGAATACTTGGAGCCGGACTCCTAGAGCCCGACGACATACGGAGCGCCTCAATGGACAAGATCCTAGCCTTTGGGCTAGGTGTCGGTCTGTATGAAGGCATCCTTTAATTTGCGGCGGATGCACAATGGGCCTAGGGCCTGAGTGCTGCTACTTTGCACCGTCGATGAATGAATGAATGAATGACATTTCAAATGTAAGTCAGTTTTGCAATCTTGTTTCCAGAATTATTTAAGTTTATCGTTGTAATACTAGTGAAGGATCACATTTTGAACACCTACTCTAACATGTATTCATCTTAGTTTTCAGTTTGTTCCCTAAATAAATACTGTTTTGCGTTTTAATTTATTTGACATTTATTAACCTCTAACCTGCTGCCACATTTTGAAATCAGTCTTGCCAATCGTGTTGTACTAGTCAAGGCCTGCTCAGAATCATCTTTTTTTCGATCTCATGGTATATGAAGGGTTGTAGTCTGTAGTGAAACATTTAAATTACTTTCTGTAACCGCCTTTGTTTAAAAAAGTTAATCTTTTATCATAAAGCAAGATAATCCAGCAGCTTGGATCGTAAATTACGATGAGAACTGATTTATATGTTTATTTAGTTATTTATAGTCTATATATTAAATAATAAGACTGCAACGAGAATAATATGCATCCCATTAAAGCTTTGCGGAAATTAATACAAGTATAAAGCGCTGTCAAAAATGAAACTATAATTTTCAATAAGGCTACCGCATATTAATTACAACCCGTTTTGCAACTTGCTGTGCTTTTAAAAAGCGTAACTAATGTTGCATGTTTGAAAGCTCAGGTGCAAAATTGCTGTTTATCTTGTCTTTCTTGGAAATTTTATACTTATACGGTTGCATGAAACGACAGACGACAGTAGCGACTGGCGTTAATTAACCAAAAGAATTATGAAAGTTATACAGGATGTATCTAAATTTTCAAACTTTAAAGAGTGCTAGAGGGTGCAATTTTTTAAATAAACTGTGACTTAGGAGGCCTTAACCCTTCTTCTTGCCGGCCACACTCTTCCCTTGTGGAGTGTAAGCGCCGATACCTTTACCTTTACAACTCGGAATAAAATTCTTCTGAAACTCTGAATGAACCCAAAAGTTACCGAACCGAAGCAAGGAAATTAACAATAACAAATTTTGTTTCAGAAATTGTTTGTTTAAAATCGCTGTGTGGCGACTACACGAACCTCAACAAGTTTTGAATTTCTGAAATTTAAAAATTCGCTGGGGATAGTAAAGTTCAGGATTTTTAAACAATTACGTTAGCTAACAGCATTAGGCTTTTTTATTCTTTAAAGTTGCATGTTAAAATACTCCGTTTTGTGTATTTTTAATTCAGATTTTTAAGTTTTGCTTGAAGATGTGCAACTTGAGTAACAAGAAATACCAAGTCTTAGCAGAAAATGCACACGTTCCTCTCATTCATCTAAAAGGGATATTTCTAAACTAAAGGAATTTTAACACCCAATAACAACTTTTGGCTGAAAAGGTCAGAAACACCTTAATTTTTGGTTAAAGGAAATTTTTGAAATTTAGAGCTTTTAGAGAAGTTATTATACCTGAAAATGAGTTAATAAAAAACATCTCTCAATAACCGGGGTGTTAAACAGAATAAAAATATTTCTTTTCAAAATTGTTTGTTGTCCATCCAGTTATCGAATCACAAATTAAAAAAAGTTTGAATAAACATGTTTTCCTCCAATTTCGCAGTTTTGAATCGAATGGTCAACTTAAATGAAAATTCAGGAGGTAATTTTATATTATTATCCTTTTTTCGTTTTTGCAAATCACTACATCGGCCCTCCCTTCATTAAAAGGCGTTTTTCAGAAAACTAGATTCTTAATTGCCAGAAAAATCCAAATTTAACCACAAGTCTAGATGTCATCGAATAAATTAATAATTGTATAAATAAGCAAAAAATTTAATTAATTAATTATTTAAGTCTGAAGTATTAATAAAAAACGTGTTAGGAAAATATTTATAAATTTAATCTACGATAATAATGTTTAAATATAAGTATGAAATTCGCCTGAATAACGAATTATTATTTCAGTCTTTACAAAGCATCACATTTTTGAAAACACAAGTCTAAAAGTTTGGTTACTCGAAAATCTACAGCCCAAACAAAAACAATAAATGTTAGCTTCCAAAGCTCGTATCGACCGGCCTAGATAGCAGAATCGTAAATTTTAGAAGCCCAACATTACATAGAATCGCGGGTGTATTCAGCAATTCTAACCGAGCTGATTGAATTGAAGCAAAAGCCTTTTTTATAGCTAAAATGTGTTAGATTGTTTAATCGTGGCTTACTGAGTATTGAAGAGTTCTTAAATTTCGGATGAGGGGCATCTCGGTAGTGCAGCGAGTGAATGCCTCTCATAATCGAGAGGTCCGGGTTCGGACCCAGCTATGGCCAGACCTGGTTGGCGTCCGAACATGTATAAGTCAAAGCCAATGATCATAATAAAAATAATCGACGCCGATAACCCGTAAGCGAAAAAAAATGTATAAAAATTGTTTCAGATGCATAAATCTCACCAAAACAGAAATAGAAAAATAATCAGACTTTATTTAATGCTTTCAGAAACTCTATAAATTTACGATTTCAGCCTAAAAATTCTCTTTGAGTTTTTGAGAAAGGAAGAAAACAAATAAAGTTTTAAAGCGTTAAAATGCCTGAAAATCCTGAAAATGTCCGCTTTGGTTGAATTCTTAAAATTAAAATTTAAAAAGGATTTAAAAGCTAGTTTTGGCGCTTCAGGCAAAATAAAATTGATTTCCTTCAAGGCAATTTATTTCAAATTTAAGAAATGAACGTAGTAAAAGATTTCCTTATTAAACCGCCAGAACAATATCGCTTTTCAAGTTATTTGATTAAAATTTTACGAAGGCCATTATTTATTCGCATAATAGAGATGTTTTCATTCTTGTCCATATTTAAGTGCAAAAATAACTAAATTACCTTTCACGAAGTTTCCAATCACATATAAATTTAAATGGCATGTGATAGGTTCATGAAACGCTTTTGATGCCAGAAAATTTTATGGCCGTCGTTAAAATGTGGGCACTCTTTTAGTTCTTCCGCTTGGTCGATGTAAAACCACGGGAAAGAGAGAACATTTACTACTATTCACAACTATGATAATAACATAGATGAAACTGGAAGTTAAGTAAAGACAGAAAGTGGTTGTAAATACTGTTAATAAATAGGCCGGAGCGTGGTAATATCTTAAAGAGCCGCGAGTCGTGGGGAACCTGCTCTTAGTGCCTTGTTATTACTTATGTTAAAATGCACCTTGCTTTACGTTTAATCTTTATGATTAGTTGCGATCGCTAATTTTATATTGCATCCCTTCCTTCGTTTATATATCAATTTCTCCGTCGATTGATAGGCATTTGCCCTACATAGCTAAGGAGTGAAGAAATTTATTTCCCTTTACCTCACACACAATTATATTATTAAACAAAAACACTTACTTTCGTGGTTTCCTTGTCTGCTGCTTCCTTATCATTATCCTTTTCACCGTCAACCTGCTCTTGTGCACCGCTCAAGAGAGGAGACGAATCCAGTTCTTCAGGGGCAACAGACTTCCGATTTTCTAAAGCAGATTTAGGAAGGGAATTATCTCGAACAACGTCCTCGCACATGGCACCACTTTTAGACTTAACGTCCACTACAGTAGCAACTTGAGAGATATCACTGAAGTCACTTTTTATATTCGGATTAACGTGGACTTTTTCAAAAATGTCGTCGAGTTCGCGTATTTCGCTCTTATTTAAAGCCTCTTCGAGTTTCTTATCAACCGACCAGGACGCGTTTTGGTTATTATCGCCCGAAGAATTTTGCTCCGAATTATTTGTCCGATTTCCTAAGGCATTCTTGCATTTTTTAAGGTAATTTTTAACGCGTTTTGTCTTACTTTGCCGCGTTTCCGTCGACCGCCCGATTTCATCCGGCGAACTTTCCTTCGATTTCGAAGGGTTGTTGTGATCGGTACTTTGATCATCGGGCTTGGCCTTCCAGGATTCTTCATCATAGGTAAGAGCATGGCGACCTGTCGGAGTCACCTGTAACAAGGAAAAATTGAACTTGAAAAAAGTGCACTTGGCCTTTCACTTCTTACAACTCGGTACAATAGTAATCGTACCGAGTTATAATGGATTCGTAGGTGTTTAAGCTTAATACCTTAACAATAGCGAAGCTTAACCTACAAAAGTACAATAAATTAACCATTGTAAAAACTGCAGAAAATCATTTTATCACAATGAATAATGGTAATAATATAGTGTAGACAAGGTTGAGTATTTACTTTCATTTTATTAATTTTTTTCTAAATTATTGCATAAATACCTGGAGTTACGAGCACTGCAATCGATTTACTGACAATTAATTTATATTACAGAGAAATTAATTAATTACCAAATTGCTCATAATTTAAACTCGCTCTAAACCTGTCCGTTTAAATTATTTATTACGGAAGGTAAAAACCGCTAAGGAATAACTCACAAAGGAAATTTTGTTCTCGTTTCCTGTAAGATCAAAAAAGAACCGCAATTAACCAAATAATTTGAAGGTCCTTTGGATTATTATTCAACTAACGATCCACTAACTCGAGAAAATATTAATATTAAAAAACTAAGCTTTTTTTTAATAGTTTTCAGAGGAAATACATTTAATTCAGTTTTACTTTCGCAACTTGTAAAAACTTAACCGGACGTGTAAATTAATTTTAAACATTTAATTTATCAACAAAAAATTGTATGTAATTACAATAATTGTAAACGTGCTGAAAACTCTTAGAATTTGAGCATTATTATACTGCTAAAACATACAATTCAGCACAATGTTAATATCAAAGCGGATTATCACAAATCTTGTCTACTACATATTTAGTGGTTTTAAATTTTCAAAGATTAAGGACATAAACGCAAACCTCTATACATGTACATAAAGAAAGTTAATTATTGTAATTAACTGCACGAGGAAGTTGCGCGGATATAATAATTAAAACCAAAACTAAATAATACGGTATTTATAAAAACCACATTAAAAACCCTACAAGGAAGGAAGAGATTCCGTGAGATTTTCTACTTCTTGCGGCAAAAACGAGACGATTGGCATAAATGGATTGAATTCGTTCAAACCTTGGGGAGCTTCCGGATTTTTTATTTATTTCTGACTTGCATTATTGAACTTAATAAATTAACTCCCATTTAAAATTGTTGGTTTTCTATACTGCAAATAAAGCTCTAACCATAATTATTACCGCGAAAATGTCAGTTACAGACAGAAAGTGTATTAAAGGTGTAAAATCCTCTGCTTTTTGCCAGAGTTTCAACATTTTTCACCTTTCAAATGTTTCATAAAAAATCGTTAGTTTGTGCGCATTTTGTATACCTATGTCAAACTTTACAGTAAATACACAAAAATTTTAGTACTTCAAGTAAGGAGAACAAATTAATTTAAAATTTGAAATTCTGAACTTCTTAATGGCATTTTGTACAAAGAATTCTAGAAAATTTTCGAAAGGAAATACAAATAGTTGGTGGCCTACTTTAAACATGCATATAAGATATTAAATACTTCACATAAGCATAGAGAAAAAAATCTATGATAAGTACTTGAAAAACTCACTGGTTTGCTTAAATTTCTTTTTCCAGTTCTTTTACTTAATATTCTTCACAAGAAATAAAACAAGGGTTAAAATCCCTTTTATTTTTGAGAATCTCCTATTTCCTCCCTTCAATTTCGTATCATTTTAGTTCCTGCTGCTCTTTTACAGAATTTACAATATTACTTTGTTTACCATAAGACCCTAAAGGGCTCATTTCGAGCGGTAATAATTTTCCAGTAAAATATATGGCGCAAGGGTTTCAGATTTTATCATGTATAAGATGATACAATAAAGTGGCACGCCTCGGGATGACATTGGAATTTAGTTGATGTATTACCTTTCTTTTTATTTAATTCTCGTCAGTTTGTCAAGATAATATCCGTGGAATATTAACGATTTACGAATTTTAGAGCTTACTTTTGTGAATTTACAATGAACTTGGTGTTTTATCGTAATTAGCACCTGCAATTTCTATGAAAATAGCCTTAGGTTTCATTATTATTTCGCCATATTCCTTTCGACGAAGTTTACCTTACATTTTAAAATTAATAAATTATTTGTTTACTTATTTAGTCTTACTAGTTAAAATATTAAATATTTCCCTAACGAAGCAATCTTTAAAAATTGAAATGTTAATAAGTTCTGAAAAATCATAAAAGCTAAGCAGAAAGATTCAAATACATATGTGCATAAAAATATTTTAAGAAACGTTTGGTATTTAGTGGTATTTGGTTATGTATTTTGTGCTGTACTATTGAAGTGTTTTTAAAGCGGATACGTTTTTGGGATATTGCAAAGCTATTGTGGAACTAAAGTAAAGTGTAAAACCCTACATGGGTAAAAGTGAAATCAAAATAAAAAAAAGTTACTGCTAGAAATAAGCAAATTAGAGCAAAGATTAACAATCAAGACAACATAAATGTGTATATTCTAAGTTCATCAACATAAACAAGGCCAGCAGTGTAACCAACTAAAAGAAACAAATATATCCGAGAATTAAAAATTTTAAGAAAACCGCACAAATTTTATACCAGTAAAGGAACCAAAAGTAGAAAAAAAGGAAGAAATGTATTTCATACAAACAGAAATTGAAATTGAAACAATTCAAGGACAGAAGAAAATATGGAATTCAAAAAAGTCATCAAAAGCCAGAAATATCGAAGCGTTGGAAAAGAAGTAAGAAAAAAACAATTTAATTTTCTACGGTATTAAAGAGAAGATGAAACAATAGAGAATTCAACCGAAGAAATTAAAAAAACAGCAAGCAGTTAGAAGACTTCAAAAAGAAGAGCTGGGAAATTAGCGAAAGAATAGTACCATACCTAAAAGAAGTTAAGAAGAAATGATATAAAGCAACAGTTAAGGGCCATACACTGAGACTCAACAACGAAGCTTATATAGCAGAAGAAATGGCAAATCATACGAGACGAATTGACAAAAATAAACACAGAAATGATTAAATTAATGAGGCTCTTGTATAAAATAAGATGAAAGTGAAGAAGAAATAAAACAAAATAAAAAATAACTGGAACAAAGCAAAGAAAAGGGCAGGGATAAAAAGATCACACATGATTCATTTACAATAGCAGAACCACAAGTTGTACGAGAAACTAAAAGACCCAATGATCAAAAATCAAGAACATTAAGAAAAATAAAGAAATTGTATAAACTTTATTAAAACCAAACCCTTTAACAACACCAAAATCTTAAAAAAAAACAATTAAAAGGAAGAACCGGGTCGACTCAAACCCTTGGACATAAAGATAACAAAAATATGGCACAAAACACCAACCATTAAAATCATCAAACATAGCAAAGCAAAAATAAGACTGGAAATAGAAGGTGAATATTTTAATATGGAAGTAGGAGTAAGACAAAGAGATCCCTTATCACCTGGACGTCCAAGACACCAACATGGTGGATGGAGACAAAAAATTAAAAAAAAAATGGAAGGAGAGGGAGAGGCTTTTGTCCAATTTCGGGTTCTGATGGATCTTAATAAGTAATAATAATAAGTACATGTATTGTGCGTATTAGGCACTGAAAATGGCATTCGCAAGAAATTTAATAAATAAATTAATAATTTAACATTAACTAATTTCAATAATAATTTACTTTAATCTAAAATATATGTAGAGTTGTATTTTTATTATCTGGAGAAGATATAACCTTGGTTCTTTCCTAGAACAACTCAACAATCAACACCCTGATATCAAGTTTACTACTGAAATAGAATCAAACGTTTCTGTCCCTTTTCTCAACGTCCTGGTAACCCGCAGACGGAGTGGTCATCTCTCAGTATATCAAAATCCTACATAGGTATCTTCATGCCAATTCACATCATCATCCGAGACAAAAACTATCCGTAATCAATCTATCACAGTGTCTCAACTCGACGATCTTCATGTCGAGTTAGTCCATATTCAAGACAATTTTGTCACAAATGGGTACAACAAAAGGGACGTTAGGAAGGCCATCCAAAAAACCATTACATCCCTTACACTTTGGAAATTATCAGAACTCTTGTACACCCCAGGTTACCGCCTTCTTGTCATACATTCGACGGTTTACTGATCGCGAAATAGTATTCTTAAAAAACATAACATCAAAACCATCTTCAAATTCCCTCCAAAAGTATCAGTCATCAAGAAGCGTCTGCAGCATCTCTTGTTCTTGTGGTTTAGTATACGTTGGACAAACGGGTCGCTGTGTGCAAACAGATATCTGTAAGCACAAGCGTTGCTTGTAATCAGGTTTTCCCTAACATTCCTGAGTTGCTAAACATCATCCCGACATATCATCGCTCATTGCCATTCCTCCTCATTTTTTTAACAGAAACATTCGCGAGGCCATTGAAATCATCAAGACCTCTAACAACATGAATCGTAACGCTGATTATCATCTGTCGGACATATGGAAGTATGTCATCACTAATGGCTTCGCCCTTTCCACTCATGACTAATCGTTATCAGGTTATCTGATACGCTTGACCGGTTACAGCCGATATAAAGTTGTTTTCTTATATTTTCTTCGGACGGGTTTCGTCTCTGACTTAGTTGACAGGTCGAACTACCGTGCCCTTCATCCTTTTGCTAAAAAATTTTCGCCTCAGGGGTTCTTTTAGTGTCCCTTTTTCCTCTTGAGTTGAGTTGAGGGTTTCGTCTCTGACTTAGTTGACAGGTCGAACTACCGTGCCCTTCATCCTTTTGCTAAAAAATTTTCGCCTCAGGCGTTCTTTTAGTGTCCCTTTTTCCTCTTCAGTTGAGTTCTTCTTACTCAACAATGACACGGTCCCAACCCGGAAGACATTCCTTTAACACTGACCGTAGAATCTTCAAATTCATTTAAATTAAAATCTTTTGAAGAAGCTCCAGAACCAGCTAAAGAAGGATTTTGAAGGTAGATTTGTAAACTTCTTAGATGTAGCAATTATTCAGGGCTTCGAACCGGAACTGAACCGAAAACCGGAAACCGGAAAAAACCGTTATTTTTGTCGAAAAGAAAACCGGAGCTGAACCGAAAAAAAAATCGGTTTATTTCGGTTCGGTACATGTTCAAACACGCGCGTTAACACAATCTTACTCTCCACTTCAGTTGTCGTTGTTGTCCTGTTGTTTCTTCATTTGTGGGGTCTCGCAGCGTACTCGCAACTCGTCTTACGCAAAAGAGAATTTGGTTTGATTTTTGTGTTGATATAATACAGCGCTTCGAACCGGAACTGAACCGAAAACCGGAAAAAACCGATATTTTTGCCGGAACGAACACCGGAACCGAACTGATATATATTTTTTTATTTGAACCGAAACGAAAAAAATAACGGTTCGAAGCCCTGGAATCTGCCCACAAAGTAATGTGGACAGATATTTTAGTTATCTGCCTAACATAAAATATCTGATCACTGATCACCCTAAATACCAACAATTCTGAATTATGAGTTATTAACAAGCCATCGGCCTGGAGGCAATAAGAGGAAGAATAAGTTATACCATGAGATCGAAAAAAAAATGATTCTGAGCAGGCCTTGACTAGTACAACACGATTGGCTACACTGGTTCTAGAATGCCTATGAATTATAATGTGACAGTGACATTTCAAATGTAAGTCAGTTTTGCAATCTTGTTTCCAGAATTATTTAAGTTTATCGTTGTAATACTAGTGAAGGATCACATTTTGAACACCTACTCTAACATGTATTCATCTTAGTTTTCAGTTTGTTCCTTAAATAAATACTGTTTTGTGTTTTAATTTATTTGACATTTATTAACCTCTAACCTACTGCCACATTTTGAAATCAATCTTGCCAATCGTGTTGTACTAGTCAAGGCCTGCTCAGAATCATCTTTTTTTCGATCTCATGGTATTTGAGTGCTGTGCGAATTCCGAATTCTAATAACAATTTAATATAGAATGCTGTTTAATGGAAACAGTTTCCTATGCTCCAGTCAGTTCAACTTTGACAAATAGTTGACCTTTGGGGTTATCCTGGATGATTACGGTTGAATTTGGAAAATTTTAAAATTTGATACAA
Source organism: Melanotus villosus (assembly GCA_963082815.1). Taxonomy (NCBI): domain Eukaryota; kingdom Metazoa; phylum Arthropoda; class Insecta; order Coleoptera; family Elateridae; genus Melanotus; species Melanotus villosus. The sequence goes on from OY720423.1 coordinate 45,973,484, forward strand.
AAATGTTAAGTTTAATTTTATACTACGTTCAGTAGGACATAACAAATATGTATTTAATTTCGTTTAGTAAACCATAAAAAGCTCAGAAATGACACTTTCTCAATTTTCAGCAGCAAATTTGAGGACTGTACTTAATTATATAATTTCGTTTTTAAGGAAATTCAGAAAAGCCTAAGTTCGTCTATTTTCTCAAAACAATTCCGAGTTTGCAACGCTGATTGACGTGCGTCTTATTACCGTCAATAACTATTGACATATCACGAATGCTCAAGAGATCACTTTCATTTGCAGACCGATCTACGACGTTATCTGAAGTTACTATCAGATACTACAATCCAGAAGTTTTCAGGCATGTTCTTTGCTTTCTTTGTTGTGTAACGGCTGCTGGGCTGCGGCCAGCAGTTCCTGCTGGAGTTGATAAATATTTCACTACATGGTAGATTTAACTTAGACCAAGTATCACGAATCAAACATATGTCAGTTTGTAACTTTCCTTTGCCGTGTTTTACGCAAACATTCGTGACAATTATGTGTATTATTGTGCTTATTTACAAATGCTCTTGCTTACGGAGATTTTCACGTATTTAATGAGCTTTACGTACGATTTATCGCATTACGTTTCCTTGATAGTTGACTCGGTTATAAACAATTCCGTTAGGAAGGACAAGTTTCACTTAATGAAAATTCCACACCAAGCTTCAATTTTTTCTTCTATTTTCTCTAGTTTACCGTTTTGCTCTTTTTTAAGTTTACTTTCATTATTCTGTTTTTAAAGACTAAAACTGTTTAAGTTTAAAAAAATAAATATCCCAACCAAAACCAGTAATAAAGGAATTCATGTAACATAAAACGGAGCAACTACACAGACTTCCTCGCGTGCGTTCCGTTAATAAATACAGAAATTCTAACTTGTAACTGTTTAGATCGAATTAAGTCTTAGGTTATGTTTATTCATGTAAAATGAATACATCGCAGTTACAGGTTAGCAGATAGTTATTGCAATTTGAAATTGAAGTGCAACTTTCTATCACGTATTTATAAGAAATGGTGCAATAAATATTTTTTAGCTTTACATACTTCATATAAATTCTTATTTCTCACCATACTAAGGTGTATTTAATGTTACGTATTGAAAATTCACACGATATCGACATAAAATCATGCATGTCTTTAACAATATTTACATAGAGTTATTTACATTATAAGGAACTCAGATGTCTGTTACATATAAATTATATGGAATTAGAATATTGAAAGTATAAGCAAATTTAGATAAATAAGTGCTTGAAATTACATCGGTAAATATTACAGATTTATAAGAGCGAGAGATGTTAATTTTCAAAGTTATAACCTCATATTTTATGTCGGAGGTCGAAAGTACCACGGTAAAATAAAATAACAAAACCTAAATTTCTCCCTATAAATTAAAATATCCGAAGCTTAATTCAACGCGGAACAAAATAGATCCCACGTCCCACTAATACATGGGTTGTAAGTCTCAATCTGCTTCTCGAATTAAGCCATAGCTAAACAATAGTGTATCATACTTCAGGTTGTCAAAGATCGCCAAATATGGAACTATCCTTTTAAATTTCTTACCATTCGGAGTTAGCGCACGTTTTTCACATTTCTCTAAGTTTGTAATCGTATGACAAAAATATGGGGCAAATATGTACTTCAACTGCGGTATTTAAAGAAAAAAAAAAGAAAAAGGAATGGACGTTTGCGTGTTTACTTAAAATTCAACGTGGGACCGCTGAGTTCTGTCTTTCAATATCGTGATTTAAAGCCTTAATCGTGAACGCCCCGACACACCTTTCATGCTGAAATCCCACAATTAATACCTTATGATTTACGCTTCCAGATATAATGAAACCTAATTTTTCCGTAATTTAATCGAAATTTGTTACGTGTAAACATGTCAGAATTCTTTTTAAGTATTTCCCCCGATCGGGATTATCTTTCATTACAGAAATTCAGGGGTTGTTTATGTACGTTTTCTGATTTATGAGACGATTAAGAACGTATTCGTATAATTGCATTTAATATTCGTTTTTAATGTTACGATACAACGTTATAGGAAGGTAAGGTGCCCTGTGGTTTCTCAAGAAATTATAATAAATTGTTCTCCATAGGTAATAAATAATTTATAATATATGTAATGTACAGATATTTGCTTTAAGTACACACGTACTAATTATATGGTCTTATCTTTTTATCATTTAATAATTTGCAACATGACAAAGCCGTTAATAAATTTATATTAATTGCTTCAACGGATTATTCCTCTTTCTCTTATTGTTCTTAACGAGCTATTTTTGTTTTATTAATACAATAAAGTATTTTAAATGTTTTTCCACGACGAATTCCTATCACAATGCTGCGAACTACACGTCTAACATATTTTGTTTTTTTAATTACGTTTCATATTTAACAAGAATTTAATTGTGTAATTCTTCACAATTTAAATTCTAAACATATTGTTTAATTGTAGATTTTAACGTCTGAAATTACTACGATGAAAATACATTTATTAAAAACCAGATGATTACATTCATTGTATTTAAATAGTAAAATTACGAAAATAGTAATGCATGTTTGCTCAATACAAGGAAACGAAGGAAGATCAAAAAGTCCATCGCATTTTTATAAATAATTCTAAAGTTTAAAGAACAGCTATGTATCTTTCCATTGCAAATATGAAACCATCAAAGTTGTTTATAAAACGTATCACTCTATGTGGTCAAAGCCCTGCTGATTTTTCAATTATGTAATAAGAATTACAAATTTTCTGCTGACCGGTTGTGGTTTTAATTGTTATCTGTTTTGCAGCACATCATGCTTTATTTATTCATCACTTTGTAGTTTCTTGCTTTCTAATACAACATCGTTATGATAAGCAACAAATTAATGGCACTTGTTTTTTATTATGTTCTTGTTTCGCAAATAAATTTAATTACTTTGACTTATGAAAAAATCCAGTTTTATATTTTGTAAAATTCTGTGTTTTGATCATATTTTAAATACCAAATTTTAACGATTCGTTATTGGGGGATATTTTTTAAAAACTTCTTTTATATTCTTTAAAATCCCTTCACTAAAAGCACAAATTAAATAAGGATACCAATTACAATTTAAAAAAACAACGAACAAAACAGCTGAAAATAATTCGGAATTTTCTAAGCCAAGCTTAAAACGAACTCTGTGGTTTGATTCAATAAAACGTTGAATAACCCCGAAAATCATAAAAGGGTTATCAAATTAATGTTTATGTGGTTTTCATGATTGATTATTCATGGTTCTATTTCTATGCCACTTTAGTAAAGTAAAAGTAAAATTAAACCATTCTGTGTTTTTGCTAACAATTTTCAGGGATTCATCTACACTCTACAATGAAACAGATCTAAGGATGTAAGTAGTAAGGAGGTAAGGACAAACCGCATCTTTACTGAGAAGTGGGTCGTATTTAAATTAGTTCTATCGACCCGTCGGAATCCCTGCTGGAGTTTAACCAACTTTGCTGATATATGAAAATAAACTTCAGCCACCGCATAATTTAGTCAGGATTAATTCAATTTAATTCCACTGTTTTTAGTATAATATCAGGTGATTTGCATAAAGATTATGATTATGAAAACCTTTTCAAAAAGTCCTTTGATTTAACCATACAATGCCCAATAAAATTTAGATATGAACACGAGGATGACCAGCTTTAATCAGTTTGCATAACGAATTCATCAAAGTTAGATTAGACTAGTTATGAGAAAAACAGCTATTAAGTTAGCTCTGAAGGCGAAGCTTTTTTCTAATTTAATTTCGAATTTTAATTAAACTAACTTTGAAAAATTCTGCTGCAAATTGTTTGTGCGGCAGATTTTCAGGACTGTATTTTTAATTAAATAAACAAACGGGTGTTTACACCCTTACTGGCTCTTAGTGCACTAGTATTTTAGGAGTCAACTCGAGAGGAAGAATTTCTTCACATTTTTTTCAATTTCGCTTATAAAAGAGTCAACCACAAGAATACAACAATTTCGTCGAGAAGCCTCATTGCAGAGGTTTTCATTTCCTCTTTTATTCGCACCGGCTTCTCGGCTTCTTCATATTTTTCAGAACGATATAAAAGCCCAACTATTGCTACAAAAACTTTTGTAACTTAGTTTGGCCAAAACTTTCATTTTGCCTTTATTTGACAACAAAATAAGTCGATTTCTGATGTAAATCTATATAAAAGGAGGTTAAAATAGTTTTACGTTTGAAAAGACAAGAACCTCGCCTTATCAATTAGTTAAACAATTTTCAACTTGGTGGAAGAATTTTTGATTTGCTAACTAATGTTTTAAAATCCAACTAAAATACGTACAGTACACAGAAATTAAATAACCTGAACATAATTTAATGCTGTTAAATCTGATTTAATTAATTGAACTGCTTGCCTTTAATTTAATAATTAAACTGGTGCATCAAAGGAATTCGAAACAATTTTTAACGACCTGGCATTCCTTTTCCTTAGTCAGTTTATAGGTAACGAATTTAAACGTTTTAATTTCCTTTTATCGGATTATTTAATATAAATCAATGCTGTCAAAATATAATTTAGGATTTGTATTTTCAGCTGATGTTCGTGAAAAGTTGTTTCACCTTAAATACCCAGTATAATTTGAAGGTTATTTACACTTATTACATGAATGAAGGTCCATATTTGACGTTGTATTAGAGTATATTTTGATAACTTTCTACACCTACGAACATCTCCGAACAATATTATCAGTGATCTTGAAAGAGGCCCATTTCATTCATTTAAAACTATTTAAGGTCGAATATTCCACACACGATTCTCGATAAATGTCATATTTGTTATTACTTTCCTTTCGGCCGCTGATGGAATCGAAAGTAAGAACATTCATTTACTCACAGGAAGCAATTCATCCCCAAGGATTTTCGAAGGGAAGTTTCGTAACAAAGCTTCGTTATATTTTGAGAGCGATGTTCACGGCCTACGGAAAAGAATTCTTTCTTTAATCAAAAGTTTATCAGTCGATCTCTAATATGACCACGTACAGGTTGTTATTGGTAATTGATTTGAGATGATAAAGTGCCGTTTCTCTCCTGAATTAATTGCATTGGGTGCAGCAAAGGCAGCTGATGGTTTCTGTACGTGATGTTGGGATGAAAGGTTATTTATACAGTTTTGTCACCCCTTGTGTTTTACAGAAACTTCCGGTGTTACACACACTTCCATTTAGTTCTAGTAATTAGGTCGTTTGTTAAGCTTTTAGTGCGTACCTGGCAGAACACGCAAGGTTACTTAAACTGATAAGTTTAAAGAGTTATGGTGCTTGCTTTATTATTTAAGTGGTCGGTGTTAGTTTCTTTGTCGTTGCATAATTCTGTGCTTTTCTGTGTGTTAATTAGAATTTTGAATGGTGTAATTTAATATTCTGTGTAATTTATGTTTGGATGATTTGTTTGTTTGCGGATGCGCCTTGCATAAATAAAAATTCGAATTTGTTATATTGCATCAAGGAAAAGTTACTTTTAAAGTAAGTTTGATAAGGGTTAAATCATGCTTAAGTAGTAAATAACTTCAGCGAATGGCTCTGAATGTTAAAAATCAAAAATACGCGAATACAAACAGAATTAAATAAAGCATCTACAATTTAAATTAAGTTTACATTTATATCTGGCACAAACACATCAAAGGGCACTTACACCGCAAATAATATGTGAATACGTAATATCCATTTTAATCAAAGAGTTAAATTTTACCCTGAATGTGACTGTTTTGATAACTTCTACCTTGTACTCTCTGTAAACAGCTAGTGGCTATACGAGCTTTCAAAACCTACCAGCTTTTATTAATTTCACTACATAAAGCACAATTTATACATTTCTTTTTTCTTTCAATATACTCAACGAAATATAAAGTAAAATCCCCATTTCTAGCTTTTAACTCAACAGATTTTAATTACACGTAACTTAAACCCCGGTGAATATGCGACTAAAATTTAGGATTAACTCGATTTAACTTTGCTCTAAAATTACACCCTTTCACCAAAACAAGGGATTAGTTTGAGAGGAAAACACGGCGAAGTCATGAAGCAGAGCGTGTGACAATTCTGTGCTAATTTAGAGTTTGGTTAAGCCCGCGAGTTTTAGGTTTTAGTTACATTTAACAGTCGGTATTTATTATTAATGAGTCGATAAAATGTCATTGGTCGTTTGTAAATTTGTAAGCCTTTTGAAAAAACATGATGGAAACCCTTGATTCGGCAAAAACTAAATTTTCAAACAGAAATCAGACAAAATTTATTATAACAACGCTAAAATTTTACTTTTACAAAATTATATAAAGTTATGCAAATGACATCGACGACGTTAAAATTTTTCATGGTTTTTCACCAGGCTTTATAATTACAGCACAGAAAACCCGAAATATTTCAAAATTTTTATTGACAGCGAAAGCAAAGCATCACGTCCTTGTCTTTCACAGGTTAAGAACTTAGTTTGGAGTTCAATACCGGTACCTAAGGCATATCTATTAGACAGACAGTTTATACCCAGTAATTTTCACAATCACTTTCGATAAATCGTTAAATGATTGACCATTTAAACGCCGGATAATACCTTATTAGATGGATTAATGAACTACGTTGTGAAACGATTAGAAAAAAAAATCATTTGATTCTACGAAATAATCGACGACAAAATCAAAGTCTTGTGTTTTGGATGTTGAAACTGACAGATTATCGTTTCCTAAGATCAATAATGGATTAATTTTTATATTCTTAGAAGTTAGCCTAAAATGACAGAACGCTTAAATTAGATTTTTTACTTTGTTATTTTCACTTGTACTTTTACAAAGTGAACCATAAATTAACCACAATAATACCCCCAGCTCGAGCATATTAAAAATACCGACAATAATCCACCTGTAAGTGAATTAATTACCATCCCACCCAACATTTCGTTTCTGATATTTGTAATTTGAGTTTAAAAAATTACTTCGTAATTTAGACTTTAATATATAAGAGAAAATATGGATATTAATAAATACAAAAATATATATACAAAAAACAAATAAATTACTTAATTAATAATCTGAAAATTAAATCAAATCTCATAAGTGCTGTAAAAAATTAAATTCAGGCTCTTTAGTATCAAAACCTGGCATTTTACTGCTAATCGAATTCGCTCCGAGAGAAGATAAACCTGACATAAAACGCCCATTCTGTAGGCAACATCAATTTGTCAGTAATAATTACTTTTAATCAACTACGTGGATACCGAAACCTTTCTATAGACGGAATGTGGATAAGTCTTTAATTTTGCGTTTACGAGGTAAAATTGCAGAATTTCCTTGCTTTTTCGTAGAAATTAATTAAAATTCAAATTATCGAGTTTCAACAAGAAACAATTCAAATTCAAATCATGTTTTATACCACTAGAATATTACAACACAAAAGGCTTATTAAAATGTACATGGAAACACGACCGTTACTATTCATACAGGGTTTGCTGGCTCAAAATGGAATCACAAGAAAAAAAACGAACCGAAATAATGAAAAGCTTTGTTTTAATGCAAATGAAACCGAATAAAGACGGCTCAGTTGGTGGAAATTTAATTGGATGTTGTTAAAAACTACAGTTCAAATGTCAATATTTTCTGGAAAATTTATGAATCTAACAAATCATCATCATCAATTGACATGGAGCGGATCCCCGTGGATCAATCCTGGATTACGCCAGGCCCACTCCCTGTCAACAGGATGTGAAGGGATTTGTTACGATAGGGGGGGGATTGGGAGCACTGTATAACGTTAACATGTCTGTGACGCCAGTCGCAGGGAACCGCTTCTACAGTGCAAGGTAGTTAGTAGATCACATATTCAATGGGAGTTGAATATACGACCGAGATGGTAAAATATGTTTTATTATTTTTACCGCCAATTTCCTAGATCTATGATATGAAACGCCTTGGCACAGACATGCCTGCCATGTTATATGTTACTTTATGCTAATTTAGTCTGATCATTATTATTATCCTTATTAATATTCTATTTTTATTGTTATTATTATTGTTATGATCTTTCCGTTAGTGTTCTTTCAAGTGTGTTGGTTGTATATGCTCCTAGGTACTTCATTCTTCTTACTTGTTTTATTTTCATTCATTCCATTTCGGTGGTGTAGTCCTGGTTGTCTTCTCATGCTTCGCATTTGTAGATGTTTATTTCTAGTTCCGCGTTGATCAAATTTCCTGTTATTTCTATAAGGGCTGCGTGAGAGACTGTGTCGACTGCTTTAACGAGGTCCCGGGTTAGTAGTATAGTCCGTTCTCCTGCTCTCCATCGTATATCTAAAAATTTTCTGGTGACAAACAAATGACCCTCCACTGATCTTCCTCCGAGAAACGCCGCTTGATATGGTGGCATTTTTTCAATCGTGTTGTCTCGGCATGATGTTAAACTTAAATTTTAATACCGACCAATAACTATAACTCTGGTTTATTACTTATACATATTGCTCATGTTGCTTTTATTCCAAAATTATTAGCTTTAAAATTACTATTTACTTCTATTCGCGATTGACTAACTTTAACTATGTATATTCTCAATAAAACATTAACTAATTAGGTGTTGTTTACTTGCCTCGTTGTGTCAATCGACCTTGTAAATAAATTTATTTCCGTTGGAACTGAATCGGTCAGGTCATATTCGGTATACTCTCTTTACAAAAGGGAAAATTCTTGGTCTCCTATCCTTGACGTTTTTGCCCGCTGGTTCCTTCGGCTACCTGTTCGACTAGGACTAGGCTTGTGGTAGTGTCGCGTGTCAAACGAAAATGAACCCTACTGGTGACGCGGTGACGCCACCCATTGCATTTTTTTCTAATTTGTGTTATAATTACTACATATACCTGAATTGAATGCAAATAGAAGATGCACAATCATTATCATCCGACTATTGTTCAATCTACGCTAATCTAAACAACCTAGATATTACTTAAGACTAAGCCTTAGCAGCTGTGTTTCTTCGAGCTTCTCCTTCTTTCTTCCAGTAACACACCTTTACGCATTTCGCTAGTTTTATTATAATTAGCACCAATCTATTATTACTTTGGTACTTAGGAGTACTGGTGTCGCCCTGTAATTATAATTTTTAAGAAATCGCGTTTTCTGCACAAAAAACTCCTTGAAATTAATGAGCTGTCGGAGCTCGTTCAAAAACAATGTTTATTGCACGAGTTCTGTAAGCGAAGTCTCTGGGAAATTTATGGATCTAACAAATAATAAATTTAAAAAAATTCAGAACTGCGATATCAATTTGCATGTAGGTTGACATTTACATATTTATTTCCAATTATGTTATCAGTTCAACACTGATGGATATTTATTTCATTATTTTAGCAAAATCTCTTGTTATGTTTAGCAATAAATTTATCATCAATGTTCATAATTCTCATTGGCAGACGTCCTTTTTGCATTATTTTAAGCCTAAATGTGTAAAATGGTTTGAAAGTCGGAATTATTTATGTGAGCAAGCTTTTCAAATCAATTTCTAAAATTAATTACACCTAAATTATTCACATGATGTGATTTAAATGAAGCTTAATGAAATATTAATTGGTTAAATATAGAAGAGAATGGATCTGGATAAAATAACAAATATGCAGGAGTGCAACAAAAACTAATTAATGGGAATAACCAAGTCAATTTTTATGTTAAAGATAAGACATAAATTTGTTTATTATAATAATAAATGAGTTTTAGAAGAATATATTTCTTTTTAATTATGTATATTTTTTCCCAAATTTTGATTGGAAAATAAAAATGCATAATTAAGCGAAATTAATAATAATTTTAAACAACATTCAAAAATTCAAAGAGTACAGAAGAATCCCAAAACAAAAAATGCTAAAAATATTTTAATAATAGGAGTTTGACAATTAAATTGTGCTTTTGGTTAAGGCCGCTTCATGCTTCCTCATCGAAATAAGTGAACTTAGTTTATTTATCTAATTAATTAGTTCTAAGCAACAACAAAATAAAATAAGTAACACCTTCGAAGCTCTGAACGTTTGTACGTTTGTTACGAAAACGTGTACTTTTGATGTGCTGAAATGAAACCAAACCATTTACTCAACGATATTAATAGAAAGTATTTCAATTAAAACGGTGTGATATTAAATAATACCCTTTTTGAGTATGCTACCGCGAACACAAGAAGACAAATGCTTATCATTTCTCCACTGCTGACAAGAAAGACACCGTCACGCTCGTACACTTAGCTATTTATATTTATACATTTGTACTTATCATTTCAGACAGTTGTATACTTCATATTTGAATATCGTATTATTGAGTTGTGAGCGAGTACTTTTTCGCCTGTCATTTGCATTCAAGGATATCGTCATGTTAACAGTTGAGATCAATAAGTCGGTGTACACGGTAAACGAGAGTTTGCGAACCGTGCCACAGCATAATACAACAGAAATAGGCGGGGTCCTGGCATTTCGAAGGGAATTCCTGGGAGTCATAAAAGTATAAGGGATTATGATCGATTAAACTTTGATGACTTTGCGTTTTCTACGCGAGGTAGGGATCTTAATCAATTCAACGGGGGAAAGTTTTTTTACGCAACCGTCTTCGATCACATATTAACAAGCTTTTAAAGAAGTACCTACTTACAGCTTACAGCATCCAGAATAAATTAAATATTGAAATAGAAAAGTCAAATAGCCATATACATATAAATCAAAAAGAAGAGGCTAACTTACGAAAGGGCATTCGGAAAATTGACACTCAAAGAATGAGAAGGTTTAGTTTTACGCTGAAAATATGTTGTCAGAACGTAATTTCAAAACAAACTAGAGCAGCTAATCAAATGCGCATTCTAAATGATGTTGCCAGGAAAGTTCAAAGTGGAATCTTCCAACCTCAAGCTTGATTTAAAGCAAAAGCGTGGTGGAATGGATTGCTTTCTGTGGAGATTTCAAGAGTTCTCAGCGAAATATTAATACTGTAACATTAATTACAGTCACTGAAATTGTTTTGTAAATGAGAATGAATTAATTTAATTGCTTTAATGTTCATTAAATTTGTACACTGTGAAGATGTTTGTTTTTCGAGCTGTTTTGCATTTTATACCGTGATTTAAGTGTTTAGAAAGAGGTAAATAATTAGATAAAATAGTATCAAAGCAACGCAGTTGGAATGGTTTTAAATCAAAAAGCTTGTGTTTGTTAATTTTTCTCAGAAGCCATTTTGATTTGAATTTGTTTTGATATGAATTACACAATCAAAACGTGAAAACTGAGAACTGAGATGAAATGAGAGTAAATATGAAAACAAATAGTACAAAATCAAATTGTGTTTGTTTAATAAAGTTTTCAAAATCACCTTTTTAATAGGAGTAGGTAAGTTCGATCTAACGTGCAAAACTTGGAAGATCTGCAGTTTATTTCAGAATTTTCATTGCTACCAGTATATTTTTTCAGAAGATAAGTAAACATCCAAATGTTTTCCTAAGGCAGGCAAGTTGTAATAAATTGCCTGCGGGGGTTCCTTGTTAAGCGAAATGGTATATTAAAAAACTGCCGCAGAAACATTTTCCTTCATTAAATATGAAACAAGGAATTCAAGGTTTCAGGTTTCCACTGTGGTTTTCTTATTGGTGTTTTATTACGAGTGGCTCTTCTGCTTTCTTTTAAAATTTACTACTCTTGAGTTTTTACTTAATGTTTTGCTTAGTTAGCATCCTCCAAAAGATCTTTGTGTCGCTAAGAAACGGAATTTCTACATAATTCTTGCGAAAATGGAAATTAATTTATAATTAACCGGTGATCGAATTCTGTTATAAACGTTTTCAGGAGAAGCTTTTATAATTTCTCATACTGGCTCTGACAGAGAAGTACTATAAAGGAAGTAAAATTATGGCAAATATCCCAACGAAAAAAACACATACGTCATAAAGAAACTGGAACAATTAAAACATACAAATCTTTATGTTAATGCAACATATGCAAATATTAATGTTACAACAACTTTTTTTCGTTAATTAATTGTCATCGTATTCTCACTTATAAGCTTGTTTGACAAGAAATTTAACGACAAAAAGTGAAGACTTGCATAGCCTTACATGGTGTTCAAGTTAATAAGAAACGGAAATTGTATAAAAAAATTGTGTAAATTTTTTTCTTCGAGCTAAATAACAAGAAAACATAATGGTTAAGTTTCAGATAAATCATTTATCTTTCCTGTTAAGCGTTTGGAAGTTTTGCTGATTTAACCGATTCAGTTTTATTTTATTGATGGCTTTTCTAATGTTTTTTTAATTAAATAAAACCGCAGGTAATCAAATATTAAACAACCAAGAATGTAGGACAATTGAAGCTTTAACTGGGTGGGATTCTTTAATTGAGTTTACTGAAAAACTTTTAGAAGATACGAACTTGAACTACAGAAAGTTCGTATTTTTTCAAAAATGACCAAATTGGAGAAAAAAGAAAATCCTCCAACACTCACATTATTAAAATATAAAACAAAATATGAGACACAAAAACCTAGCTTTATTTAGTGAAATTAGAACAACCATCATATTTACTTCCGGTATCATTTGGTGCCTGCTTTCAGTTATATTCAAGACATTACAAATTTAATTTCGATTTTGAAATGGATTGCTTTTAACCTAATGCATTTTTGATGAATGCAAAAAGAAATCCTGAAAAATTTCAGTAATGAAAGTCATGAAATACTTATTGGTTGCCAGCAAGCACATCACGGATATAAAATTCAGATTGTAAATTTTCAGAGCTGTAGGGAAAAAGTGTTTTATGATTAGTTTTAAGATTGAATTTTTGAGGTGAAATTATTTGAATTTCCTTGAAAACGAGTTATTACTTTTTTGTATTATAACAACGTTTCGTTGGTCATTCCAAAAGCGAACACGTAATAGAAACATTAAAATACCAAAACCAAACCTAACAACATTTTTACAGCAATGACACATTAATTATAGTTAACAAATTTATCTACCTTAAAATAGGTTCGTAAGTGTGCCACTGCACCTATGTTAAGTTCTTAACATGTCATAGTAAAATTAATCCTTCCCAGTTGGTAGTCTCGGTAGAGTGAATTCTTAAACCTTAATTCTTTGATCAATGACTCAATTACGAGTAATACAGAATATCGAGGATAACGTAATACTTTAGGTAAGCTCGGGAAGTCGATATCTTTAAAAATAATTTTACGTTCGTACTTGTAATTTATATTAATTAATGCATACCGTACAGAGGGCCGGAAAGTACCCTTGGCCTACTTAAATACACTCGATAATCGATTAAGAAACGTAAACAGGGTGCTGTTAAATAATGATACTGTTGTTAAAATTAATGAAAGACATTCGTTAAAAATACAGAGTTACAAAATGAGTTCGTAATATCAAAAAATGCAGTTGTAAAGCCAAGGGTTTCAACATCAGATATTTTCGGTTACGTTGCGTGATCCGGATTTCCGATATATCCCGGGTTAATTTTCGGTTGCTATTTCAGGTTTGCACTGGGGTATCATTTAATGAAATTTCCATGTTTAAAAAACAGTAGCGTGGAATATATAATGAACAGTCAAGGTCAAGCTCAGCTTCTTAACTACCAGAATTTACGCCTAAAAAAGGGTTGTTTAGTGAGAAATTATTTAAGTTAGAAAACTAAAATTCACCAAGGCCTGGTTTTCGTTCTGTTTTTACCCCCATTTCATTAATAATTTAGTTTGTGCACTCTGGAGACGGCACCAGAAGCCCATTACACACAAGGATGCTTTCCGTGATGCACGGGGTAGATGAACTCGGAATTTGCCACTTGGGAATGAAGCACGTAAACATTCTTATACCATGCTTTTCTGCAAATAACAAACGACAAAGCTAAGAATCAGAATTTTGATAGCCGGCCAAATGTTTTATAACCAAAATACCCGTTTCTAGAGGGATATCACAAGTTTGCATGTTCTACATGGCAACCTTTTACGAGCCTATAAATATTTACGTGCTTAGACGTTGAGCCTTGTTTGAAATTCCCAGCTAATTTGGGTTAAAATGTAAGTTTTCCGTAATGTATTATGGGAACATTTTGCAAAGGAACCAGCTTCGCCTAACTTAATAATGATTGAAGACTTACCACTTTGTGATTCAAGAATGACGGGGTAATACAAATTTAACACGGGCTTTTCCTATTTAAGCCAGCTCATCGTTTGAATACAAAAGAAAGGTAAACAAAACCATGATTTTTTACTGTGAAATTATGCAGTAGATACTTAGACTTTTGGCGCGGGATATTTACTGAGGCCTGGGCATGCAAAATTGTAAACGGAAGCTATGGAATTGTTTATATTAGATCCGCATATTTTAGAAAATGTTCTTCGAATCAATTTACCAAGGTATTTTTAAAACCCTGGGCAAAATTAATCAACAGAAATCTTTCCGGGGAACTTTATAAATAAATTACAAGATAGTCAGTGAAAAATGTGGAATATTTGATGAGAATCGAACTCAGACTTATAAAAAATTAAAAAGGAAAGGAATGAAAAGTTTAAGCTTCCGGAAACAGTTCGCAAGCAATGTAGAATGAATAAATAAAGGGGCAAATTAAATAATTTTTTCATGAAGTGAAACTCGAACTTTAGAGCTTAAAAACAACCAAAAGATTCTAAAAATTTGGTTATAATAAAGCAACAATATTAATTTAAAATTTTTTGTTTATTCCTTTGAACGTTGTTTGTTGTATGCGAATGAAGCGTTTTGTTTGAAAAATGTTTGAGTTTGTTATTTTTTCATTTTGTAAACAAACGTAGGAAGTTCTGAAATAGTAGTAGTTTTGAAAACAAAAACAAATTTCGGAGTTTTCTTGAGAATCTCCAAGCCTCAAGTTCTTCAAGGGTTGTTTGTAGCCAAGCTAGGAGATAATGACTATAAAGATTCAAAACAAGTAAAATATTCAACGATGTTCCTGTGAAGCAATGAATAAGACCTGTTAAAATATTAATGCGTTAATGGGAAAGCCAAGTAATGACAATTTGTAACCTTCATAAAATATTACAGCAAAACTTGTCGACTTTTGTCCCAATTCTAAAATAACAGCATTAGTAACCACTTTAGATGGATGCATCCTAGTTCTCCCCTTCATTAAAATCACATTATTGTGCGTTAACGACATCAATAAATTACCGAACCGGCGTAAACCAGAAATAATTAAAGTGAATATAAAATTACCTTTCTGTTTCTTCGGATCATGCTAAGTGGCATCTAGACATACTGATCACATATGCGTAAAAGCGAAATGTAAGCAGCAGCTAAACATCATTTTAGTCCACTCTTGTTAGTCTCGGTCCATTAAGTTCGAAGCCAATTACGTCACTACCGGTAGCACACACCCTCGTTTGTTTACCAGCTGTTTCGTACGCACTTCCTGTAGGTACAAAAGTACCCAATTTTGGAACCCACACACTCGACTGTGTAAACTTGAAGATACGATTGTCACAGGAGCAAATTTTATTTTGTTTACCTAACTAACACCTTTCTTTCTGAAGGCTTGTTTAATCAAGATTCATTTGAGAATTGAGCAAGGTTTCGAGATATCATTAGGATTCCTTGAAGATTCAAAGATAACAGTGTTTCGGAAGAACTTCACAAAGGCAATTCCGGAAGTTGAATAAAACCTTCTGCAACTAATTTCTTATATCGATTCAACAACAAACGTACGGCCGCATTACTCGCACTTCATAAAGGTAGGTCGCTCAATATTTTCCGAATACATTAGTTTTATTTGTTTTTCACGTGACCTGACCTGCACATGGTAACCCAATAGCCTGACACAATAATTCTTTACCGTGAATTATATCGGAACGATCTATTGGCGCCATTAGAGGAACAAAAACGAGATTGCATGCATCCAATTCGACGGATTATTTTTAAATGGACATAATAAATATCGACGCAGATATCCAGGTTAAATGTTTTAAATGTCAATACAGAAGATTAACAACACCTACTTTAAATCTGTTAATTGGTCAATTTTGTGTGAATGTTACGCAACAGCTTTTCTCTTGAAAAAATATAATCTAACAGGACTTGTATCGAGTCTGTTGCTTGGAACTCGATTTGTATCGGCAGATGTAAGGCTTATTAATTAATTCGTACGGATTCCTCTTTAATAGGCTCTTGCTAAACTAGCTTTCGTTACTAATTTTTACGATTTATCAGAAGTCACTTGTAGAAAATTTTCCGTTAATTCCTTGGACTTTTTCACTGTTTATAACTGGGAGAAACTTTTATCAAATTTTCTCACTGCACTTTTCACATGATTTAGTAAATATTACGAGTAAATGACAGGTTTATTACATGTCACACGCCCACCGCTTACAATACAGGCATCATAATGCATTAGGAAACGCAGAGTATCGTATGTACGGACAGATTTAAAATATTCCTTGGAGAAATTCTACCTTCCCGCACGCAACACAAGGGGGACGATAAACTTTTAGTTAAATGCCACACGCAATGCGTAGACTTTAGGGCGACGACGGTGTGAGCAGGCGTCGGGATGCCGAGTCCACCTGTTTCAATGCGCCCGCGCGGGTATCTTCATTGAACAGCGCATTGAATGAGGACTTTTTCTGGAATTTGGTAATTTCGCATGCTGCAGGCTTTCACTTGTATTCAGGACTGAGGCCACGCTTGACAATTGATGTAAGGGAGCTTTGTTTGAACTTAAGACATTTTCTGTGTACTTCGATTCATTTCTGCAATTGATGCACTTGGAAACAACAGATATTTATTTCACAAAACAGATTACGAAGCCAAATGAAACAACAGACCACTTAGTGGTTTCTAGATCGATTCGTTAATAGTAAGATGTTCTAGACTGCCTTGATAAATTGATATCTCTATTATTCTCTTCCATTTTTCACAGAAGGCGAAAGAATTCGTGAAGAAATCCAATTTATCAAAACCGTTGCTAAAGATATTTAATGATTATTATTTGCAAATTGTAAGAGTCTATTATTTTAGGGCCCCTTTTATAAGGAATGTTCGAATTTAAATTCATTAAAAATATGGTGTATGCAGAAATCCCTGTACTCAAATAATTTGCCACGTTAAAGTGGATATCAGAAGCCTAATTCACGCATCTAATTTCAGTAATTTACATGTGTGATTGCAAGCATACTAAACAGATTTGTGTTTGCTTATGTTTATTAAAATGAATAATGAATTAGTCGTAACAATTAGTTTAACGGAATTCCCATTTCAAATTTCAAAGAGTCCATTTAAAGTACGATTTCGCAATAATCTTTGAAATTACAATCCAGTTTTTAAAGGGCCAAGCAATGTTTGTACGCTTGAAAAGGCACAACAAAATTAAATTTAACGGAAACACGTTTGTTACTAATTAAAAGGGACATTTATGGTGATTCACAAAGTAAGAGCAAATTTATACGCCTACTATTTATTTACTTTTTTTTTTAGAGGCAGCAAACGATAAACCCGGCGTTGAGAAACATAAATGCCAATTTCAAAAGTAAACTTTTAAAGCTTCACAATAATATACATTAACAAATACCAATTCTACATACTTGTTATATCTCAAAGAATACTAAGACTAAAACAAGGAGCTTTACAAAGCAAAAGACCTTCACATTTATCCAACTTATTTTCTAAAGTATTCGAGATCAAAACGATGTCGAAAATAATTTAGGCGCCTCCACCAAAATTTGGCAACTAAGTATTTAAGAGTTTTAACATATAATTTACAAAAAGATGATAAAAATGTCGATTTGTCTACAAACCTCTAAATTAAGTTTATAAGAAGCAATAACAAAAACACAACCTTTGAATTTCAGGGGCATAAGGAAAACATGAGTTTAAAACTTTACAAAACGTAGCCAAAGAAAACAAACGTTGAAACTCGTTATTTTGCAGTGTTGGTTAAAATAAATAGAGATTTACAAAAATAAACTTCCTTCCCGTTATTTATTTGCCAACTTTTCTAAAGGATTATTTATTGTATTGTACTCACAAATAAATCGTTAAAAACGACGTTTCTAATAAAGTCTCCAAACTTGCTAGTTAAAACTTTCGTAAATATAGAAGAAACCGATTTTCCACACAAAGTCAGTGAAATCTCCCTTAACAGACACATCTCTTAAAGAGCTCTTTATTAAACGGACACTATTAAGCAATCGTGGACAAGAAATTTTGTTCGTTTGGGCTTAAAAACCTCTCTTTTTCTAACAGGTATTAATAACAAAGAAGAGAGAATCCTTATTTCAAAATTCAACTTCGAAGAAACAAGTAACAAACCTTCTTCTTTGACTTCCAATTAGGTAATTTTGACATTTTTTAATGTTATGCCTTTTCATATATGTAATGCATTTTTTTAAAATATAGTAAATATATCAAGTGAGTGTCCGCATAAGAGCGATTTTTATTGATTCTACGAAATCCCTTAAGTTTGAATTTCAATGCTAAGAAAATAAATTGGCACTAACTAATATAAAACTTCGAAAAACTAAAAAGAACAAAAATTAATTTCGAAAGAAAGAAATGCTGCAACATATTACGTTTTTCGCCCTCCGGCTAGAAACACTCAATTTTCAGGCGTATAAATCGTCTGGAAAATGCTATTTTCAGGCCTAGGCCTGAAAGTAAAATTAGGATTTTTGATTGGTGGCGCTGAACCGAATTGACTCCGCCCTCTCATTGCTACGCCCATTGTCACGCCCAGAAAAATAAATTCCCTAGAAAAATAAATTCTCTAACGTCAAATATTTGAATAAAAAATGATTTTTTATAATTAACGTATTTTTATCGGCCGAAAAAATATTGTGTATCACACGCCTAGAAACTGCTTTGCAAGTACTCGTACTTGTAGGGCCTCGGTTGCACCTCGGCCTACAAACGTACTCGCACTTGCAAAGTGACAGTTTCTAGCCTTGTGATACAAATAACTATTCAGTGCTTCCTGATTGTAAAAGTAAAAGAAATTTCACATAACTATTGCATATTTGTAAAATTTTGTACCTTGTGCCAAACAAAATCTTATACTGTACACTTGAAAATAACCTCCATGCCTCCACCAAAAATCTACAAATACATTTCAAAAATGTGTACAAGTGTACAAACTTGGATTTATTTAGATACATATCAACATATATTCAAAAGCGATTAAAAATCTATATGGTTCATTTTTTGAAGAACAAAAAAAGTATTTTAAAAAGTTGGCAATAATATGGAAATAAATATTAAACGTTTTGTAAGCTAACTTAAAAGCTGGATTATTTGCAACCTTAAAAATGTGTTTATCGTTTGTTTACTACAGATATGCGCAGAAAAGTTTGCTGTTAAAAACCTGAATTAAAACGAATTAATAAGGTAGGCTTCTAAACATTTCAGTGCTGTTTTCTTAACATTATCGTATTCTACATCATTTAAAATGAATTCAACTGAAAAATGTAATTACTTACACAACTTGATTTTACTTTCAATGCGGGAAAAACGGGACGTCTGGAGGGTAAAGTGGCGGAGATGAATATAATGCAATTCAATTACTTAGTAAGGGTTGTTCAATAAGTTTTGCCTCCTAGGCTGTAGCTCGTTTTTTGGTTGATAAACGTGAAAGATGTTAATACCTACTCAATAGAAGGTCTGAAATGCCATTTTTCCGAGGAGTACATCATTTTTCCCCACCGGCGTTGATGCACTTCCGCCATCGGTGCACTAGTTTCTGCATGCCGTCGGAGAAGAATTAGGCCGCCTGTGACGACATCAACAACGTACTGCATTAATAATCTCTTCTTTGGACGTAAAGTGCGTGCCCTTCAGGTGTTCCTTCAGCTTCGACCAGAGCCAGAAGTCACATGGTGCCAGGTCCGAGCAAGGTGGATGAGGCAAAACATCCTGGAACGGCAACTTCTCCAACGCGGTTGTCTCCCGACTTGTGTGAGGCCGAGTGTTGTCGTGTTGAATGATTGCATTTTTCTACGGACGGACTCTATGAAGACGTGCACGGAATTTCTTTAGCGTCTGCACGTAGCACGCTGAGTTGACAGTTGCGCCACGTTCCACAAATTCAACTAGCACCACACCACCACAGTCTCAAAAGATGGTTACCATGACTTTGCCAGCTGATAGCTGTGTCTTGAACTTCTTAGGGCGAGGGAGATCGTATGTCTGTACTCTAAGGGCACGCGCTTGGCGTCCAATGAAGAGGTCACCAATGCAGTGCGTGGTTTCGTCAACAGGCGGCCTCATTTTTCTCTGACGGCATGCAGAAACTAGTGCACCGATGGCGTAAGTCCATCAACGCCAGTGAGGACTATATCGAAATATTATGTACTCCTCGGAAAGACGACATTTCAGACTTCTTTTGAGTGTACCATCTTTCACTTTCCTTAACCAATAAACGAGCTACAGCTCATGAGACAAAACTTATTGAACGACCCTCGTATATGTTTATAACCGAAGTAGACAAAAACGAGGAGCAAGATAAGTTTTATGAAGAATTACTTAAAGAAAGTGAAGTAACACCAACATATGACACACTAATAGTATTAGGGGACAAACGTGCTCAGATAGGAAAAGAAGAAAATACACGAAGAAACGAATGACAATGGAAGCAGAATTTGTAACTTAGCAGCAGAAATATTTATAGCTAGCACAAAATTCCCACAACCACATAGACCTAAAATCACATATCAAACAGCAAACAATCAAATCGATCTTGTGTTAATAACAAAAGCTAGAATTAATACCATACAAGACGTATGGTGAGTACCGGGGATATAAAATACCCAGAGCGGACCAAAACTAGCTGGCATTGGACAGTAGCGTTGTCTTGGTACAGCCTAATGCTAGATAGTCAGAAGCGACCATCGCATATAGATTAAACCGGCTGTGTTTCTGCGATGAGGAAGGCAATGGGAAACCACCTCATTATTAACATTATGTTAAATAATGTTGCCTTAGTATATTCATTATGGTTATGGTAATGTCATAATGATAGTCAACCTCCGGAGAGAGACGGTACTTTAAGAAGAAGAAGACGTATGTTCATGCAGATGATCCAATGCAGATGCAGACCACATTTTAGTACGTAATTGCAGCCATCAAAGAAAAAAAAATTTAGAGAGGGAAAAAAGGGCAAATAAAATGTAAAAATTAAAATACTAAAAGTAGAGCAAAAACTAAACCAGGTATAACACAAAAGCTGAAACAATAGCAGAATTACACTGAAGGTGCAAACATAATAGAAGAAAAATGGAGCAAAATAAAAACGAGTATTTTAATAACGACAGAAAGATGTGCGGGAAGCGAGAAATATAAAGAATGGTACGATCAAAAATAAAGAAAAGAGAATGGAATGGAAGCAAATTAAAAGACATTCACGACAAGTATAAAAATAGAAATATCAGAAAGTTTTACCAGAAAATAAGACAAGAGAATAAAAACTGTAGAAAAAGGGCGAGAGGTTTCGAAGACGAAGAAGGAAAAACAAAACATATACAAAATGAAATAAAAAATACATGGAAAAATTACTTACGAAACTCAAAACAGAAATAAAACAAGCAATACGAAATTTAAAAAACAATAAGACACCGGACGATATAAATAGCAGAACATTTTAAATATGGAGGTGAGAAACTATATGAAAAATTACATGAATTAATCTGCATCAGCTGGAGGGAAGAAAACATGCCAGAAGAAGGGAGAAAAGGAGTAATAGTCACGATATATAAAAAAAGAGATATAGAACAATGTTCAAATCACCGAGGAATATAACTATTAAGTACGTAGCTTACAAAGTGCTACCAAAATTACACAGAAACAAATTGTAAGAATACCCCGAGGTATAATATGCATCAATGGGCTGACGAAAATTCACATACACTTTACCAAACGAATCATCGGTTTAGCGTTAATGTGTAGGGTGGAATTATTGGCAATAGGCTTATAGGACCGCATATTTTGCCTCATTTAATTTTGTTGAATTTTTAGACACAGATTTTAAAGACATATTAGATGATGTACCATTCGATTTAAGAAGAAGTATGAGGTTCCAAATGGACCATGAATTTCCAGAACGATGGATTGGTCGTGGTGGTCCAGTACCTTGACCTCCAAGAATCCCAGATTTGAGTCGTTTGGATTTTTTCTTGTGTGGAACTTTAAAAGCATTTGTCTACGAAAAAGAAATTGGTACTCCGGAGCAACTTGTGCAAGGAATAAATGAGGCAGTTAGTTAGAAGGATTTAAGAAAACAACAACCTCCAAAATCTAGAAGCAAACATAATCTAGGTCTAGAAAATGTATAGAAGCTGTAGGTAGCCATTTTGGGCATTTACGATAAATAATGTGTATTTAAAACAATAAAAAAATAAAAAACATTAAATATGTTCAGACCACTCATGTCCAAAATATTTGAAAAGTTACTCCTCACAAGAATCTATGAAACTGTAGACCTATACCAAATTATCCCAAACTACCAATTTGGCTTTCGACAGCATCATTCAACAATTCATCAAGGGCATCGAATCGTTAACCATATTATGGAGAGCTTGGAGACTAAGCGCGTATGTACAACGGTATGCTTAGATATAAAGCAGGCTTTTGACAAAGTCTGGCACACAGGTCTGTTATATAAAATTAAACTCCATTTCCCAAGCCAGTTATACCTAATACTAAAATCGTATTTAACTGAGAGGACCTTTCAAGTCAAAGTAAACAACACAACTTCCGAATACCATGGAATCACCTCCGGAGTGCCGCAGGGCAGCGTACTCGGACCGCTACTTTATCTTCTGTATACCTCTGATACACCTACCACCGACAATACTCTACTTGCCATGTTCGCTGATGACACAGCCATCCTCTCAGTCAACGAAAACCCAATAACCGCAGCAGCTCAGCTACAAACTCACCTAGACACTTTGCAAGACTGGTTTAATAAATGGCGAATTACAGTCAATAGTGATAAATCTGCTCAAATCACGTTTACTAATAGACGCATCGTAAGTCCACGAAACAGCATCAACAACGCCCCCATACCTCAGAAGACGGACATCAAATACCTCGGACTACATCTGGATCAAAAGCTAACCTGGAGCACTCACATCAAAGCCAAACGAAAACAAATAGACATCAAAATTAGGCAAATGAATTGGCTCATCGGTAGACGCTCCCAACTCTCTCTTTAGAACAGATTACTGTTATACAAAAGTATTATCAAACCAATATGGACATATGGGATCCAGTTGTGGGGCTGCGCAAAAGCATCTCATACCAAAATCCTACAGCGATGCCAGTCAAAAATTTTCCGCGCAATAACCAACGCTCCATGGTACATCACCAACGAAACCCTACATACCGACCTGCGAATTCCGTACGTAGCCTCCGAGATTCGGAGGCTTGCTCGAACATACACATACAACCTGCCAGGGCATGGAAATCAGCTAATAGAGCAGCTCTCCAACCAAACGACCGTTACCAGACGACTAAAACGTCAATAGCCACAAGACCTACCTGTATAACCACCTAGAATTACTTAGTGACTAGCTTACGGGGAGAATGGCACTGGCCCGATCCCCCAATGTCATGTTAAACTATATAAGATTTACTTATAACTCGAATGCGAGTAGATTGTAAATAGGCAACTTAATAAAAAAAAAATAAAATAAAAAATAAAAAAAAATAAAAAAAAATATGTTCAGAATTTTATTATTACTTAATGTCTATTTAGGAATGCATAATTAAAATACCATGAAACAGGTCTAGTGTATCTGTATGGCCCCACATTAAATCAAGTGGGGTTGCTATTTGCGATATCACAGGTGACGTAATAATATGACTGACCATACAGTATTGCTAAGTTCACAAAACTTTAATTAACAATTATTCAAAAACTACTCGTGTAGGCCTAAAACAATTACACCATTTTTTGGTGTAGAATCGTGTGGTGCAAATATTATCCGCCATTTTGGATTTACCTTGTATAAGTATTACTTATTAAACTTAAAATGAAAATTAGCTATTGTATTTACCAATTCATTTAAACAAATTTATACCTCAAACAGTTCTTAATGTTTCCTTCGTTATTTTTTCCTGGTAATCTTTATTATGCTAGGATATATTTTTAACGAGTTAAAACACAGCGTATTAAAAAAACTATAAGAAATCAAATATTTTAATCAGACTTAACCCAGTATCATACGCTAGAGACGTAATTAGAACACACGCAACTAACGTGTAACAAATTGCTTTTTCATGTAAGTAATGTATTATGTTAGAAAACATTTTATAACCCTTTTACGTAAATAACTGGGATTATTTTTAATTACGTTTAATTGGCTCTTTTTAGATCGAAATTAAAAAGAAAGCAGTGCAGTTTCTTTTTATAAAAACAAGCTAAAATTAGGTTTATTGTTTAGAAACAAACGTATACGTTTGAAGATATTTTTCTGGGGCCGTATTTTGTTCGTTTTTTTTTCCCTAAAACACAGGTTGGTGTAATTATTAAGGTTTTAAACCTTGATGGCGAGAATTAAGGGCAACTTGAAATCATTTCTTTCGAAGTGACTGTTTTTGGTGATTCAAGTAAAAAAATGCCAATGTAATACTTTTACAACCAACTTCCTATATTCTAATTAGTAAAATTGAGCAAATTATAACTGTAATTAAAAATCTTACGGTTAAAGAAGAATACAACACCCCGCTTTTTCTTGGAATAAACATATTGCAAACCAGGTTAGCTTTACGAACTGATCTTCTAAAGTTTGGAACAGCAACACAGTATCTACCACAACTATCTATCAAAAGACAATGTAGAATTTTCCTCAAGGGGCCAATTTTCTCAAGACAAATGATTTGTGATACATCAGAAGTTCAAGCCGTATTAAATTCCCTAGAATCTCACATGCTGTAATAATACAACTTAAACTTGGGGTTCTTGAAGAGTAATGTCTTCCTATACAAGGTTTTTCCATTAGTTCAAGATTTAATATCTTATTTCGAGAACACAGCCGCCATTTAACACAAAAAAATTTAAAACTTTAGTTTTAGTTTTGCGAATATCTCGGAGTTCCTTATTTATGCAGATATTGAGGGGATGGTGGGTTTATTCAAGTTCAATTTATAAAACTAATGCAAAATGGAAGGAGTTCTTAAAGAGGGTGGTTCTGAATGAGTTTTTATTAAAATTTATGTGATAATATTTCAAGACCATAATACGATTCAGTAGCAAATAAAGATCGATTGCAGAATCAATCTACAAATTCTATGAAATTCTCCCTGTTTGAAATCTCCCCAATTCGGTTAAGCTGCACAATATGTCAAACCCCAACTTTAATACGAGCGGTTTCTAGAATAGTTTATTCACAACAACACGTTCTATTTCCTTCACTCTAGCTGCGAAAATCGTCCTTGCACTTAATAATCTTCAGATATAAATGAACGTTAACGTAACGATCCCCCGTTTTGTAATGCATACTCGATCTATTCTCACCCTTGTTTGGATATGGAAAACGAGAAAACGGGGACCATATTAGGTTTTAAATGACAAAGCAACGACGCTTCGAGTTTTCTTTTAAACCTCGAGTGCCTTGCTGAATTAAAAGTACAAGTGGGTAATTTACATTTGTTAATTACACTGTTGAAAGCGTTTTAATGGCGAAATTAGTGTTTTTTTGGCTTGGCTCTGAAAAAGTTTAGTAACCAATTTTCAAGACTTCATAACATTTTTAATGAATTTTGATGGCTTAATCTTGAGCGTAATGTTTTAGCCAATCAAACAATAAATTTCCTATAAAATTCTAGAAATGAGATTAAAACGATCTACGAGGAACGCATAAAATCAATAAAAAAAAAACTTTCAGAACGTAATAGAAGTTAATTACATTGAAGATAATATAGAAAGCCCTAATTAAGCCCAACAAAAAACAAAAGTAGGTGTATATTTAATAAATAAAGGCACGAAAGTGTCACTTAAGGCACATTCATAAAAGGAACTAAGCAATATGCAATACACGAAGAATTACCCACGAAAACAACAAAAAAGGGAGAGAAATCGCACGCTTCTTGTCTCTCTGATGACCGTAATTTTTAATTAAAGTCTCCAATCGATCTAATTAATCTTTAGTGCCTTTTCTAATCACGATAGACAAAAGCGATCTCTTTTTAACCCGATAAAACCTAGCCTTATTTATTAATACGTATCGAACTTTGATGGAAATTTTCAGTCACGAACGATTTATTTCTAATTAATTGTTGATTACTGCCTGACGTTAACTCGAATTTAGTTTTTTTAATATTATAATTATAATAATATCAGGTGTTTGGACACACGTAGTTAGCTATTGTTAAAAGATAGCGTCGACAGTTTATGCACAATTAGTTACTGCCTACTTTATAAAAGGCCGTGCATCATTAGTAACAATGGTTTAAATATTAATACCTCATAACAGCTTTAGTTATTAATTTTAACTATGATATTCACAATAGGTAAAGTTAATTCACAATCGGTTACGTTACAAGGTATTCTATGCAGATGCCACAAACGATGACCTTCGATTTCTTTTAAGTTAGCTGTAGGTTGATGTACTGGAGTTATTTTTATATAGTTTCGCGTGTTGGCTTTAAATATGCAAATATTTATTATGATATTCATTATTTTGAAGTAAATACATGGGGAATTATTTTCAAATTGAGCGGTTATATCGAACAACTTGTGTGGTAACCAAGGTTTGATTGGAATAAAAAGACCTTCAAGAATTATCAGTCCTTGTGCTTAATAGCGAGATAATAAATAATAAATAAAAAAAAAGAATTAACATATTAAAAATAAATAAATTAAGAATCGAACAGAAAATTATCGATTAAGAGAATTCATATTAAATCAACAAAATTCTACAGAAAATGAAAAATCAAGTCTAAACAAAATACCCAAAAACTTCAGACGATATTAAAAACTTAAACAACCATGTCAAATACCACCCACACACGCCGAATCGTTATAGGCTTTAGTTTTTATAAAAGAGAAAAGCGTTACTTACGATTTTCAGTGCGCAAATTCAAATTTACTCTACGCATAAGGGATTTGACTGAAAAATCTTGACTTGCTGACGATCAACGTTTTGCTAATAATATCAACAAGCGACTAATAAATTTTCCAGTTTTAAAAAAATTCTGTCGATAATAATTAAAGTAGCTAAAATGTCTATTGTTTCAGATTTGTTTTATGTCCAAAGTGGGTTTATATGGATCTCCTGATAATCTTTAGGTCATTTCAGAAACGCCGAATGTACTTTACAGTTAAGTTTTATTTAAATTTCTTTCATTTTTAAAGTTCACTCTGAGCATTGACAGTTTGCTTATATTAACCAAAATCGTCTTAAATTTCATTGAAATATCTAAGGTATTATCAAAGAATTATCAAAGGCACAAACCTAACTAACATGTAGGGGTAAAATCGTTTTCTTGTTATTCTTTATTATTATTATTGAATGTTTTTGTTTTGTTTCTGCTTTTACTATTTTCGTTTTATTATCCCGCGTTTCTCATTGTTTATTTCTTAATAGAGAGTTGACTCGTTTTCAATTCTTTTGTCAACAACGTGGTTGTTCAATGAGCTTTTTTTAAGCGAACCCAAAGTAATCAATGAACTAGTAATATAACAACAAGTGAAAGATAGAAGGGCACGTTGTAACCTTATAAACATATTATGTTAATAACGATATATTAACCAAACCATGTATAACAATTCGTTTGCCGATCTCGATATTTACTTAGAAATAAATAAGCTTTTTTCCTGTTTTATATTTTTGTTTTCCTTCTTTCTGACTTATTAACTAATACAAAATAGCTTAAAGCTATTTATTTCTAAGATCTTCATACCTTTTTTAATTTGTTTAATTTTGTTCCTTTTTTTCGTCCTCTTATTTTCATTTTTGTCTAACTGTTTAGTAAACATTTTTATCTTTTTGTCTTTTAGCTTTACACAAATTCCATTTGACGGCAGCAAAATACAATATGGAAATCAATGTAGGCAAAACGAAATGCATCACCCTATCGAAAGAACCGCTAAGATACAAACTCACTGTCAATGACAAACCTATAAAACAAGTAATGCAATTCAACTACCTAGGCATAGAATTCTCAAGTCATGGTGATATATACAAGCAAGTATTTAAACAAACTAGCAAAGCCGCATCTATTTCGGGCTGTATGAAGGATATAATATGGAGAAATGGAGAAACAAAAATATGAACATTGACAGCAAGGTCAGAATACATAAGACCTGCGTGAGACCCATTATGACGTATGCAGCCGAAACAAGGGCGGATACAGCTAGAACAAAAAGACTATTAAGAACGAACGAAATGAAAGTACAAAGAAACATAGCGGGAAAATCACTGAGGGATAGAGTAAGAAACGAAACAATTAGAGAAACATGCAAAACGGAAGACATTGTACGCTGGGGAAGACAAAGAAGAAGACAATGGAGAGAGCATGTACAGATAATGGACGACGACAGAATGGCGAAGGTAGCAATGAACAAAAAACCACATGGATCAAGACTGCCGGGCAGACCGTCAAAAAGATGGATGGATAGTTGGACTTCAACGTCACAAGACCAAGATTAAAAGATTAAAAGCCGGGAAAAAACAGGTCCTAGACCTAGAACAAGAAGAAGAAGAAGAAGAAGAAGAAGAAGAAGAAGAGAAGTCTTTTAGCTTTTATTTTATTGTAAAATGTAAACTACGGTTTACTTAAAGGTTGTACAATAAATAACCGGACTAAGTTTGGTAGGTATGTGTCAAAACAAACAGCAATTTAAAACAACCAAAATTTACATCATTTGATACAGGAACTTGTAAGCTTTCAAAATATTATTTGCTGATTAAAATGAAACGTAGTGAAAAAGAAGAAGGTGCTAAAAGAATTGTCCAGTTTTATATTAATCAAGTAGATAGGTACAAGAAACTAATGTTCAAACATTTTTCAGTTGAAGTAGTCCTTGAAAGTATTTTGTATAACATTGTTTTGAAAATGATTTCAGCATGGAGTATAAACGTTTTTCTTGTCGTACAAAGTTTGTAGCAATGCCTCAAATGATTCAAATGACCAACAGACTATATGAGAATCATCCAAGAATATCGATGAGTGTTTTAGCTAGTAAATTAAAATAGTGCCCTCTGCATTATTGCATACAAAAATTAAGAAATTAGACATTAGAGCAAGAACAAAACAAACTGTTCTACGATATATTAAAAAACAAAAGGTCAGAGTAAAATTTGGAGCACGAATCGTGTGTGATAAGAGGAGACAAATCATATTAATTACTGATAATTAAAGATATGCACCTGCGAACCAAAAAGTTCCAGGGCGTAAATTTTATCATTGTTTTAACTCTAAAGAAGTTAAATTCGAGGATAAAGTCAAACCGTAGCCGAAATTGTTTAAGAAATATTTAATCTCACAAGCATTTGATGAAAACGGTAACATTTCGGAGTCATATATAAGTGAAGGCACAATGAATAGCTACTTATTTAAACAATTGATTCCGTTTATCAAGAAGTTCCATTTTACCGTCTTATTTTGGCCCGATCTTGCCACATGCCATTCAAAAATTGTGCCCGAGTATCTGAATCAACAAAATATAGAATTCGTTTTTAAGACAAAAAATCCCCCTAACCTGCTACAAACTAAGCCTACTCAGTACACAAAAGCAGAGATGTTCCAAACATAAAAATATGTATACCGAATAGTCTCCTCGGTTTCAAACGGGCCTAGAGAAACACCGCCTCTCAAGTTGTACAGAAATATGGACAAACCCTTAGCTTGCTAAGCCTCTACCAAAAACTATTACTTATAAAAACTGGAAAGATCAGTTTTATAGTTTTGCAGCTAATTCAGTGGAAAAATATTTATGAATTACACTATCGATGGGAAAGTAGGCACAGTTTTTAAATTAAAATATATTAATTTTATTAAATTTACACGCACCATTTAAAACATCAGAAGCTCGGTGGCTTACCGATAATATTAAATTACTTAAAAGCGGCGTAATAACGCGTTTTTTGCGATTTAAAATATTCTAGAACCATTGAGCATTATAAGCATAGCATATTGAAATGAGAAAAGGGCTTACTATAATAAACGTTTTCAAAATGTTAGTAATGCAAAAGAAACATGGAAATTATTTACTGAATTAAACATTAAACCTGCAAAACATACATACGAGGGCTGATTAAAAAATATCCAGGATGGCTTTATTTATAAAGAAATACAAGATTTATGAAATTGACATTTAATCGCCTTCAAAGTAGTCTCCTTCCGAAGCCACACACTTAATCCAACGTTGATTCCAGTGCTCGAAACAATTTTTAAATTCGTCTTCTGAAATAGCCAGTTCTGCTGTATCACTTCGATGTCTTGAAATTGTTTTCCTTTTAATTGAAATATGATTTTGGGGAATATAAAGTCGCTGGTAGCAAGGTCTGATGAATATGGTGGCTGATGGACTTGTAGAATGCCATGTTTAGCAAGGAGCTGGTGCACAACATAAGATGCGTGGGCGGGGGTTCTGCTGCCCACTTTTGGTGCCTTATACAACGCACATTTAAAGTATTGTATTGTAAACAGGGTTTATCTTCAGATCCGGAAACATGCTTATATTGCTTCTACACCAACGGTAATCCCACCATTTTCATTAAATTAACTTCGCGCTATCAGTATACCTTCTATATTATCCAAAATTCTAGAAATAATAATTGGGCACCAATTAACCCAACATGTCAATAAACATAGTATTTTACCTCGGGTTTTAGGAGCAGAATTAGTTGCAGCACTGCACTGTTAAAGATTACGAATGATACGTAACTGTGATAGTTTTGCTGGATTATACTAAGGTTTTCGATACACTTACTCGTAATATTCTTTAGTCAATCTTGCATTATATTGATCTGCATTCTCACGCCATTGAGTTTTTAACTAATTATCTTACACATCGTTAATTAACTGTAATTATACATAACACTTACTCAGATACTCTTATTGTGAACCAAGGGGTGCCGCAAGGATCTATTTTAGGATCCCTTTTGTTCACTTTGTACATCTCCAATTTCATTAACCATATTAAATATTCCAGTTGTAATTTCCATGCTGATGATACACAGTTATATTACTCACTTTATCCAAGTATTATGGATATGGCATGCAATCAATTAAATGATTATTTAGAAAATTATACCACCCTCTTCAATAAAATTCTTCTAAATCAAAGGTGTTCGGAAAGAACAAAAAGCAAGTAATAATTCATTTAGAATCTGAATTAAAAATCATTACCGCTACTTTAGTCTTTGCAGATGTAGTAAAAATTTAGGGCTACTTATTGATAGTGAGCTGAGGTTTGGATTATATGTTTCTAAATTTATACAGAGAGCCTACTGCAACCTCGGGCAAGTATACCAGTGCATACATGTCTTAACTGTTACTCAAAAACAATATTTCTGTAATTGTTTAACGCTTTCAATTTTTGATTACTGCGATTGTGTAGTCTTAACCTGCTTGTTTTAGACAAATTCCGAATACAAAGAGTACAGAACTCTTGTTTAAGGCTGATCTATGGTATTCGTAAATATCGTGGAGTCAAAGTTGAAAAATATGTCAACACGAAGATATTCACATTCAGCTTGCTTAAATTATAAAATTAACTTAACCCAAACTTATTTACACTTTAAAAGAATCCTCCTTAACTGTTAACTCTTAAATTTTAATTTTTAATACTAGTACCTTCTTCTTCTGCTTAGTTTTTTGTTTAGGCTTACTGCCTGTTCTTTTTCGCACGATTTTAAGAAGATTCTTCTGAAGTCTTCAAACTATCGGTGGCCTTCCAAGTTGTCCTCTGTCCGGTGGCTTTAGATCTCTTACTACTTTTAGCACACGAGTATTATTTCCTCTTACAACAAGCTCGTTCCACCCCTTTTCTTCTTTCTTTGATAAATTTCCCTATATCGGTTATCTTACATTCCTCCCTTATTACATCGTTCCTAACTCTATTTGCTCTTGTTTTTTCAGTTAATGATTTTAATATGTTAATCTCTGTTGTTCGTAGCATCAGTTTCGTTTTGTTACTATCTGCACGTGTCTCCGCTTCGTATGTCAGTTCCAATTATTATTACTATTGCATTCCACCCGATCAACAATGTCGTGTTTTTATGACGTTAGAAGAAAAAAAATAATTTTTCTCTTGTGTTATATAATAACATATCTATTAAAATATTCAGTCCTTATTAAATAATATTACAACAGGTTATTAGGCCCAGAGAGACGCTGAGGCAATATTTGGACTGATATAAAGAAAAAGGAAAGGTATTTTGTGAGAGTATACACAAAAAAGAAAAACTAACGCAGCGGGAACGACTTTTGCTGCTACTCAGAGAGGAAGAGGAGGCCATACTCGAAGTAGAGGTCGTGCGCGTGGTTTATCTAACTCAAGAACATCTGGTACAAATGAGAAAAAATGTTACTGCTGTGGAGATTCAAATCATTTAGCGTGGCAGTGTCCCAAGAGACATCATCAACGTAAACAACAAAGTAATTAATTCTAGTGGAGTGTCTCAGAAAGCATTTTCTGGAAACAGCAACGATAAAAAGTCAAGCACTGCGAAAAACTAGACCTTCTTCACTGATTTTCATGCAACGAATACCGATATGGGAGAAGAAGACTGGTTAATAGATTCAGGAGCTGATGAACATATGTCGAAGCAAGTCGAACAGAAGGGACTGGATGAAGAATTACGAAAAAATAGAATCTGAGGAAATGATAGCTAATAAAGATACTATAAAGGCTACAGGAAGAGGTGATGTTGAAGTTAAAATTAATAAAGATGAAAATAGAAAGATTAAAAATGTAGTGCATGTACCTAAATTATATTCATCTGCTCACTCATTTTCATTTTTTGTTTTTTATTTTATTAGAGTACTGGATTCGGTAGAAGGATTACCGGGTAGCTGAACTGCGTCCTTTGTTGTCCTTTTTTTGTTAGTAGATATTTGTAGGCACAAGACTAACCAACTTGTTCTGGTAGAAAGAAGATGATTGAGAAGCCCACACAGGGAGGCCATGACCCTAAAAGGGTTGCCAAGTGCCACGGAGTAAGTAAGTAAGCTGTATAATTATGCAACCGGATACAATAAAGGCATTATTATTATTATTAGTATGATTAAGTTTACATTGCTGACATTCACAGCTGATTACTTAATAAAAATACATGATTGTGATTTGATTTTCAAATTTTAGTTGATTTACATTTTTACACGACTTTTCATAAATTAAGTTTCACACGACCAAAATAAATTTTTATATATTCTGTTTTCAAAATGCAGCTAAAGTGAAAGATAGAATAATTAAAAATGATCTCACTTTCTTCATCTTGTCTCTACCTGTTTATCTTGTTTATAACGAAATGGCTTACAAGTGCAATTAAAAACTTAAAGATAAAAGTTATCTTAATTGGACTGTTTGTAGAAGACCATTTTAAGTATTTAATAAACACCTAAGAAGGACAACTGCATGAATAAATGAATACATTTTCCAAAATGTACAGCTTTTTATTTAATACCCAGCACACACTTGAAAATTGGATCTTTAAATAATAATTTCTATAAATAGGCTGATTTAAGACAAAAATTTACTTATCGAAAAAACATTGGTACAGAATAGACTTGTAGATTTGACTGACCTTAAAGAAAATAAATTAAAAGTCTTTCTCACATTTCGTTTGTAAGAATTTGGAAAAATATAGAGGCGGAAACTAGTACTGTGAAAAAGTGAAAATCAATACCTTTCAGTTTCATTCAAAACCTACATAAATGACCTTGCTCTCTAACAGTTCCATTCAAAATATTCATAGAAAGGATAACCTGTTTAATATATTTACGAACCATTGTTCTAGCATTTGCCGTTATTCAAACATTTTGAAAAGTGACGCGAATTATTGACTGATTTAATGTTCTTACAATTGTTCAATAATGGGAACTATTTGGACCTTGAAAAATGTTCTGGTGATTTACCTACAAACATACATTCTTTCGCGATCAATAAGGACAAATACACATTTGTTCTGAATAACTAACAATGAATACGTGCTCAAAACGAAGAAGAAACGAAATGTACGACTACTATTCGAGATGTTCTGTAGATTTGATTATTTAATAAGTTGAACGTGAAAACCGCCGAGAATTTCGGCTGAAGTTGGGGAAAATTCGAGATTAAATTTGTTTAGTAAAATCGCGCCAGGATGCACTTGGGAAATAAGGAAATTGTTTGAAATTGTAGTATTAAAGCCTGATGGGGAAGATAAAATCTTTACAAATTTTGCATATTCTAAGTTTGCAAAGGTTTTTTAATTTACACAATGTAATACAAATTGTAAAAATTAAGAAGAAAATCTAACAATTGCAATAAAATTTGGATTTATAAGCAATGTTTAATGTAATACATAAAATTAGCCAAATATCAAAATTAGGCAATAATATTTGCAAAAGAAATTAATGATACTCTTACTTTTGAACTTCAGATTTTCCAAATTTAGTTGTTAAAGTACTTTGGGTTCAAGCACCTACCGAGTGAATTACAGATTTTCTAACAATGTAATTTCCTAATAAGTAATAGTGCCACAATCACAGACCGTAAAATTGTAACAAAAGATGTAATAATGTTGTTAATGTCAATCCAGGGAACATGATAATGTAACAACAGTACATACTGAACGTTATTTTGCAATGGTGGGTGTAGTAAGTGACCTGCCACACCCTGCCATCAGTTGGGTAAATACCCTTTGACATGCAATTGTTACTTGTTAAACATTACGTCATTGTCTTTTGAACTAGTCGGTACCTTTGCCGGGCAATTTATTAAAATAAATCTGTCTCGGTTCTTGTGGCATACACCTAATAATTACATCTGATTGATTACTGCTGTTTATTACTGGAAGTTGCTTATTTATCATTTGCGGCGTTGGTAAAAGGTTTATGAGAAATGCGATTCGTGGAAGAGCCAGAAGGACAAAGAAAATAGAACAGGGTTTGTTAATGTCGCAAAACTTTATCTTAGACAAACTCTAAAATTCGCAATCCTAAAAAATTAGTCGTGATAAATTGAAAAATTGCAGTAATAAAAAATTTCAAAAATCCAGAAAAAGAATAAATATTCAGAACCGAAGGCTAATTCTTTTAGAAATGAATTTGGGCGCCAGCTATTGGGAAACTGCTGAAGTTTTTATTGGACATGCTTGCTGCTTTGTCTGTAACTACCAGCGCTTTACTAAAATCGGTCGCTAGCGAAGTGAAAGCTAAACAGCAGAGGTTGTGGTCCAAGCTATGGGAATTGTTTCAATTTTAGCCATTTGTCGATCAAAGTTTGTCATACCTATTAAGCAATTAAATTTAAACTAGTTATTTATTGAACATGTGTCTTAAATCTCATGAAATCATCACTTTTCACGATATTCCTTACAAAGTATTTATACATAAAAGCCTTTTTAGCACTTTTGAACAACAACACTTGGATTGTAATTAATCCTTGCCATAGTAATTTATTCTAAAACTGATCTTTTATTTATAAATAATTGAATTTCGTTCATAGTTTTGTTACTTAGTCATGATTTAATTTAAGACGACTTTTTTAATCAACATTCAAGGATACCAAGACCATATTATGTAAGGACGATTTTCAGCAAATTTTCTAGAATTCTTAAATAAAATAACTGCTGTGGAAACTTCAATATCTTAATGAAATTCATATTGTTGAGTCTCGTAAAAACTCAGACCCCCTAGAGTTTTAGTTAAATCTCTTTGATTACTTCATTAATGTGTTAATTAATTACACAATAAAGTTATCCAACAAAATATGTGAATTTTAGAAAAGCTGAATTTTCCGGTTTTTTAAAGTAAAATTTTATTGAAATTTGCTGTTAATCAAAATATGTGACACCTAAACTAATATTACACAAAAATTAATTTTTTTCTACGAAAAACTAGCATGTTATAGTTGTGATTATTTAAATGTAATTTTAAACCATAATTCGCACTAAATCGATCTGTTATGTGTGAATAAGTGATAGGAATAATTACAACTCGTTCTACTTATTTTACACAGCTCATTTATAATAATTTTACTATTTAAATTAATGCACTTTATTGCTTCTATCGGTTTCTCGAATTAGACGATTTTCGTATTAAAGACTTTTTACTGGCTTGTCTTAATGTAATTAAGCTTCAGATTTTAGTCATTTTTTTATTTAAACTTCTGATTTGTTTGCGGATACAAATAACAAATTATACATTATTTACACTGATTATTCCATAATATACCTAATATTCCTGAAATACAAAGATAACTTTTATTAATATCTGGCAATTTTTAAAATTGTATTCCCAAAAATGTAATCGCTGGTTGTGCTGTTAAATTTAAATTGTTTTTAATTTCCAGTCTTTTTCA
Organism: Melanotus villosus; assembly: GCA_963082815.1. Lineage (NCBI taxonomy): Eukaryota > Metazoa > Arthropoda > Insecta > Coleoptera > Elateridae > Melanotus > Melanotus villosus. The sequence continues at coordinate 46,010,024 of OY720423.1, forward strand.
ATTCCATAAGATCTGCATTTTCATCGAATTTTTTTCATTAGTTAATTTAATTGAAAAGGCTTGAATGGATTTTTATGTGCCCTGTAGAACTACTTCAAATTTAAAACTAATAACTTCTTTCTCTAAGTTTTTAAGCCGATAAAAAATTAAAAATAAATTCTTAACTTTGAAAATTAGCTCTTTCGCTACAAAAACGTTTCAAAAACGCTGACTTAATTATATCATTGTTTGACGATTAATTGGATTCGATTGTTTAAAAATATGAAATAATATTAGTTATTCTTTATAATCTGACATTGAAAGGATGGAAATATTAATTTTTTACATTTTATATCTTTTTACTGAGATTTGTTTGTAACGCTTTTTTATTTGTATTAAAATTTTTGTAGTATCTTCAAAAACTAAGTTCATATGTTAATTCATTTGCTTGTACTGATAAAAGAAATTCCTCGGACAGGAAATACAATTTTGAACAATAGATATTACACTTTATAAGATGCTGTTTACATTTTAACATACACTGACCGGCAAAAAAATCCGGCCACCCTGAAATATTTTATAAAGGGTTCCCTTAACCGCATATTTTATAACTAAATAAAGAGCTAAGCTGATTTTTCTTAGTTATCAATGTTTTAAGATGCTTGTTCCATTCCAAAATACCCCTAGTTTTAATGTTAACAGGCGAGATTCTCTTCTCAACAGCATTAACATGTTACCGTAAATCACGGTTGAATGACGTAATTCAGGCTCGAGGAGGACATACAGGCTAATAATAATTTACCAGAAGGTCCATTAAAAACAGCCACCTTTATTTTTTTTGCAATTAAAAGAAAATCGATTTTTCACTGTTCCTTTTTTTTCAAATTAAATTTATTTCTGAGTTTATTTTTCTTATTTTCTTAGCTAATTTGTGCATGCCGTATCAACAATGAATGGTTCTTCAACCTAATGTCAATCCTTAGTTAAATTAATGAACGTTAAAGTGTTTTTGTGAAATATTTCAAGGTGGCCGGTTTTCTTTGCCGGTCAGTGTAGTTAACGAAGGAAAACGTAGCGAAAGAAGTGAAAACTATCCCAATTATGAATGCGTTTATACATCCAGGGCCGAAGGAAAACAGCATTGTAACCTCCTTATAACTACAATAATTCATATATACAGCCGTGTCCCTCCTGTATTTAATTGCTTAAAATAAGTATTAAAAGCATGGATTTCCGTCCGCATTCCTGATATCAGGAACTTTCGAACTTTACCTGCTCCGAAAACATTTAAACTGCTCGAGTAATTTAGAAACTACAGAAGTAATAGAAATTCATAAAATAACATAAAAACACAAATCAGAATTTTTATTTGATGTAAGTATCACACTCATAAAACTTCTACCCGTAAAATATTTATCTATGCACTTCGTATTAGCATATGTGGCTTACATGTTGGTGAAACATGCATAATATCAGTCGGTGCATACTTTATTACACGCAAGAAAAGCGATATAAATGCAGAAAAAATGTATCCCAAAAGCTTTTAAAACAGTTATTAATTAATGCTATTTTCTATAAGTCAAGTTTGTTTGACACTCACAAAATTTCATTGGAATAATTTTCACAGATATAATAATTTTAGAATTGATTTTACGAATTTTAACTAAGAAAAATTTGTTGCAAATCCTCCCAAAAGGCTTGGAACCCTAGGTTAGTCGATGGTTATAAGGAGTCTTACGTGAGTCACTTTCAAGTATTTTTGATAGAAATTAAAGTCGGTTTAAATTAAAACCAGTGTCCCAAACTGTTGTTATCAATAAATAAAGGATCTTAAATAAATTACTATAGTAAGGGTTGATTACAAGGTCACATAAGGGTGAATGGAGTTCGCTTAGGAGTTACGATTTAATGAATTATTGATATTTGATTCAAAAAAAGGCCTTGGAAGCAATTACCTAAAAACACATGTCTAACACGCTAACGATTCCTGGTGTATTTCTTAATTCTAAGAAATTGATAATTGAATGAGTTTTAACTTTTGAGGGACGCGTGTTTGGACCAAAATTTACAAGAACTTTTTCATTCCTATGACGATCCTAACCGAAGCGATTTTGTCCAACTTTTGTAGTAACTAAATTTAAAACTCTAAACATAAAATTACTAACCGATAGTTAGAACTGTCTAACTTAAGGCCTATAATTCACTTAAAGCATCTGAGAACAGCGACACATGCACAAATGAAATACTAAATTACAACCATGCAGTTCCATTATTCACATGAATAAGGGAAGGGTTGAATACCAGACGGTTTTTTTATCGATAATTCAGTTTTAGTTGCATTCACCAAGGCTCGGCGTTTTTCAGTTTTATTTATGAACGGATTTTTAAATTTCCTTAGGACGGCTATGTTTTATGGCCTTTGTTAACTAATGTCGATATAATAACATATATTAAGTTTAACATTATTACAAGCATATAATTATATATTAGTTACAAATTTCCCTTTTCATATTTTATTGTTTTACCTCAAAGCAAGATCATTAGAGGTCTATTTTTACCACGGTAATGAGGGGTTTAAGGTTTAGTTTCATTTTATGCCACATTAGAGTGTTTTAGCATACTCAAGAGTTCTTTGCAAAAAAGCTTGTTCTTAAAAATAAAACACAAGGGCACACACCAACACTTACGCAATAAATAAAATACCAATCTATAAGTTTAACGTTTGTAAAATTACAAAGTATTACAAGGTCATTTTTCTTCAAAGCTCTGATTTGCTGTTCGACTTTTATGGGCTGCTTTGCTTCTTCTGCAATTTTAATTATTTTACTTTGATTTAATTGGAACGTTGCCGAATCCTTCAGACGCTAATAAATGATTTCGTCAACCAAGTTTCCACCACTTTCAGTGGAAAAGCCGAAATATGCATTTATTTTAATAACCTATTATGGTTTTCAGGCTTGGATTAGATTGCAGGCTCATTTTCATATTTGGATACGATAACATCCCACAATCGTCACCCAATGATAAAAGAAGTGACAGATAAGTATAAAGAAAACATCATAAAAGGGTTTATGTTTATAGGAGAATGAAATAATACTCTCAGAATTAGGATGAACCAACAAAATGAAAATCCACGTTTTTTATAATCGGAGCACGCTGTATGCACTAACAAGTACATAACGAATTTAATCCGTAATTTTTAGCACAAAAACTGCCGGGTTTTACAAGGTTACTGGTTAAATTACAGTTTTATGGTAATTTGTCTGCGGTGATAAGCATCTGTGGAAAAAGGACCAACGAATTTTGCGTAATTACTTCTCACTTAAACAATTAGTTATTAAACCTACTTTTCATAATACAACAGAATGTAATTATGTCGGTTGAAAGTGAAATCCAAATAAAAACAGCTTTAAAGCCAGTGAAAAGTAGGAAATTATGAATGCGGTAGTATTATTGAAAATTTTAACTGTAAATCGTTTAATTTATGATTTTGTAGAGAGTTGGATATTCAGAAAAAATTTAAATTTCCATTTGGCCTAAAATTTAAAATTTCTGACAATTTCTTTGGGATGCATTTTTATAGTAACTTACAGTTAGCTTTTATTCAAGGCTATTTGAACAGAAACTTAAAATTTAAGCATGATTTAAACCCAACAAGAGCAACGTGATAACAAAAATAGTATATTACGTTCCAAGTGTTCGTAAGTAATGTTTTTTTGGACGAGCACGCAGTTTGGAAAACCGAGGCATAGCCGAGGTTTTCTAAGCATGCGAGTCCAAAAAAAATACTTACGGAACAAGGCGCATATACTATTTTTTCGACCGCCTGGAAAAATATCAAAAAACGTAATAATATTAAAATTAAATTAGCATGATTGACAGCTGTCACAATAAAATTACGAAGTGGGTGGAGTCACATGGCGGAGTATAATGTTCACTTACCAGTGTTCGCGTAAGTAATATTCTAGTACTGTTATTACATTCATTACTATGACAACAATAAACAAACAGTAATTCCACTTACGGTTCTAATTTTTCGTCAATAATGGTCCACTTACTAATTAGGAGGTCGAAAAAATCTAGTTTAAAACATGGTTTAAAACATTAGAATTTTAATAGTTACCATAACAATATAATTTCAAACAAGGCAAGTTCTGTTTCAACCAAGGTGAAGAAATTAAATAACTTAAGTGAGAATTACCCTTAATAATCAATTTAAGAATCGAAATGACCAAAATTAACAATAGACGCCAACACAAGAATTATTTAACATTGCAGTTCTTATACCAAATTAATTCAGGCTTTTTGGACGAGCTATGATCAAATTGTTAATTTATAGGGCTTACCTAAGTCAGCCACAGAATTAATAATGCAATGATGTAGTACAAATAATTTTAAAATTGAAATTGTTACATAATGCATTTGGAAAATTGATGCGAATTATTGGCTTTTTAAGTTGTTTATTAGCTCATCGTGTTGCTCTCATGACATATTTATTTATTTATGGAATTTTACCATCGTAAAATTCAAACACCTCGTAACTTTCAAATTACTTTGCTTCTGGGAATATCAAGAACCGCAAAAATAAATATAAAAATTCTAAAATTCAACTAAAACATAGTTTAGTTAAATGTTTCTTTAGTTCCTTTGCTTTACTCACGTAACTCTTATTTTTTTTAAATTTATTATTTATCGATTAGACTGATTAGAGTTTTAGTTTTGTATCTGTTTGACTTTTGAAAATTGGCATAAAATCAGCGTAGGTTAACAGACAACCAAAAAGCCCATTGCGTTGTAACAGTGTAAAAAGGATAAAATATCTCGACGGACATTTATAAAACCCCCACATTTTCAGTCCAGCGAAAACAATCAGAAAATTCACACACCCAAGAATGTAGACAAAATGTAAGGCTTCGTTGGAGTCATATGTCAGGTCAAGGTAGAACACAAAAATAAATACTGACGTCAGTCTCAGGACAAGTAAAACGTGGTGCTTGTTGCATTGTTTTAATTGAAAACGTACCAAGATTTAAATTAAATATATTAAAATAATCTTAACTTGAAAACAAACGCATGAAAATATACGATTTCCTACAAATTCTACATACAGAATAAGGTTTCTATTAATAAAAAATAAGGTAGGACAACTTCTTTATCGTAAAACAAACGTATTATAAATTAAACGAATTCTCATAAAGAACAGGAATAAGATATGGTACTTCCTGTTATTTGGGGTTTATTGCCTGAAAA